>WIPJ01003781.1:749033-779366 GCA_018155075.1 Cassiopea andromeda | reverse complement strand
ATTTCGGAATATTTCCCCCGTATATTTGGCAATTGAGAGTAGCTGGATTAGCTTGTCCATATTACTTGCACAAAGGCACAAAGGAAACTGGACTCTACTAAAATACATACGGGATCTTTCGCTGTATCCAATCAAATTGCAAGATTCCTCAGATAACGACTAGCGTTCTGTGGCTCCAGATTTGAATTGTCGTGGTTGTGTATGCAAAGCAAACAGGCGAAATTTTTACTGCTGAAAACCGGGGTTGAAGCAAAACTGTACCAAAAATGTCACACAGAGATATTTATTACTCTGAAAAATATTATGATGATGTCTTCGAATACAGGTAATGTGTATTTGTAAATTAATTTTCTCTGTCCTTCCATTTGATATGAATGCAGTTGCTTGGTTGTAGATAGGCCCATACACTCAGTATATGGACCAATCTACAACCGAGCAAATGACTGCAGTATAATACTGCAGTCATTTCTTGAATTTGAGGTGGGTGATATAAACTGTGATTGCGCTCCATTGGCAGTAAATTAACCTTTATTTACTTGATCTCATTCTATAGACATGTTATCGTACCAAAAGATATGGCGAAAGTAATAGCGGCCAAGAAGCACCTAATGCCCGAAAGTGAGTGGAGAGCTATGGGTATTCAACAATCACAAGGATGGATTCATTACATGTATCACAAGCCTGGTAAGGAAAGTTATTAACTTTTAGTTTTAGCATTGCAGCATTTTTGCACCTTTCAACATGTAGCTTCTTACACATTTGCAGTTTGAGAAAATTATTGGAACTGATACATAAAAGTTGAGCTTTTCAGACATGCTTTTTGTGTCTTAATCCAATATTATTTCTTTCTAGAGCCGCACGTCCTGTTGTTTAGAAGACCAAAGACAGCTTGAACAATCCAGAAAATCATGCAATAATTTCTGCATAAATTGTGCACTTGTACATACGTCAATATAAATATTCAAGGAGTTAGATCTTTATGAATTGTTGCAGATTTCCTGTTGCAGATTTCCAGTTGTTGCAATTAGATGGGAGCTCATAATGAGATTAAGCTTCATTCGTATTCTTGTCATTACTGGATACAAAAAAGATAAACCTTCATTGCTTAAATATGGATATATGTGTATATGGACCAAATTTTAAGTATTGTTTGAGAGATTAAAGCAAATAGAAGAGCATGCAAGATTTTAAGACGTTTGTCTCTCTTTAGCTCTTTCATCTTGGTTTTTCGTCTTTGCTTTAGTAGCAAATTTCATAGGATATTCCTTTTCATGGTTTATAATTCTGGATGATTCTATGATCACAGAGAAAAGAGATTATTTAAAAACTAGGGTAGGAAAAAAGTTATGGCCACAAGCTGTTTGCTTGAGCTGGAACGTTAGTTTGGACCAGTTCATTTCCAACACTAATGTTAATATGTTTTTCTTTATGATTGTAAATGGTATGCCAAAAGATATCTCTTGTCTGGTCTTGCCTACTTATTTCATGATATGATCCTATGTTATGTGATAAATTTTCTCAATACTAAGAAATACTACGTTGACAATTTACAACGTCCTCCATAGAAACTCGCGTGGTGAGTTTAATTATAGTTTACAAAACATGATTTTATCAGGAAATAAGCACCTCGACAGCAGAAAGCAGCAACCTGTAAAGTTTGCGCGTACACCAGCAGCGTGGTATGTTTAATCCGCCCGCAGTACACTCAAATATAGTGATTTTCTCTGAATCTAAGCTCGATACTAGCAGCAAATTTGCTTTCAGTATGAAGTTGGAATTCGAAGCGCTTGGCGGGATTGTCCGAAGGTAAAATCAAGACTTGCCACAGCCATTATAGCTCACCATAGTAACCCGGGTTAAGCAGTTTAACTAGGCCATAAAGGAAACAACCATTACGATGGCAGACACAAAGAAAGAATGCAAAACATAATAGAACAATTGGCGATTAAATCACTGAAGAACTATTCCGTACATGCATACTCATTTAACGGATGTAGATTGGCTATATTTTGTTGTGGATTTGCAATGCACAAGTACAAAAGTTCGCTTTCGATTCACCGACATTATTAGTTGTGTTGTTGGTAATACGACGTTTCTGATACAAAATTTTGCGCTATCGATCCCAATCTATATCCCGTCAGTTGATCTTCAAAGAAGAATTATGGATGAGTATTGTTGACTAGGCCCTATGTCAACGCTAATGCAAGTGACAATAAACAGATACTAGAAAGGGAGAAAAGCAACGACGATGCCTACTCCAAGTTCCATTAATGTAGTTGGTATGTTTTTATTTTATGAGAATATTAATTGCACCCTTCCTATTATTCCTATTTCTTTGCAAACAAGAGAATGGTAGTCCAGTTAAATACCGGCGTAAAGTATCTGTAACTTATTGTCTTTCTATTTTCACATCATTACTGCATTTAATATTTGCTTTTTGACAGTTATCTATTTGTTTGATGAGTCGTTATTCTTCGAAGCTTACCTTGACCAAAAATGTAAAAGTGAATCGGAATGCTTTGGACAGAGCTCATGATTCAAAAACACTTAAATATGCTTCTATCCTCATAGTGGATGTATGTCTACTACTTTCTTTTGACATAGATTCCTGCACTGCAATCGTTAAAAACACTTCCTCGTTCAAAATTGTTGGCCTAAGTGCTGCCGGGTCTTTGCTTTGCCACATCGTTGTATGTTCTTAAATGGAGTAAGGTTGAGGTCAGGTTAATGTCAGCTTTGCAGCGCTTTGACAGTGCGATATAAGTATCCCAAGCGCATAAATTCATTTTTAGCAACATTTTTGTTTTGAAGATCTCATCTCAGTTTCCGTCTTGCATGCAGTCAATTAGGATTGGTAACCAACAACTGTTCATACTCGTTCCCTATTTAAGTTCATATTCTTTTAGAGCATTTTTTGACTGGGGGAGCTGTTCAATGCCTCTTTTAGTTTGTGCCCGTGTCGTTACTGCTCACTCAAATGAATTCACTCCCAGAAAGGTGGGGACATACCCCCCAGGTCCCCAGCTCTTCCGCCCCTGCTCTGAGGGTTTATTTGAAGAGCAACACAGCCTGTAATATATAGGCTTGTTGATTTTTACTAACATGTTTTTTATTTGCCATTCATTTACAGTTTATGGAGGAAAGTGTCTTTCAGCAAAGAAAGGAAATGGTGAGACTTCCCCTAATGACTTGATGGCTACAGTTACTATGAATTTTATGCTCAATTTCTAACACATAGTCTTGGAATTTATGCCTTGCTTAGCATGAGGACCTGTTCACAAAATATGGGGCTGTTAATACAACAATATTTTCTAATTTCTAATATTAATGTAATTTTACATGTGATATGTCTGACCAAGAAAATATACCTGTGCTATTAAAGTACACTCAAATTTTTGCCATATATGCAAAGTATACAAGTATCCCTCCCCACTCCAAAAAAGATGCTTTCATAGAGACCTCTGGGAGCTCTGCAGTTTTTTGTAGCATCTGTTTTATCCATTGTTTTCTCATCCATTTATTTGTCATGATCTGTTGTTCCTTTTATGTATTAGTCATGTCCATTATAAATTCAAGGTGAACCATTAGCATGGGTGATATTTGGCTTTGGAAAATCAAAATGTTGCACAAACCGTGTGAAAAGCAGCAACCCAAAGTGGAACCAAGAAAATACATTGTAAGTCTTCTGCCTTTTTGCACTTCCATTTTCACTACAGCCCATACCATTTTACTTGCAAATTCCAATTAAGAGTTTAGATGTTTGCCTTGCTTTTTGCCAGATTTTTCCTCAGTAGGAGCTCTTTACTACCTAAAGTTAAATTATTTTATAAATTAGCCTGTGTCAAAATTTGCAATATCCAAGTTCTTTTAGATTATTTGAATTTACACACAATTATATTTTAAGACATTTAAATTCATATAAAAATACATTAAATAGGGAATAACTTGAATTCATTTTGATGCACTAGTCATTCAGAATTTGGTTCAGTTGTAGAATGCATTGTTTAAAATATCTGTGGAGGTCACTTAGACTCTTCTTTTCTATTACCTATAGAGTGCTTTAGAGTTAAGACAAGGCGGTTGAGCACCTGCTTTGATCAGGGACAAGCTTATCATGAGAATTCTAGGCAAATGTGGTGTCAGTGAAGGGCATGTAGACTACAGTCCTCTCATTAGACAAGTGGTTTTCAACCAAGGCTCTGCAGAACCCTGAGATACCACCAGTATGGCTAATAGGTTCCATGAGAAGTTACACAAATGCTATGATTTACAATGATTTTTCATCCTTCTTTTACAGATTTATAAATAGAGGGTCCGTGACTTAGAGCAGCCATGGCCTAGCGGTAATGCACTCGACTAAGACCAACAAGGTCCTGGGTTCAAGGCCCACCGCATGCCAGCGGTGACATCAGGAAGGGCATCCTGTCCTAAATGCTTGTGTCAGAACTACAGTCCTCTCAGAGACATCCTCCAAGCCCCAAGGAATTGGGGGAAATAGAAGTAAAATTGAGTAAAGTAAAAAAAGTCCTCAATCCACTGTAATGTTTGCTTAGGGTTCTGCTCCAGGAAAATGTTGAAAACCAATGCATTAAAACCATGCTGGCCCCCTGTTTGAAGAGTGTGAACTCATTTCTTAGAACTAGAGTAGCAGTTCTAATACTCTGCTAGCCACTTAGTCCCATTATCAGAATAGTGAGCCCCAAGTCAGAAAGTTCTTGGACATACCCCTTAACTGTTGTTTTCCCCCATTTTATCTATGAAACTTCTTATTGCCACTTCCATATTAGCTGAGGTTGAGACATGACATCTCAAAAAATCCTATATTTCTTAGGTAAAGTCTTTCTGGTTATGTCTTAACATCAGTTATGTCCGTATCTTAACATCGGCTATGTGTTAATAACATCTGTTCTTATGGTATGTCAAACTAATGAACTCTGGAATGTCAAATTAAATAAAGAAGGAAGGAACTCTCTCTCTTTCTCTGACATGTTTCCCGTCATGGCTCTTCTGTTGAAATTTATAATTCAGCTGCGGTTTCCAAGAAGCATTTGAGTAGGGTTAAGTTTGATTTTTGATGATTTTGTTAGGATTGTAATAGGTTTTGTTTGCTTGCTTTTAAATATTGTATGCTAATTTTCTAATTTATGTTATGGAGGATGCCTTGAAAACCAGCACCGCTGAAAGCCCCCCAAAAAATATTTGAAATTAAATTAAATTGCCAATAAACTGTAAATCAAAGAATTAGCTTCCTGGGGGCTTGTTTATGTTTGGATTTTTGCATGGGGGCTTTTTTGAGGGAGGGCTTATTCAAGGGGGGCCTTAGTTGAAGTTTTTCTACAAGTAACTTTTTTTTTAGTAAGTAATGTCGGGGAAAGGCCGTAGGGCCTATAACAAAGCCCCGACAAAGGAAAAACTGAGAAAATGAGGGGAAGTTTAAGTAGAAAGGGAGACAAGATCAAGTTTGTTGATATTAGATTTAAAAGATGGCAAATTGTAGGATTCGGGGAAATTAGTGGGTACTAGTAATAGCCACTTCTTCTTTCCTAGCTCTATAGAGCACTACCAGACTCAAATATGTGCAGTCACATGCTTGTATAGTGGCTTATTTGATGGGGGGCTTATTAGCAATTTGTAGCAGTAGGGTGGGAGTTTATTTGAAGGGGGACTAATTTGAGGATTAATGGTGTGTGTACTAACACAATTCATAATGATAATAATAAAAATAATAAAAAATAATGATAAATAAATATTTAGGCATGATGCCCTATCAGCAAGTTAAAAAGCTGCTCTTCCTAGGGGTCGTGCTTGATTGCTGCTGCTCATCTCAGTTTTTCAAAAGCTGTTTCATTTCCTTTTTGAAACAAACTAGAGAGGGGTAGTTTCTATGTTTTTGTGGGATCTCGTTCCTTATGAAAGCTCCTGTGAATTGGAAACTATTCTTTGTAAATTCTAGTTGAGGCTTGGGTAGGTGCAAATCATGGCTATTTTTGGTGGAATAGCTTGAGCTCTGGGATCTCTTGGTAAACTTATCTTGTAAATTTTCTGGACATTTGCCATTAAGAATTTCACAGATCCATCCATCCTTCTGTTTGTCATTTTCGACCAATTTTTTGGCTCTAGACTATAATTTCTGCAGAGTATCTAGCTTGGAATCTGAAATGCAGCACCAAATGATGTTACCATACCGTAGGTGGCTCTCAATCAGTGCCCGGTACACAGCAGCTAGTTTTGACTGGGGTAGGATATCCTTCAGCCTCTGATACAGAGGTCATACGTATAGCTTTTTTGTAATTTTTATTTATGGTTTGCTTTCTATGACAAAAATTCTTCCAGTTGTATGTTTTAATTTAACATGATTTATTTTTACAAATTTCAGCAAAATTTCAGATCCAAAGTTACCACTGAAGATCACAATTAAAGACAAAGATGACACACTAGGCCAAATTAAAATTCCATTAGCGGATATACCATATGAGGAACACACGTTTAAATGGGTAGCTGTAGGACCTCATAGGCGAAATTTAAACCCAACCGGTGAGATCTGTATTGATTGCTGGATAACAGAATACAAAGATGGAGATATTCCAACAAAGAAAGGAGTCAATTTTTTAAAATTTAAAGAGAAACTTAACATAAAGCAGTTCAGTGAAAGAGAGAGAACTGGTTCCATAAAATATGGAGGCAGGTCAATGAAGGGGTCAGTTTCAGTTGAAGATTTGGGTGCCGTTACTTATAAACCAACATTTAGTAGAACGCTTGAAAGGCCTAAACCATTATCAGCAGGCCTAAAACGAGCCACTAGTATGTTTTTAAATTTGCCTAAACTACCTAGTCCGAGATCGGACAGGTCTCCCAGCTTAACCGAGTTGTCACCAGTAGCTGAAAAATCGTCGGACCCACCAGAAATTAAATATTTTACACCTATATCTGGGCCAAATTCCGGCGGTACTCTGATCCAAGTCAACGGGAAGAACCTTGGTGAAGGAATAGAGGACATAATATTGTTGACAGTTGCTGGCTATGACTGTCTTGCCACAGTCGAGTATTTGTCTTCCACTAGATTGATGTGTACAACACCACCAGGTAGGGGCGTGGGACCAGTTTCATTGTCCACGGTGTCTGGGGGATCTTGTGTATCGAAAACAAATTTTGAGTTTGAAGGAACTGCTCAGGATAATTCTAATACAAACGGTTTCGCGCCAGTGATGACTTCTTCGCCAAAGGTTGAGTCTCTTACGCCAGTCAGCAAAAAGCAAGGCTCAAGGCCCTTTTCATTTGGTAAGTTGAATCATTTTTAGTAATTACTTTCAAAGATTTTTGTGTCTGCTGGGCTTTTATCTACTGTTTCTTTTTGTGTGAAAGTTCTCGGGTCAATGTACGATTCTAATATCAAACCTATCTGAGAACTTTCTTACCAGAAGTTTTGGAGCGCCTGTATTTGTGCAAGATCATTGCAAGAAAAATCAATAGGTACATTGTAAATAATTTTAAGTTGGAAATAGTGATAAATGTTTGTCAGTAGTAGATTGTTGAAGAGTATCAACATTTCATTTAGAGATAGTTTGAGTTTTTATAGATATAAACTTATCGACGTTCTCAGGTCTAAAAAATATTGTAATGAACTTTCTGGACTTTAGATCTTTTTAGATTTTCTGATCTTTTCAGCCGAGTGCTACTTTCTTGTAAAACACTTTCTCATAAACAAACGTGGCTTCTAGCTGTAAGCAAAATTGGTAATTATTAGCTTTATCAAATTCCAAACAGAGATATTTTTTGTACTTCTACTTCAGTTCTTATCTGCATTGCGTTGATGAAGAAAGCTCTCATAACGAAATCACAAACTAGACTTAATCCTTAAGTTCTGGAAGTCAATTTGGAAAATCTCAAACAACTATGCCTTTTCACATTGAATCGAACATGATTTTTACAATTTCTCAGATCTTCCCACCTCTTGCAAATTACTTGTTATGAAAGTCCATGTAATTCCTTTCCAGGTAGCAAAACGCCAGAGAGAAAAGACGCAGATGAAGGATTAAAGAAGGAGGTTGAACAATTAACACAGGAGGTTAAAGGTGAGAATTTTCAATTTCATTTTTCCATTGTTTTACTTTCATTTCATCTGATGCTGTGTAATCCATTGATGCTAAAAATTCATTACGCCACATCTAGCTCTTTGACCTTCAATATGCGAATCCTGGAAATATGTTGGACAGCCTCCATTTTATCAAGTTTAATATAAATAGTGAATAATGGAAATTTCAAACTTTAATATTTTTCATTGGATATCATTTTAAACCCCACCTCATTAAAATGTATATGCAAATATTCTTAATGATATCTTGTGACTCTTGATCATCTCAAATTTGGCATTTGCAGCTCCTAATCAAACTATAACTTTTGGATTATGAAGAACATACATGTACAAAAGCTAAAATCAGAACATACCAAAAGAAGTTTTTTGTACACAGCTCCGAACACTTTGATCAGTATCCCACAGACTATTAGAGTTACCGAAGCGATTGCGCGATTCAAAAAAGATTGAACTCTCACCTTTTGAACAAGAAGATACTATTAGCCCTAATTTGCACGAATCCATGGAAGACCAGCAATAAAATACTTCTTATTGTAGTACATTTGTTAATTTCTTTGGTATGGTAGATTAATATTCTTCATGTAATATTGTATTAGTTTATGTAGTTACAAGTATAGCTGAATGGTTATTGTGGGTAAATGGGATTAAATAAAACAATAGATAAAATAAAGTCAAGTACATGTGCCTCCCCCTCTATATGTTTTAGGTGAAAATGTGTTGACTTACTTGGACTATAGTCAATCTGAAGAAGCTCTTTGATAGAAATAGTGTGGATATTATTTCCCTTGCATATGTTAAATCTTTTTTTCTTGCAGTTCTTAAGACAGAAAATAATGAACTGAAGAATTATGTCGATCGTTTGCTTCTTTATTTGATGGAGAAATATCCAGAAGCATTGGAATCTAGAAGACTATATCGTTAAGGTATTATAGCAACATGTCTTTTCATTTGAATGTTTTCGAAGGGCAAATGCCTTTTCTCATTTTTGCTGTTCTCACTCACTCCACTCACTCACTTGCTCAATCACATACTCACTCATTCACTCACTCACTCACTCACTAATTCACTCGTTGTCTCACTTATCCAATCACCCATTTAATTACTCACTCACTCGATTACGACATTATTCACCTCCTCATTCACTCACATATCTACTCATTCATTCTCTCGATCATTCACTACTTCAATCCGTCTCATTCATTTAAGTCATCCATCCACTTCCGATTCATTCAGTAAGCCAGCCCCAACTTACCTACTCCCTCTCCAACTCACTCACTCACTCACTCACTCACTCACTCACTCACTCACCTACTCATTCACACATTAGAGATTGGAAAAACTATAGTTATAATACATATTCTAAAAACCGAGCATTTTATTGGCTAGTTTATTGTTAACAGCTGCAGTAGCAAATGCCTATCTAAATGACCTAAGTTATTACAGATAGATCGCACCTACATAGCTCTTTCTTTGAGAAATTTTTACAAAACTGTTTGTTCTATCATCATATAGATTAAACATAAAAATGCCAAGAACTTTTTTCTTTTGGCCAGTGATGTGAGAAGTTCCTGGAGCCGATTCATCTTTGGATAGCAATTGTAGTGAGATTTGAGTGCAGTCGGCTGCTGAGTTAAGTCCTCATCGTGCATTCCGACACAGTCCTATCCTCCTAGAACATCTTCTAATTTCTGTATAACTTGTGTATATTTCAAGATCTCGGGTGTTATTCGAATGTAGATATGATTCTGTTTTTCACGGAACTTTTTAGTCACACAAACTTTTGTTGTTTCATTAAGGTATTGTTTATTATATTTAATGTAGGCATGCTTGCCTTGTTGTAATCCTTCTTACTATTTATGCCATATACATAAATGCATGAGCATAAATATATATATATATATATATATATATATATATATATATATATATATATATATAGTTCTATAAATATATATATATGTATATGTATATATATTTATATAATTATATATATATATATATTTATATATATATATATATATTTATATATACATATATATGTATATGTATATTACATATGTAAAGTAATTACCATGATACACAGAAACATGCTTAAACTCATATATAAGACAAGTTGTAAGACATTTCCCTTCATGTTTACACCTTCTCTTATTGTAAATTTTACCTAATATTACCCCATTTGTTAGACTTTGTGTTCGCCTCGTTTGCATTCGTCTTTGTTTTATTTAAGTATGACCGGTTTATTGAATTAGCGGTAGACCAATATTGCTCATGGTTGTTTTATGACGTTATTTGCCCTGTTATCCAGTGTATATGACAATTTCTACACCACTTAATATGAAATATGTCCATTGTCCATAAGACCTTAAAATATCCTCACATTACCTGTCCAATGTGGTTTTCTTGTTATATTGATGACTGTTTAGAGTGTGAATGTGCGCTAAATCATTCAATGTTCTGACCCTTACTGTTCTTGTTTTAATGAAGACAAGAAAGACTATCCTTTGGTTGCTGAGGGGAGTTTGCTGCTTGGCCTTCATGTTCAAATCAGCTGAAAGACTGCTATAACTCACGGTCTCTGCAAAGAAGTACAACTAGAGAAGGGGTCCTGGGGGTCTAGATCCCTGCCCTTTTCAGCAAAAGAACATTAAGTCCCTCCCCTTTTTGTATTTCCTTTTCTATTCAAAAAGGTCATTTCTCTAACATGATAGATGCATGGTCCCAGAGATTTTCAAGGGGGCTTCACCTCCGGCCCACCTTTCCTTTCTCTTCAGTGATGGAAAATCTCAGTAGGAATCATTGACCTTCAGAGCAAGGATATCAGTAAACCTGCCACAGTAATTCCTCCATTTATGAATCCGCAAAACGGTATGTGAAGGCTGTTTCTTTTTTAGAAAGTGTTGGTGTGCCCTTTTTCATGGATTGGACTCCTGCCTTCGAAACTTCCTAGTTGCGCGCCTGAAAGCACACCGTGGTATCCAGTCAAACTAACTTTAAGGCTACACGTTTTTCCCACAGGTTTCTCCCAGTAGTTTTCCTCTGTATTTAAACATGGAATGTATGTAATGATTTACAGCAAGATTCAAGTTAGTGTATATCAATTTATATTTATTTGCGTAATTTGATTGCGTACGTTCTTGGCAACCTAAGGTAGGAATTTACCATGTAACGGAATAAAAGCCTGTAGTTGTAACATGTTTACACTTATTATTCATGGTTGTATAGTGACTTTCTGAATGGTTGAGTATAGCAATTTGTGCGTGTGTATTCCACGATACAATTCTCGTTAATTCTCTGTCTTACTAGGCTTTTTCAATTTGTATTTTAAGCTATTTTGGTCAGGCTATCTGAGAGTGATGGCCCAGTGGTAGAGCGTCTGCCTCACAACCGGTAGGTCATGGGCTCGAGCCCCGGACGAGTCATACCCGCCCTATGCGCCATTGGCGCGGGAAAGGACTTTTGACTTTGATCTGAGAACACTTGTAGAGGCAGGGGAAAATGAAAACAATGGGGTTACTCATGACTTCGTCACGGAAAAAGATGCTTGTTATTAAGCACGACCAAATTGAGAATAGTTACAGCATAGCTACAATGATGCTCCATATCATTTGAGGTTGGGTTCGCAACCATCTCAAGCTCTGTACTCTTCTCCCCCCTGGGTACCACGATATTAAGGCAGTCCCTGTGTCTGAAACACCACGTAACTGGTCGATTTGTGAATGAAATACAAAACTGTCAGTGGCTTCGCGTGACCTCTTTTTCTGGGGGGTGTAGAGCAATAATTTACCGACAAAATGCCATAAAGCTGTGGATATACTGACAGAGGTACGAATTTACGGACAGAAGCGCTTTCTAGCAAGAGTTCTTTATGTTTATGGGGTGCGTTGGTGAAGAAGTGGCATTTTCAATACTCATTTGACTATTTCATACAGTCATTTATCGATGAAAGTCACTGAGTCTAAATTTTCCAACGAGATCACCGAAAGTTGGGAGTGTTACCATAGGTGTTACACCCCTCCCCCGCTAGCTACATGCCTGAAAACCGTTTCTAAAACCTAATGGTCAGCTTTATCCTACGTCGTCAGTTCGCAGAAGCCAAAGGCTGCTTGAGCAACATCTTGTTCTTCCTGTTTTGAGATCCTGTATCACTATGCAGATAATTGACAGAAGTATGAAACATGACGTATAGTGGGTACTGTAGTATAGACTTTGGCGTTCAGGAGAGCTGCTCTGATTTCGAATTTCCTTTTATATGTCATGTTATTAAGTAACCTAACAAAACATAGTTTTTTTTTTGACGAATATCTGACACAATCTTCATCACTGCAAACTATCTTGTTCGAAAACTGGTTATAGACCATAGAGTTATAGACTAGTCCCTCAGGTACTATAGTTTGGTCTGAAGTTACCAATCTCAAAGCTTACCGCTAGGTGGGGGTCCAAGATGACAAGTAAAACCAACAGTAATTTTTCCAACAGTGATTTCCAGATCCTTGATTTGTCTACCTCCGGGCCTCTGAAATCTCTCGGTGGCCTTACCAGGAGTAAAAGAGAAATGCAAGCCCCTTTGCGAATGAAGCGAAGAGAAAATCGAGAAAGTCCCTAAGACCTTGACCCTTCTCCCCATCACCCCACTATGCGATTTCTAGCATCTCATTTTGCTTCAACATGCACCATATTTCGCGAGTAACTGCATTGTGATAATGTTGTTTTCCTGCCTCTTCAAAATCAAGTTTTTCGACTCTAAATATATTGTCCAGCCCTTTTTATTCCTTTTTGCCTAGTAATACCTATAGACACCAGCAAATACTTGAAGCTTCTTCCTACCTTTCTAATTTAATTTAAATTTGACGTCCTTAAGCTAAGCTGTTGAACAATTTGAGACATAATATTGACAAAAATCTAGAGAAAGGGAGACATAACAAAAATGAATAAATGTAAATTCAACCTTCCAATATTCGTCTGCAGCTGCCTTATTGAACTTTAAACAGAAAGAGTCTTGGGGGGAGTCGAAACTGGGGAACCAAGGCACTGACCCCTTTTTACATAAAATAGTATTTATAACTATTTTCTATACCTTGTAGAGAAGGTACCATAAAAGGCTTGTTTCCATTTGTTCATAATCCAAAAGCGTTGAAAGTGATGCTGTAGCCAACACAGATGACCAGAAGTATAAATTTATCTCCTAACCTAGTGCCCAGTCCCTCTACTTCAAGTCAACTTAACATTCTCCTTAGTGGAAGTCAGCCTCTCTTTATTATAAGCTGCATTAAATGAAGCTCAGAAAAAGTTAACGCAGCCTTTGATTGTAAGCAGCACCCACAAATCTCGTTGTTGAATGCAGAAGTATTGATTTTAAGCGGAAACAAACAATCAGGGCACACAGTACTTCAGCTATCATAAGCTGCAACAAACCGTTATAAGTCAAAATGTAAGCCGCAGTTAATAATCAAGGAAGTACAGTATACAAAATTTTCTTATGAAGACCATCTGATTAGGTATAGGGCCAGGGGCTCAGTTAATTTATAAGTGGAAAATTGTCGGGTTGATTCCCATCCCACCACGACAACTAGTCCCAAAAATTCAGGCAATTCCACAACCACTTTTGGAATATAAATCTCAAAAACTAGTAGAAAGTACAAACCTAGTTCCATTTTTAGATGCTTGTAGATTTCTAAGGAACAAATTCTTCCAAATGAGCGGTATCTGGGGGTAGAATAGGGAAATTTTGCAACTTCTGCAATGCAAAGTTTTGCAGTAAATAGCAAATAAAGGCTTCTTTGACGCTACGTAGATACTTTGCATGATCCCAAACATTATACCAATGACTATCTACAACCAACGATAACTTTAAGTCAAATCTATTTGCAATGTACAGTGAAATGCTGTTATAGAAGATGACCGTTCTGTTAAGGTAAGGTATGAAAGGAGATGTTGCTTTTGATTTCATTTGGGTATCTGATAAATAGCAGAGTGTATACAAAATAGTAATGAGGAGATGGAAAATAGCTAGCTATGTTTCTCTGCCTTGCATTCTGTCGATTTGTTGTTTATTCAAGTACCTCTGGTGAAATTAATAAAAATTATTGTCCGTAATATACAAAGAAAATGTTAACTTGGTCCTTTTAAAAGTGACCGTTGACTGCGTTTGAAAGATGACCGTTCTGTAAAGGTACATCAGTATAAAAATTGTAAGAGGGTAATTGATGAACGCTATGGACAGGTGACCGTTCTATAGAAGTGGCCGCTATGGCCAGGTTTTACTGTGTTCCAGAAATGAACAGTTTCATGCTTCAGAAATTTCGAGCGTGTATGCAGATCTGCACATCACGTAAACATTCCAGATGCAGCTAGAAGGAACTGTTTGACGAAACGTCCAACGTAGCTTTCAGCTCTTAGTACACGTGTCATAGCGACATTCCATGAGGCGCTTCACGGTCTTTACTCTATGGTTTCACAAGATTAAGAAATTGAATGACCTCTGAAATATTGCCTTCCTACAGAAGTAGAAGGATCCACGCAAGCTCACAGCAACAACACACGTTGTTATGTATGACGTATCAAACCACATGGCTCAGTCACATGATGAACTATTGTTTATAAATAGTAGAATTTGACGTCACTATCAATCAGTAACCAGTACGTGTGTTGGGTGGAAAACGAACGTTAGTTGCCAAGGCTAGCTTTGCCGTCGCATAGATGTGCTTTTGCCTCCTGTGTTAGTTTTTATATAGCTAAAGGAAGCAAGAGAAAGCCAATAAACATGGAACAGCGAAAAGCAGACGTTGAAGTGGTCGTTGTTGCCCCAACAGAAGATGATGAAGGGGCTCTCTCTGACAGTAGGCCTATGGGACGTTCTGGAAGTTTGTCAGATAACAGTACGCCATATATTACTGACTCTGATGGGGATGAATTCTGCGATGCTAAGGATGAAGCTGAAGATAGCAAGCCAAAGATCGTCAGACGATCAAGTACCATTAAGCTGACATCAGAATTAAAAGATAAAATAATATCTCAAACTGAGTTTTTGTTCAGTGATGAAAATCTGGAGAAGGATGGGTTCCTGCTGAAGCACGTGAAGAGAAACAAAGAAGGGTATGTGAATTTGAAACTATTATCATCTTTTAAGAAGATGAGATCCATTTGCAAGGACTATAAAGTCATTTGCGAAGCGTTGAAGGACTCCACAATGCTACTGATGAATGAGGAATGCACGAAAATCAAACGTAGAAATCCGTTGCCAGACAAGCTTTTCGAACAACCTCCAGTCCGGTATGTTGTTGTTTCGAACATGAAGACAGAAAGCCCTTCCATGGATTATATATCAGATTTATTTAAAGAAATGGGAGAAATTGTGAGTGTGCGCATCATACGGCATGGCAAGAAGTACCCTGCAGACCTACAGTCTCACTTTGCACACAATCCTGACCTCATGAATGAAACTGTTGCCGTGGTGGAATTTGAGTGTGCAGAAACAGCAGCAAAAGTCGTAAAAGAAGGCCTTAACGACTCTCATAAGGACATCCGCATAACTTTATTGCATTTGGGTGCTAAGCAGCTTGCAAAGAGAACGAGGCAATTTTCAGGAGGAAGTGATACTAGAAGTGGGAGTGAGGATGTCAATTCTTCAAAAGAGGAAGATAACAATAGCTTGAAAGTAGGTAGAAGCAAGAAAACAGACAAGAAGAAAGGAAACAGGCTGACAAATGACCGTTTCAAAGATGAAAGTTGCCCCAGTTCATCAGACAATGATGCCACATTTGCACCATTCAGCAGTTACAAACGTAGATACCAGAATGAAGGAAGCAGATCTCAGGGTAACAGCCCATTTTCCAGCCCCAAGCTTCAGCCAAAGAATGCCCTCTCTAAAAATTCTCCTGGCAGCCAAAAACCTGATAAACTTTCCCCAAGAAAGGGAAATAGCTCAAAAGTTCAACGGGAATTAAAGCTTTCGCCTCTAGCCAAGGAATTAAGCCCAGCCACTAGCCCTGAGATAAGAAGGAAACAGACTCAGTCAAAGGTTGTGGTAGAGAGCTCAAGCCTTCCAAATAGTCCATGGATAACAAGACGCAAGCTATTTAACAAGGATATGAATGACAATGTTGCCAGTATGAATGGGAAATTGAATGCATTTGGACTTATTAGGCAGCCAAAAGGCCCAGATGGCACAAAAGGGTTTGTTTTTAACTCATGTAGAATTGCTATACCTACGTAATTGATTACTGAGGTTGAGCCTCATAATGTAAGTGTTATATACAATTTAGTAGCTGTTTGGTTGGTATGCATAGCTAGAATTACTTTACTTTTTGCAGTTGTTCGCAGAAGTACTTAACTAATAGTCCCATGGAAACGTAGTGCAGTTTAAAGTTTTGTCTTTATAACTATAATGGAGTTGCAAACATTTTTATGATTTATTATAGCTATTACCTGCAGGGTGGATGTTTTAGATAGTTTTGGCATCTTGCTGCCTACCAATAGTTAGTTTAGTTGTATGTTTGGAAAGTATAGGCCTTGCTTCTCATTAGGTTGTACTCTCAGATGCCAAATAAATGCCCCCTCCCTGCTTATTAATTTTTCAATTTTTTTCCAACCCCTCTGGACCTTATTGGGAAATTGACTTCTTTTGCAAACCCGCCATTTCATTTCCTTTCTTTGTTACTACTTTATGCAATCAATTTCCAATGCAAAATAGCATACTACTGTATACATTTAGTTTTATGCTTTATGACAACCTGCTTTTGTTTTTCCCATCCTTGCATAATCATTTAAAGCCATTACTCAAATTCAAACCCCCTGTTAATTAGGACCCCTCCCCCCATTTATTTGGTACTTGAGAATACCACTGAGAGTTTGTGCACCTGTAGTTGCTATACTGAGAGTTGCAATGACTGAGAGTTGCTATACTTTGGTGGGCAATTGTGGTGCTTTCAAATGCAATTTTAACTTTCCACTTGCACCTAGTCATCACTTTGTTGGATAATTAAAATTTGTTTTACTCAGTGTCCAAAATTATTTATAAAATATTACTTCATACTTGTTGTGGAAAGATAGCAGATGTTTTATATACATTAAGCATTTGGAAGCAAGGTGTGTCTTGTTTTCACATGTTTCATCAATGTGGCTACTGGTTTGATAAGAAACACAGAGCTATTGCAAAACCAACCCTTAATTGCAAATAGTCTTGTTTTATCTGTTGCTGCTCTTAAGCAAATGCACTACAAATTTCATTGTTTTCAGCCATCAGCTGTTTTTTGTACCAGCTGTTTTTTCTTTTGGTAAGTTATGGAACTTGTAAATAGAAGTATAATGTTTTCTGAACCCATTCATCCTAGTAACTTATGGGAAAACCTTCAGTTTGCAGTGCCCTGGCACTTCAAGAACAAGTTATATAAGCGTCTGAGATTACTATCCTTCCTGAATAATGCCTCATTTGGCTTGTCATAGCATTTTTTGACTAATTTTTTCTACTTACATTCAAGGGATCCTTCTGCATTGTTTTTGATGTCATTTAAGCGATGTTAGTTTTTAATCATCTATGTTAGCTGTTCAATGCAACATAAATTAGTAAATACATGTTGCAAATCACCTCTATGTCGCTGAAGTATCGGTCTAGAAAAGTCAGTTAAGAGAGTGGTACTTTTCTAGATTCACATGTCCTAGCATATCAGATTTTGTTTTTGTGCAATCTCCTCTTGAGTTTAAGAGGTGTGACTCTGTTTATTTTGTATTCTTTATAATTGAAGTTGTTATACACACTTTGGATATTCAGTGTAGTGAAAGGGCTTATAGTTCTACTAGATAGCCAAAAATTGAAATGTTACAGACATATTTAGTTTATATTATACAATTGTGTTGTATGTTCTGTAATTGTGTTGTATATCATGCTCAATTTTTTATGTCATGTTGTAGTAGTTTGCTGTTTGTTTAGATTTATCATGACTAACTCAAACACAAAGACTAGTACCTATATTGCCTTGTTTATTGCTTTTCATGTTGTTTAGGGTATCAAATCTTGTTTTTTGCAGTGTACCTGTGTTAGGGTACCTCTATAGTTCTCTCTGTATCTTTAGTATTTAGATATATGCAGAATTTTGACAGTTAGATGTAATTTGTGGCAGAACTGCTATCTTTGCTCTTGGTGGCAATTAGAAAAAACAAAAATAATTTGAAATATATAGAATATTAAACTGCTATATTTAACATGTGTAGATAGGGCTAGTTAGCTGATCATCTTAAAATTACAGTATTTATTATCTAAGACAAAGTAAAAATGGATTGTGTGAAGTTTTCTCTTCTATTCCTGCTTCTCCGACTGCATTGCAATGGTTTACAAAGATACAAAATTACTGGATATTGCTAGGTAGCACACTAGCCTGTAACAGCAGAAGACAAAATTACAGAGATGTGGGGGGCGACGTTCAAATTACATGCAGTGGCCTCCTTCATCCGCATTCTGATAAAAATATCTAAGCTTTGTTAATAACTGATTATGTAAGCATGTTTCTGACTAATTTTTACCTTTTCCAATGTTTGGAGGGAGGGGCAGAGCGTTCCAGAAGGTGGGGTTACGAAAAGACCTGTCTTATGTGGATTACTGATGACTGTGAGAATCAAAGGTTTTGAGTTAGAATGAATCGAAAAGAAATTTTAAATAGAAAGTTATCAAAGCATTCTTAGTGCCTACATTGAGAATGAAAAGGGCACTATATTTATCTTTCCATTAAGTAAAAGGCTTTGGAAATCCAAGGAGGCCTTGTGTTCCACTAGTTGTTAAAGCAATTTTTAGAACGAAAAGCAGAAGTTCATTTTCGCCCACCGCAAAGTAACCATTAGTGAGACTATACTTATAGTTGCTGAAGTTGATACTTGGAGTCATCAGGAATCATCTATATTGGGACAAGGGCAGTCTTGAGAGTTGAAGAAGAACTATTTTCCTTCGTTGAAAGAAAATGAGAAGTAGAAAAGCTTGTGCGATATTTCCTAAATTACTCAATGTATACAATGAAGTGTTCTTCAAACAAATAAGTGACACTAAAGGAACTTGAGTATGGAATGAATAGCTTACGGTATGCAAAAAGTACAGTTTGGCTTGAGACTCTTCAGACGGACTGCAAACTGACAAAGTAGGCACAGGAGCGTAAAGAAAAGCTTTCTTATTACAGGGCCCTTTCTAGCTCTTTTTAGAATGTAAGGCCTGCATTCTGATTACAAAATGGACGCAGCTTTCAGCCTTTTCCCTCATTCCATCAACTTCTCCTTTTAGGATTCCTAGAAGTGAAAAAGGTTAGTCGACAGAGATGGTAAATTTGATGATTTACCGAAACAACCTTGCCTAAAGGGTGTAACACTCCTGACTGACCCTACTGCAAGAATTGGCCTGTTTGTTTACTGAAGCGGAAGGCTAAAATTTGATGAGTCTGATAGAAACATCACAGTTAGAACCTATCCCTGTGGGAGCGCATGCGTGTAGAACAATATTCTTCGCCCAGAATAAAACTACTTTAGCAGAAAAGCTCCATAATATTCTTTCAGTGGAAAACGTGCTTCCTGCCAAAGGAGCGTGTAAGCGCTGCTGAAGGAGCAGAGGAGTAAGAAACAGCAGAAATCGCTTGAAAAAAATTGCTTAATTTTCATCCAGAAGCTAGTGAGAGGGGGAATTGGAGAGCAATGATTTTTAACGTCAGCAATCAGGTGTAATGATTGCATTTACTCATTATCATTACCAGTAGCAACTAATTGTTTTCATTTCATTATAAACGTTAATATTTTCGATCATAGATATTATCATCCTCGATATTGCACCGTTATATGTCCTCAATATCTTGCCATTATTGATGATTTATAGTTCATATCACCTAATCCAGTGCTTCTTAGCCTTTTTGATCCACTTCACCCCTTTAAGAAACAATTCTCAGCTATTCACCCCCACCACGGCAAATCGTTATTATAGAAAATTAAACTAGGAAATAATGACATAGGGTGTATACTATAACAAAGCACAAATACTTTATTTTAACAACAAAAGTTCTTTTATCAAAGCATAAATGGGTGTTATTTTTGTCTGTAACAAGTTATTACTAAAAGCAAATAACAAAATTATAAATGCGAGTCTTGGGCTTGATATCGATCAACAAGAATTTTTATACTTGGTACTAGCTTTGTTAATTTTAGCCGTAAGTCACGATTTATAACGATCTGAAATGAGAGGAAACCCGTATTATACAGCTGACACCAAACTATCTGCCCAGTTACAACTTCACCCCTTTGCGTATAATTCACCCCCCAATTCCACCTTTTTCAAAATTTCACCCCTTATTATCTCGAATTCACCCTAAGGGGTGCATGTGCACCCCGGTTGAGAAGCACTGACTTAATCAATGAGATTTAGCTACCAAAATCAGTATCTTTATTGCCATATATGAATCATTTGCTATATAACTTTATCATTTTGCACAGCTTTTTCTAGTCTACTGGTAGTCAGGCCTGAGAAGTAATTGCAAAAATTACACTATCTAGAAAAACAAATTAACTACACTGTTGGAAAGCAATGCAGTTTAACTACTCATTTCAGAAGATAATCTTTTATTAAACACTTGTAACGGCTACTTACTTTTCAAATAATGAATGAAAGTAATTTTTGTGTCGCACTTCTTTCCCTGACGTAAGAATTAAAAGGATACTTTGTATTCAAAGATTCATTTCACCATACTAAACCACGAATAACATGCAGGAAATGCTAAAACCAGTTTGAAATTGTCAAAAATTAGGACTAAATGTGCCCCCGTGTAGTTTTGTTATAAAAAAATTCATTTTATTTTTACGCACGGCAACCCCTTCAGCTAAGGGACCACTCATTATTTATGCCTCAGGTTGGGGCCGAAGAGAAATTGGTTGGGTAAATGATTTTTCAGACAGCTTTGAGTTTGGGTATATCAATTTTTTATCTTATAAAGGTTGGGTAGCATACATTTAATAGCTCTTTGCTGATTCGGTAACTACTATTTTTATAGTGCAAATGGTTAGGTAACAAAAATAATTACCCAAATAAACGTTTCTCTTCAGTCCCAACCTGAGGCACAAATAAAGAACGGTCCCAATACATTTTTCAGGGGGTCGTAACAAACTTTACAATTTAAAATACAATATAGATATATGCAATAACAGTATGAACCCTAATTACAAAACTAAAATAACAGAAAAATAATAGGAAATGAAAAATATCAAAGTTGATGTTTAAATACAAATAGAGAGGGTGCTTTTTAACCCCTGGTTTAAGGTTGTTCCAATGATGAACCAAACGATATGCAAATGATTTCTGCCCAATAGCAGTTTAGAATAGGGGCACTCGCAAGTCAGTCTCAGAATTTCTTAAATAGACATCGTCTCTGGTATAGTTTCTTGACAATATATTTGAGAGATACATAGGTACGAGACCAATATATTGGTGCAAAGATCTAAAATAACATGCCTCTAAAAAGCAGAACTATTGCGAATGCTATTGAATATGACAAAAGCGTCAAAGTCGATTTTAAATCAATCAAACATTTCAAGCAATGAGGAACCAAAATATACACCTTTTAGATCACATGTTGTAAATTATTTTTCAACTTTTCGACCAGTTTTAGTATAATGTTGAGTTCTAGGAATCTACAAAATTCACATTCCAAAAAAGCTCATGCCTAAATTTGCTTGGGTTGATGAAAGAGCGTCTGCCTCACAATCGGAAGGTCGTGGGTTCGAGCCCAGGCCAAGTCATACCAAAGACTTTAAAAATGGTACTCGCTGCCTTCTCGTCTGGCGCTCGATAAATGAGAAAGGAGTGGGGAAGTTAAACACGCGGAGCTACCAGTGGACCAGCCCCCCGCTGTAGCTCTCACTGCATTCGCAGACGCGTGGCCTAGGGCTATAGAAACGGAGATAGGCGCCGCCCTATGCGCCATTTGGCGCGGTGAGGACTTGGACTTGACGTTGCCAAACATCTGCTCCTTTATTACGTAATTGCGAAATGGAACAGTCTACCAGAATATGTAGTAAGTCAAACAAATTCATATATCTTTCTTGACGTATGCAGGACGCATTTCTCAGAGAATTAATATGCAGATCATTTCATAGCGTATTAAAGAAAGTGTGAAAGTAGCCCATCAAAATATAAATGGATTCTATTTGTCTAGCCCCCCATTTGTTCCAGCCCCCTGATTATCAATTTTCAGGAATTTTTCATTATCTCACTTATTCATTTCCTTGAATTATTCGGTACTCTGGAGTACTTTTCAACTTCTCATTTCATTGCAAAATTCTCCTTAGAAACTCTTTATCAATTTTGCGATATGCCCCTCTCCTTAGCACTGATACACTGTATATCAGGGCCATCAAAACCGGAGGGCCGGGGGAGGAGCACGGCTCCCACTTTTTTCATAAAATGGTATGTTTCATTATTTTTTGCACTTTTTTGCAGAAGATGCTACTACAGAAAATAGTTTTCAAGTTTTTCCTATTCCAAAAGCTTGAAATCAATGCCGTACGCAACACAGTTAAAGTATTTTTGATAACTAATTGTAGCCACAGATCGACATAGCTTGGGTTCAAATCTCACCACGTATGGTCGTTAGTGACGCAAGAAAGGGCTCGAGTCTGGACCAAATCCTCTTACAAGCGTCATTCAAACCACAAGACTCGAAAGAATGAAACTAAAAGAAAAAGTTAAAAATATTAGATTTCGTTGTGAACATCAACATCTAATCGTCACTTATTACTCGAAAATAGTATCAAGTTATGCAAATTGTAGCTTATTATTACATAATGATTAACATTGATAAACAACTTGGAAAATGCCACGTGAATGTCATATTCTTCCCAACAAAAGCAATGATGCTACTGATAACTTTATATCATTTTCAAAATTACCATGATTCCATTCATTATGCGGAGATCTAATCACAATTACAGCAGCTATAGCAATTTAGCATCATCATCATTATCATCATCACCATCAGCATCATCATCATTATTATATTATCATTATCGTCATCACTATCATCATCATATCATCACCATCATTATTATCATCATCATCAGCATCATCATTATTATATTATCACCATCATCATCATCACCATCATTATTATTATCATCATCATCATCATAAGACTCTAATTGATAGAAGATATCACATGCAGGTGCATATTATATTCATTTACATATTAATCATAATACACGTTTTTTTATAAGAAAATCATTATTTTGCTTGAGCCTCAATTTTCTTAAATTTTTCCGAAATTGAGGCTGAGATTTTCTTAAATTTTTCTTAACTTCTACTGAAATAAACTGGCTAGAGTGGTTTACACTTTCGTTAATGCTATTGTATACTTGAATTTGAATTCCATCTTTAACATTTTGAATGCAATAACGACGAAATATCGATTTTTGGCCTATAAAAACACTTAATTTTGGAAATTGAGCCTCACGATTTTCTTAAGATTTTCTTAATATTTTGACGATTTGAGCCTCATCTTCTTATAAACTTTTTTCTTATAAAACAAGAACGTGTATTTGTGTCGAATAGTGGGTGCAAGGGCCCACTCCCTAACTAGAAATTGAAAGGAACGCAGTCCACCTGCTCTCGGGATTTATCTTGGAAGTGAAAGACTATATAAGCATCCTATCTATGTATCAATAGAAGTTTCTGCTTCTCATAGACTTATTCTAGAAGAAAACTTGAGAGTCGTCAAAACACTGTTTACAGTATGAAAAAGAGTACTCGAGAGTACCATGTAATCGCTCCCCTCCCCCATTATTAATTTTTGACATTCTTTC
Organism: Cassiopea andromeda; assembly: GCA_018155075.1. Taxonomy (NCBI): domain Eukaryota; kingdom Metazoa; phylum Cnidaria; class Scyphozoa; order Rhizostomeae; family Cassiopeidae; genus Cassiopea; species Cassiopea andromeda. The sequence continues at coordinate 755,461 of WIPJ01003781.1, read as the reverse complement.
CAGTCCCCTCGTTCTTATTATAACTCCCCACTCTTTCCAAAATTTTGAAGACGTGAATTTATAATTTGCCCCAAATGTGAACCAAAAATGAAAATCGATTACATTTAATTATGGAAAACATTCCCACTTTAGTTTGAATCATCAGGCCAATGATATAAGAACTATTCCAACTATTTCAAGTCCCAATTTATTAAATTTTCCAATACTTTCAACTCCCCCACCAAATATTCCAATCCCTCAATTATTTGGTACTCTCAAGTATAAGAAGATAAGCTCCTAGATATCAACTTAGCTCTACACTACTTAATTCTTGCTTCTCAGTTCATTTCAAAATAAATCATTGAGCCAAAAAAATGGCAAAATGTACTAATAACCACTTTAACAACCTTTCTAGATTCCACCAGGCATAGCTGCAAGATAGGAATTTCTAATTGATAAAGAAGCTCGACAGTGCCTGTTTTCGCAAAAGTTCTATCTACCTCCATTCGTCTTAAAATACACGTTTTTTTATAAGAAAATCATTATTTTGCCTGAGCCTCAATTTTCTTAACATTTCCCAAAATTGAGGCTGAGATTTTCTTAAATTTTTCTTAACTTTTACTGATATAAACTGGCTAGAGTGGTCTACACTTTCGTTAATAATATTGTATACTTGAATTTGAATTCCATCTTTAACATTTTGAATGCAATAACGACGAAATACCGCTTTTTGGCCTATAAAAACACTTAATTTTGGAAATTGAGCTTCGTGATTTTCTTACGATGTTCTTAAGATTTTGACGATTTGAGCCTCATTTTCTTATAAACTGTTTTTTCTTATAAAAAAACGTGTAAGTGAAGGGACAGTCGTTATGGTTAGGGTTTTCTTGCCAATTTCTAAACTGTAAGATTCGAGCTACTTTTACTGCACATTACACTTCGCAAAATTGTGCAAATTGTAAAGACCTGGCCCCAGATATGGTTATTGCTGGGGTTTTTCCACCCTAAGTGATATCGGCAACTACACGACTAACTATCAAGTGCGGAGGAGCATTATAAAGTTGGTGATGCAATGATGAAACTTGGCGAGATGGTACTCTCAAGTGCAGAATAAACGGGGGGTCCTAATAGGCAGGGGGTCGGAAAAATTCCGAAATTTGATAAACGGGGGGTCAGAATAAGCGGGGTTTGGAATTTGAGGAAAGGCTTTAAATGATAATACAAGGACGGAAAGAACAAAAATAAGTTGTCATAGAGCATAAAACTAACATATTTACAGCAGTACGCTATTTTGCGGTGAAAATTGGGCGTAAACAGTACTAAAAAAGAATGGAAATGAAATGAGGGGATTGTAAAAAAAGTCAATTTCCGTAAATTTAATAAACGGGGGTCCTAATAAGGTCAGGGGGTTGGAAAAAATCGAAAAATTAATAAGCGGGGGGACATTTCTTTGTCACCTGAGAGTAAAGCAGTACTATCACTGTGCATGCAAAAGATATACAACCAATCTACTGTAGGTACCCCCAAGAATTATAATATGAACGACAAAGTAATCAATGAAGCATATTGTTTTTATCTGTTGCATTATAAGTCTTCTACAAGATTGTCATATTTGTCAAGTAGGGAATCTACATCGCTTTGTCCACTAAGTCATTCTTGCTGCTGCTTGTAAGCCACATCAGCAGGAGACGGACTGCAAACATCACTATAGAAAGGACCAAAATGGCGAGAGCATATGCTTGGTTACCATGCCCATCTGACCATTGCTTTTTGAGTACACCGGTTAGCCCAATGATGAGAACCAGGTACTCTGCAAAAGTGTATTTTAAGTAAGAACTGACAATGAAGTTCTCCAAGATGAACCAAACGACTAGTAAGCAAAGGAGGATTGAAAAAGCTACAGAGCCTGCTGTTGGTCTGGGTACACGCAAGTTCTCCTGTAAGTATATAGCAAAGTTTATGCACGACGCAATGGATACCCAGGCTGTGTAGAACATGACGCCATTTTGAACAAATATCCTCAAACACCACACATCAAAGTCACTCACGGGCTCCTTTTCAATATGAGATGTCTTGAGGTATGAATCCAGACTGGTGTAGGCAAGAAACAAACACATTGCAAGAGAAAGTGTTATCCCAGCAAGGATCATGGCAGACAGCGCAAATTTTTGACGCGCCCAAACCATAAGCCATGTCACATTGAAGAAGCAAGACAGTGTGTACACTAGGTAAAATGCATTAGGCAGAATATCGGGTGAAGCTGGTCTGAAGATTAACGACACTGTATAAACTATCCAGGCAAGTTGAAGTAGATATATCAAACCCCATATCGCGAATGTTGCTGAAGCTGGTGTTAAGTCAGTTTGTGCCCTGTCAGACACTTCTCCAGTTCTTCTTGGGAAAAGCTTGGAGACAGTGTTTGCTTGCTTGTTGAAAACTAGCTTCGTTATAAATGCCACAAAGTTGGTTAATATAAGCGCTCCTTTGAGAAGTGAAACAGCCATGATTCTTGTTAATTAAAGAAATTTTTTGCAACTTCCTGATTTTAAAGAAATGTCGTTAAGTCATGTGCGCGCATGGGAATGACCTTCAACTTACATAACAATAGGACACGTGCGTATTTCCGATGCGAAAGCGAGGCGGACTCAGTCAATATTGAAGATTCTAGTAACTTGTAAAACTGTACAAATTTTAAGACATGAACGCTCAATTCTGCATGTACAGTACATGCCATTTAAGCAACTGACTAATTTCCATGAAAACACTATGACGCAAAGACATAAACTCTTTTGTGTTAAAATCCCTAATCTTTCTGTGTCTCAATACACACTATTTTAATAAGAATAAAGTTTATGAGGATATCGAGGCTCAAGATCGCTGAAGCTTTAGAAAGGTTTAAGAATATTGCGAGGCTCTTGCGTCATCAAGACATGGAGACCTTCTTGTATCCTAGTTATAATACACGTTTTTTTATAAGAAATCAATATTTTGCCTGAGCCTCAATTTTCTTAACTTTTCCCGAAATTCAGCCTGAGATTTTCTTAACTTTTTCTTAACTTTTACTGAAACAAACTGTCTACAATGGTTTACACTGTCGTCAATAATATTGAATACTTGAATTTGAATTCCATCTTTAACATTTTGAATGCAATGACAAAGAATACTGATTTTTGGCCTATAAAAACACTTAATCTTGGAAATTGAGCCTCGTGATTTTCTTAAGATTTTGTTAAGACTGACAATATGAGCTTCATTTTCTTATTAACGTTTTGTTATAAGAAAAACGCATACTGCTGCTTCTAGATGTGCTTTTGCATTATTGACACAAAATGTAAAGTCTTGCTTGGTTTTATGATGTAGTAAAACATCAACAAAGAGTGAAATATATTCCTTAAATTTTTAGGCAAAGTTACACCGTGGTATTTAAGAATAATTTAAGAATAATTCTAGGCTCACTATCGGAAAAATTGAAGAGTATTGAGTCTCTGCAATACGTTAGGCCTAGTTTTCTGGTTTTGAGTCTTAAGATTATTGTCAAAGGTGTAACTTCGTCTGAAAATCCATGGAATATATTTACATCTTTTTTATGTCTTGCTTCATCATAAAGGGAAACAAAAGGGGATCATAGGAATAGATATTGTATCGATGGTGCAAAAGTTAATCTAAAAACAGCACACAACTTTTTCTACAAGTAGCCTGGCGTCAAGGCCTAGCATTAAAAATGTCTTCAATTTTGGCCACATTCTAGTTCTTACAGTTTCTTGATTTAATCAACGAAATTGCAGTGAAAACGGAAGCAAAGCCTTGAGTAGTACACTATTAACATTACAACAAACAAACTGCGTCATTGCGAGTTACAATCTAAAGTAAAGTCATTTTCAAATTGATATGACTTTTAATTACAAGGAACCATAAGCTTAGCAGAGTGGGTGGCAGGGGATTTGCAACCCCCCTCAGTTGGACATAAATCTGATTCATGCGGGAAAATTTTATGAAAGAACAATAGGAATTTCGGGAATCTTTTCTGACTGCTCTTCACATCTCTTTGATCTCTCAGGCAGAAAGTTCACAGCCTCCTTAAATTTAAAGTCCTCCTATGCCCGTGGAAAGAGCTAAGGAACTGTAGACAAGTTCACATTAATGCTGTTTCTCAAATGTTTGGCTGTCTAGTACTACGTTGCTTATAAATTTGTTCCTTATTAAAAAAGCAACGAGTATTATAACTCAAACGTGCAAAAAGTCTTGATGAATCTTGTGTCCTGTATTATTCGTAAATTATTCATAAATGTAAGAGACTTTGGGGTAAGGTATTCTGATCAACTTTATTCTTATAAAAAGAATGTACACAATTTTTATTTCAGAAGAATGCAGTTTACAATAAAAACATTAAGGCCACCTTAATGTCGCTGAAATTTAAGAGTAATGTAAGGCTCATGTTCCATCAACATTTATAATTTTTGCGTATTCAAGTTATGATGGTGCTTTTGCATTAGCATTTACACAGTCAATACAATATTTATACTTCTCGTCCTCTTTTGATTTGCTTTATGGTTAATTATGACATGAAAAAGATTGAGATAAACTTGTTTCATTTCTAGACCAAGCTATACATTTGACACGTGAGAATAATGTAAGAATAATGAGGCTCAGAAAAAATTAGGTATTCTTTAAAAAAAGTGTGAATAGCTTTTATGCATAGTTAATGTAGTGCAGCTACCTTGAAAACGTATTAGCTTTGACAGTGAGGAGAGGTCTGGTAAGGAGCTTAGTTGCATGACAACGTTAGAGTTGAGGAAAGAGAGTGCTGAGTAGACAACATAGATTTAGGATATGTTTTGACGAGATGTTGTGTTTGTGAGACTATTTAGAGAACTGGCTCGCAGTGGAATCGAAAAATATATCCGCATATAGTATATTGGTTACTTTCTCATGCTAACTTTCCGTGGCTTCGCCACAACAGAAAAGATGGCTTCGGCACCCAAACCATGATTATCTTAATATATGTTATGGCACGAAAAAACAGATCTCCAATCAACGACCATGTGCTTAGAAAAATAACTCATAAATGAAGAGAAGTTCTTGCAACACAAAGTCTCGGCATTTGTAATTCGGTATGCAATATTTCGAAAAGTATAATTTCAAAAATAATTGCTTCAGTGATGCGAACCAATGCCTTGAAATAGAACTAAGAAGAACGTCAAAAACCTTAGAAGCAACATCTAAATAGTTATTAAATGAAAGTTTGCTATCACTTTTCTAAATTTCCCCAGTAAAATTTTTTTACTACAGTGCTTGCATCATGAAAATATATTTCCTGTATAAATTCTCCTCCTTCAAGGTATTTACAAATAAACTTGCATGAGATAGTTTGCAATAAGGGGAATCGGAACTGGGAGGGACCCGAGGCAAGCGCTCTGACTATCAGAAAAGCAAACGTCCCAGCTTTCCTTGGCAAATATCCCATCTTTTTAGCTTATAGCGCTAATCTTTTGTGTTTAAAAATATTGCTATCTGTACTGACAATTACGTTTTGCTGCAAGCTAAATTTGAAAACTGTTCCATTTTAAGGAACTTGATCTCCTTCTATTTGCTATAGCAGACGGTTATGAATATTTCCAATGGTCAAGTCTAAAGGGATGTATTAATACAGTAGAATAATATGTGAATAAAAACTTTGAAGCCGCTGATGATACAAAATAGAAATATCTTAAAGGACTGTTATAAGGGTGAGGCTCATCTAGGTATTTTCTATACTATGCAACCATGATAAATGGCGAAAGTCTCTTCTTTTCCTTATAAAAAATTATGCCAAGCCGGGCTGCTAGGAACAGAACACATAATATCAAGAAAGCCAGGATGTAGCCCTCATTGCCACTGCCATCTTTCCATTGTGCCTTCAACAAACCACTTGCAGCAATGATTAAAACAACGTATTCAAGGAATAGAAATCTCGTGTAACGCTCAATTATAAAGTTCTCCAAAACAAACCAGCCAACTACAATACAGACGAGGACAGTTAACGCAGTTGTTGCTGCTGTGCTGCGACTGGCATGAGCATCATAAATCAGCATCTAGAATTTAATGATTCAAAATTAATATTTGGGGACTAGTCATTTGCTATGAGGTAATAGTGATCAAGATAGTTATGATAATGATCACGTTGAAGATGATGATCATGGTGATGATTATGATGATGGACGTGGAAATTATTGTGATTATGATCCTAGCAATAATCATGATAACTGTTGTGCAGAGGATGACGATAATGATTTTAGTGATCGTCAGGGTTATAAGCATGGTGATTATTACTGTGATTAATGGTGATTAAAACGATGATGATGATGATGATGATGATGATGATGATGATGATGATGATGATGATGATGATGATGATGATGATGATGATGATGATGATGATGATGATGATGATGATGATGATGATGATGATG
>WIPJ01003781.1:713532-748929 GCA_018155075.1 Cassiopea andromeda | reverse complement strand
ATGATGATGATTGGTGATGATGATTGGTGATGATGATGGTGATGATGATAATGATGGTGATGTTGATGATGATGATGATGATGACGATGATGATTGAAGATGATAATAATGATGATTATGATGATGATGATGATGATGATGATTGGTGATGATGATGGTGATGATGATGATGATAATGATGATGATGATGATGACAATAGTGATGATTATGATGATGATAATGAAGAATATTATGATTTGAAACAAACTTAAACAACAATGCAGAAAGGAAGTACTTGACATATTCGAGGCCTGTCTCAGCTCTGAGAAGTCAGAACAAATCTGTCACCTTTGTAAATCTCTTGATGAGCTCTCTTGAGATCTGTGCTTACTCACGGCTTTCATTTCTTAAAATAATAGACTCCCTCCCTATCGATAACCAGCACAAAAGCTTTCTCATTTCTAAACTATCTACAATTACAATTCGAACAACCTAATACATCTTCTGCTGAGATACACCATGGAACAACCCTGATCTACTTTGCTTTTAACATATTTTTTTCTTTCTGTCTTATATACAACACTTGTTGTACACGTTTTTCCACGTATTGTAACTCAGGCGAGCCAATTACAAATTACCATGTAATTGTGAGATTTGTAATTGTAGTCTAATGGAATGAAATGTGATTGTTTCCATGATGAATAAAACGATGATGGTGGTGACGATGATGATAATAATGATGATGATGATGATGATGATGATGATGATGATGATGATGATGATGATGATGATGATGATGATGATAATGATGTTGACGATGATGACTGAAGATGACAATGACGATGATTATGATGATGATGATTGGTGATGATGATTGGTGATGATGATGGTGATGATGATAATGATGGTGATGTTGATGATGATGATGATGATGACGATGATGATTGAAGATGATAATAATGATGATTATGATGATGATGATGATGATGATGATTGGTGATGATGATGGTGATGATGATGATGATAATGATGATGATGATGATGTTTATTATGATGATGATGATGATGATTGAAGATGGTAATGATGATTATAATGATTCAGATGATGATAACTGTAGTTGTAGTATGGCCATGCAACTAAAATCACAACAAAGAACGAAATTCCTCACAGTAATTACCTTATTGAAGCTCAAACAAGTCGCTATATCTTGCCACATTGAGTAGAAGACAATGGCATTGGGCACAAACACTCGGGTGCACCACAAATCAAAGCGATTGCAAGTGATACTGTCTAGCTTTTCATCATTGGCACCCTTTAGCACATAGAGCAGGCAAATGTTCAGTGATGTAGCTGCTGTGAGTAGAAGTAAAAACGGAGCAACCGTTGAAAGATCTCTTGAAATAACCAACCGCCAAACTGTACTACATATTCTGGCGAAGGAATAGAGAACATAGCATTTTATTGGAATGATCTCCGTGGAATCCTTTCTGAACACCAACGTGATTGTATACAGGATCCAGGCACATTGAAACGTATAAATAGCATTCCATATCTTGAACGTTGATCGTGATGCCTTCAAATCTGTCGGATATTTCCTTGAAACAGCACTGATTTTCTTTGGATAGAGTTTAGTTTCATCGCCAAGAAGGGCCATCAATAGCGTAACAGCAAAAACTACAGCATTGCAGCAAATTGCAATCTTGTTTCCTAGCGATACCGGCATTTTGCCCTTACTCAGAGAGTTGTAGTCAGGATCAAGTGGTTGCGAAGACATTTCTACGATATTTAACTGTCTCAGCTCGTGTTGGCAGGTGTTCTGTGTTCAAAATGTGTTAATTTTCATACTGCTCGTCCTAGATATACCCTTATTTGCCCAATCAGGCTCAAAATTGTGTAAGTGGCTTGGTAAGACTATTTACAATAAAGTATGAGCAACGTGACCAAGGGAATCACCAGAAAGCACCTGCAATTATTATGTACGGGCATTATGTTCATTCCAACAAAACATTGGCGTAGATATACACTCTTTTGTACGAGGACACGAGCCTGAAATTTGGTGGAAAATTAAGAACAAATTAAGACGAAAGCTGATACTCAAGCTTTGTCATAAAAATTGTAGTTCTGGAAAACGATGCAGAAGCTTTCCACTAACAAATGGACACGAAATGTCCTTTCCTTGAACCTGTGTAAATTTGACAGCCTTGAGACTTTAGACCTTTTTCTTTAATTTTCGCAAATTAGTTGCGCCTAGCGAAACTAGCTAATGTGCTAACATTGTCTAATCATAATCTTTTTCGGACGAAGCTACACTCTGGCAACTTAGCAATGTTTCAAGAATAGTCTAAAACTCAAAAGTTATGAAGAGTAAAAGATTAAGAATATTAAGGATTAGCGAAAAATCAAGTATTGTCACAAAAAGAGTGCAGTAAGTTGAACAAGAAAGCAAGTCCATATCATGATTAGGATAAAATGTGAGCACGCTTTTCAAGGTTTCAATTTTATGTTATTGTTGAGTGCTTGTACTATTGCTACCGAAATATTCTTGTGGCTCGAGGAACCTCTGTTCACAAATCTGTACAGGAATGCTGAAATTTACTTGAATCATAGGACTTGGGTAACTTCTAGCGGAACCCTGGTTGAAAACCAGAACTGTAGATGGTACAATGTCTTAGCACTCAAAGCCGAATGAGTGTGAGGAAAGAGTCAAATCCAATGTTATTGTTACAATCAAACAAAATAAAGCCAATGTTCAAAAAGAGGCTACAGAACAATTGAGAAATGAATATGAAAATAAACCCACAAAGTCATATGACTGCTTAAATAATAAACTGTAGTGATGTGGGAGCCCGATATAAAAGTAGGTCACGAAAGAACCTGTACCTATGATAGTTATTGTTGTCCTGACTACTTCAAGCAGATAATTGATAATTTTACGTTTCCTTTGAGTAATCAAAAAAGTAGCTAAAAGAGCCAAGTAGTTACTCAATGCCAAATACGTATTTAGTGTAGTTAAATTCACGTTTTCAAGCTTTTAGCCAAAAAAGTTAAGGGAAATGTACTAGTAGAAACAAAATAAATAAGGAACTTATCGATTTCAAATACTTTTCATCCCTGCCAACAATCAAGAATAAGGAAGCTGGTCCTATTTATTGCTGCCAGATTCGCAGAAACTGCATTTAGTCCACGTAGCTAGTTTTTTTAAGGAGATCCAATTCAAATTTTAAGTGTATTTTATGGTGTATAAATATGTAGTTGAGATTAAAGATATATTTAGGAACCTTACACTTTAGTAAAAGAAGACGCAAAAGTAAGGAACTTAAGGAACTAGGTTCCTTATAAAAGGGTGCATCATTAGTTGAAGTTTCACTTTCGTTTTTCTTTGATGCTGCCTTTGAGGAAAAACTAATCTAGCCTACGATTTAGGTAAACAATATAGGATCCTTGCTGTACACTATATTCTATTGATAGGTTGGACGTAATCTTTAGCTTCTATTCTCTGAAAGCTAGGCATATATTCAGGATTACCCCATTTATTTCCAACACGTTAATAGGTTCCTTATGTTTCGTAGAAACGAAGATCGGCCTGTTCAAGATTCTACTCACTTGGTAAGGCCTGTAATGCACTTAAACTTTAAGAGCCCTCAACAGACATCACAATTTTGAAGACAAAAAATCAACAGGCAAATTCTCACCATGTCATTCTTGTAATTGTATAACGTCGAAAATAAGACTTAATGTAACTTTAACCTGAATGTTAAAACAATAACAAAGTGAAACATCATTTGCACAGCTATAAATAAAAATTAAAAGTTTTAATAAAACTATGGGATTCCAATGATTGCAGAGAATTTGCAGAGAGAAGTCAGGTGAAAGGTAGTAATGGAAGATGGAGTTGAATGAAGGAGGGAACTGACTAAATAGCTGATAAATAGACCAGACGAAAAGTCATATTCTTTGCAATAACCTCAGCTCTTGGTTTCTTGGTAACAGACAGTCACTATTTAGGAAGCCCCTGGAATGCCAAGCAAGAGTCATGAAAAACTCAATAGAAATCCGACAGCGCTAATGATTTTCTTGTAAGCATAATTTAAATATATCTACTTTTAAAGTCATTTGAGTTGTTTATGTACAACACAGTTTCAACGTATAGACAGCTAAAACAAATGAAACATAGGAAAAAGTTGGAAGTTCATCGAAAAGCACACATCGTATGGAACTTAAGGCTCTGTCTTCTTCTCAGTAAATGACTCTGATGATTGAATTTCTTCTCTTTTCTCTTGGATAAAGATGAGAACTATTCTTGTGATCAACAGCAAAGCGGAGATGATGAGCAAGATGAGGACGAATGTCTCATTTCCTCCTCCACCCGTCCAGTGTGCTTTGATGACGCCGCTGAGACCAACAATTAGAACTATGTACTCCGCAAAAATGAATCTTGTGTATTCGTAGCAAACGAAATTTTCCCAGATAAACCAGATAATGATGACGCTAGACAGGACTGAGAGGCCAACAGTTGCCGCAATGGTGGCATTGATTCCAACCTTGTAGGTCAACGTAACCACCAAATTGATACAAGTGGCAATTGTCACCCATGCTGTGTAAAAGATGATGCCATTTTGTATCAGGATTCTTGTGCACAGAACATCAGATTCGACAGGGACTTTCGTGTTTTTCAGGTATTTTTGAAGGGCTATTGACGCTGTTGCAACACTACCTGCCAGCGAAACTGTAATGGCAAACAGCAAACCAGATGAAATGATGAACATCTCTCGCACCCAGGTTGCAATCCAGAAGATGTTGCAGAAACAAGATATGATGTAAAACACATAGAAAATGGCAGGAAGAATATCAGGAGCATCCTTTCTGCATAACAGAGTTAACGTGTAAATGATCCATATTGCTTGGATGGCATATATGACTCCCCAGATGGCGAACGTCGCGGAACTTGGTGTTATTTCTGTTGGAAATTCAGCTGAAACATTTGCTATACTGCGAGGGAACAGCGGCGATTTTATTCCAGAAAACGCAGTCAATGCCTGAAGGCCAATGTAGGCAACCAAATTGATAATAATAAGCGGCTTCTTCGCTGGTTGCACGGCCATCTTTGCTGACGGTTGGTTCGAATTGAATTTGCTACTTCGTGGAACTGAAACTTTATAAGAAATGGGGATTCCCTCTCGCTTTCGATTATACAACCAGGAGTCAGATCCTATTAGAAATGACGTTATTTCTTAATTTTGTTGCACTTTGGAGCAAATTGGCATACTTTCGATATCTAGAGGGATACATTCCTCTTCGTAGAATGTTTTTTACCATGGCACAAATTTCCTTTTCTATTTTTGAAGGAGTGTCCTCTCGATAAGACCGAAGTCTGCTGACAAGTAACCGCTTGTGTCCGCCTAGCACAGCACAATGATGACGACTACAAACTTCGTACAGTGGTCTCAAGTTTCTGGTGTATGCAATACGGAGAGAGGATGGAGGTGGCGCCAAGAATTTTCTGACGGGGGCTGGCTTTTCCCTCGAGGGAGTGCTAAATTATGGTTAATAAGGTGCTATAAATGGGAAAAATCTCCGAAAAAAATAGTTTTTCATCTTCCAATAGGGGTGCTATCATGCTACAACGGGGCTTTAGCCGCCTGGTCCTCATGTGGTACCACCCCTAAGAGAGGAAAGAAAATATAGGGGTCTAGGACAAAACCCGAGAACTATTTGGAGTCATGCCTATTTTGACGTTGAAGTATTATGGTTGTTCTAGATTTCCCAACATATGAATTAAGACGAGCCTAGTTGTCATATGTTGGAATATCTAAAACAACTATAGCACTGACATCGTACTGAGTTATGCTTAAGTGCTTAACTTTAGCACAGTAGCAAATCCATAAGGAGGCATAGGAGGGCATTAACCATCCAACTGAAAGATCTCGCCCGCTCTTGCCCGCCCATAAAAAGTAAGTTGCCTTTTGCCTAACAGAAGAAAATGATGAATTGATATAAAACAACTAAATGCAGGGATGGTATAAGTAGCTATCATTTGTAAGAGCGTTCCTATGAATGTGTCAAAATTTATAACCAGCAAGAAAGGTTGCCACCAAGCTTCTGTCAACATACCCTACGATCTTTGGACAAATTTTGCAATTCGTCGGTGATTTGCTATTGGCAGCTACCCATTCACAACGTAAAAATAATGTACAACCATTTTATGCAATGATAGATAAGCTTTGTGCGGTATTAAACGATTGCAATGGGTAATGATCGCATGAGCGTAGGAGGTCCTATAAGATAGGAGGGCTGTCAACTTTCTCCGCAATGCAGCCAGAATATTTCCAATTGCTTCTTTCAGGACAATTACAAAGAGGCATTCTCCAGCGTTGTAGAAATTCCATTTGTAGATTTATTTCTGGAAGAAAATCCCTAGACCTCCTTTCCTACCTATATGTCACTATAAAAGGCATTGGTTACATTGCAACCAGCGTAAAGGGTGTTTTGATAGAAGAATTCATTTGAGTGGAGCCTGCAAGGTACTCCCTTTCCTTTTGTGTCCAAAAAGTACTTTCTTTACATTGAAGTGTGGTTGCTACACCCATCCGGCCTGGTTGCCCCCTCCTATCTTTTTTGAAAGCTGGATTTTTGACTGTTTTAGCACAGTAAGCTAACTCACTGTAATAGACACTCGAGAACATTCTATCAGCACGTTGTTGCTAAGAGCCTCGTTTTCATATCAGTAGTCTCGTTGTGCAATAATCTATGGGCTCGCCACTTATGTAACAGCTTGTAATTGTTTATTTATTTGTAATACTAGTCATCATGATTCAGCACTCGTTAAATTTCTATGGCGAACGCATACATACGCACAAGTCATGAGCAGGAACTGAGGAGATTAGAAGCTTAAATAGAAGAGTTTCCAAGAAGCGTTTCAATTTCAAGAGATTTATAAGCTGGAAGTTTTCATGGAGATTCTGTAAGTTCTACTGGGCACAGGACTAGAGGAGAATTAGCGAATGGTAGCCCCAAGTTTTATAGTGCCTACTTTTCGGTCACGAATAAGCGGAAGGTCCTAATAGGCAGGGGGTTGGAATAAGCGGGGGGGTCGGATGCTTGGGCTTACTGTGCAACAACCAGTGAAAATGTAAAAAGCCCCAATTAACATCATTGCGAGCAAATACTTTTCGAAATATTGCCACATATATCTCATTCACTACTTGGAGGTAGCTCATCGCAAGTAACAACTTTTTGCACGTTTCTCCTACAAAAATTTAAAAATTAAAAATGCGAGGGCCCTATTAAAAGCGGGGAGGTTAAAAGATTTTTTCACAAAAATAAGCGGGAGGGGACGCAATTTCGAGACTTAAGAGCATGATACGAAAAATTCGATTTTTTATGGTCATACTGTCCTAAAAAGCCTAAGAAAATTACAAGAGTTTCTCAGCAATAATAAATTTGACTAGCATTTGATAATTAAAACGACCGAATTCCTCAATCATCTTCTATAAATTTGTAACTTGTTCATTGATTTAGCAATCAGTCAAAGCATGTTGTAGAAAATTAAATCTGTCGTTTATTTGTGAAATGCTGACCTTAGAATATTATTCCTAGAGTAAAAATGAAATTGGAAGTATTACCAGTTGTTCTTAGTTTATTGCTTGTCAAAGTTTGAGGTTTCTGAGAAGACAAAGCGAAGTTTTTTCAAGGAATTCAAGGAAATTCGATGTGTTGCAGGTGACCAGGCAGGAATTAGTTATGGAAACAGTAAAAAATTTTATAAGAAAATCACGAGGCTCAATTTCCAAAATTTAGTGTTTTATTGGCCAAAAATCAATATTTCCTTGTAATGGCATTCAATATGTTAAAGATGGAATTTAAATTCAAGTATACACTATTAATAACGACATTTTAAACCAATTTAGCCAGTTTATTTCAGTAAAAAGCTAAGAAAACTTTAAGAAAATCTCAGGCTCAATTTCGAGAAAGGTTAAGAAAATTGAGGACCCTAAATTAAGTATGCTGTGTAATCGCTTCGTTTGCAGACACGAGCCTAACTGGTCTCAATTATTTCCAGTATTTACTTTGAAGAATATAACTTTACGGTAAAGGGGGCATTGCGTAAGCAGGGGTTTGTAGCCCCCCAGTTAGGCAGATCCTAGTTTCATTCGGGCAAATTTTCCAGAAGGACGCTACTGGTAAGGCTACTGTTTAATTGCAATGGAAAATAAATACAGAAACGATTTTTCGACACGAATTCTCAATTTTTAATGCATGGGTTTTACAATGTGAAACAGCATTGTTATTGGCCCTGCATGCCATCCCACGTGACAAAAATACAGAATACAAAGCTTTCGACCCAATCTATTTGCTCATCCAGGAGCAGATTAATTCAAAACTAGAGGAGTCTTAAAACTAAGATTTAGAATTGAAAATTTATGTGGAACTGCATATTGAAATAGCCGTGCAAGCGAAGTTAACCAACTTCAATATCAGTTCACATTTAGACTTTACTCAAAAACTGCCCTAGAACTGTTCTTTATATATTAGCAACATCTCACTGCTTTACCATTTGAATAGTTCCCTATAAAAGCCTTTCTGTTGTTGGGGGGGGGTGATTGGACCATTTGACCAGCTACTGTTACTAAAAAGGGGAAAAAGGTAACGGAGAACACATCGCTGTTCAATGTGAGCGAAAAAATCTTCTCTTTTGTTTGTTCTTAATTAAGATTTAGTAGTTTTCATTATTTTTGAGTCTGCCCAGTCTGAATACTAAAACATGGTCGACTTTTTGTATGCCTCTTTACTTTTTTATCCAGACATTTTCTCTCAGCACCTTAAATACATGTGCGTGGGAGGGGCCCATAACACCAAGGTAATCTGGGGCCCCAGAAGTATTAGTTCGGCCATGCACAAACCCCTCAAAATTGTGGGTTCATATCAAAGTAAATGATTTAGTCGGTTCTTGGGTCCTGGAGATGAGATCACGTATAGAATATGGCCCATGTGCAGAATTGCCTGTGCATCTTAGAAACCTAGAGAATACTGAACCTGTCGAAGAAGTCCAAGAGGAAAATGTTTTCATGGAAGATATTCCAGGATTATAAATTGACCCTAACGATTCAGATTAAGATGAAGACAGTACAGTTGACTGTGTGAACAAACATTGCAAGTTGCTAGCAACGATTTTCCAACGGAGGTAATAGAGAAGGAATGCGAAGGAGCACTTGTACGAACTTTTAGCCTGGGTAATTAATAAGCCCCACTCCTTAATAAGCCCCCTCTCTATTAAGTCTCCCTCTAAGACTTCCAAAATATATCCCCGGGGGTTTAATAGAGCTTTTACAATATATAAGCACTTAGAAGCTTTCTTAGGTCTTAAAAATTCAGCACTTGTTGAGCAGTGAAGCACTACTTTCTTGTCATACATTTCTCATATGGCGTGTATTTCAAGGTACACTTTTTTGCTTATAAGACAAAAGTTTATAAGAAAATGAGACTCATGTAGATAAAATCTTACGAAGATCACAAGGCTCAATTTCCAACAGTAAGTGCTTTTGTTCGCCAAAAATCGCTATTGCATCATTATTACATTCAAAATGATTAAGATGGAATTCAAATTAGAGTATACAAGATAAACAAAGAAATGTTAACGCATTTTAGCCAGTTTATTTCAGTAAAAGTTAAGAAAACTTTAAGAAAGTTTATCATTTTTCAAAAATTCATCAGGTAAAATCATTATGAAAAAATGGTTAGCTATGGAAATTCAACAGAAAAGAATACAAATATAAATGCACCAGTTCAATGAGAATTGAGACGGTGATGTACAGGAAGGGACGAAAGTCATGGGGGGTCTGTTGGGCAATGTTGTCTCACACCCTCCCAATGGAAGCATCTTAGTTTTACCCCAATTTATAGTTCTTAAAAATGACAATTAGTAGCTTCTCCCTAAATCCCAGGGATGGCACCAGCGGGGGCTTGGGGGGCTACAGCCCCCTAAAATTTTACTACCCCCCGTCTGCACCTAAATTTCCATGCACCATCGGCACTTCATAAAATCCGTGACCTGTTTTTTGTTTTTAGTATTTTTAGCCAACACTATAGGCATTGTCTGCAAGATTCTTGGACACCGCCCTCACAGTCGGCACTTTGGCAGCTCTAGCTCCCCCAGCAATTATTTTCTGGCGCCATCACTGTAAAGCCTTAACACATCTTTTTAGACAAAATATAACAGACTATTATGGATCAAAATAGCCGCTGACATATAAGACTATATTGACATTAAATCGAGGCTCAAGTCTCGGTAAAATTTGGAACATTTATAACTCAAAAATACATCAATTGGCAGACAGTCAAGTTTTCATTTCCTATTTCAAATGGGCGTGGCTCTAAAGACGTTTTTCATGACTACATTTATAGAGATAGGGGTTTGCTTAGAGCCTGGAGAGAGTATTTCGTAGCGTAGGTTTTCAATTGTTGTTGGGTTTCTTACAGGTAATTAAGTGCGTCATCACAAACTGAACTGGTTATTTAACCTAGCTAGGTAGCCAAGGTAGCAAGCATTAAGTGTCATAAATGACTATTTTTACGTAAGTTAGCTTATCTGCTAAAACACTCGATGCCAAAATAGAACCTTGAAATGACGTTAAGTCTCATGATTGGTTTTACCGTCTCATATTTTGCAGCTGACAAAGATTCTTCCTAAAATCATCAGACGTCAAAGGAGAATATGATATCTGCCAATTCTCTTTAAATATTTTGACTTCGGTATTCATTTTCCTGCTCTGTTTGACCCTACACACTTTTTTATAAGAAACCAATTTATAAGCAACCTAGTACCAGGCAGCCTAAAAGTTAAGAAACTATTTGAACTACAAGGAAAGAGCTAAGAAACTTTAGACAAATAGCACATTGAAATCGTTAACTAGTTCAACGTAAAGCTGTACCAAAACAATGTGAATATGACATTACTGTAGAATTTAACTCATACTGACGCATTTTGTTTGCTATACGACAAATAGTTTTCTACATTCACGTTCTCCGTACGCTTTCACAGCAATTTAATTCGTTAAAATAAAAAACTTTTAAGAGACTTTTAGAACTTTAAATGTGGCGGAAAATTAAGAAACTTTAAGCACTAGGCCTTGAGCTGGGTTTCTTATAAAAAAACATGTATTTCTATTATCAGTCCATTATACTGCTATACTTATAGAATCCCACCATCATAAACTAAAGGTCAGTAGCCGGGGAGTGGAGGGGTGCAGGGCATCTTTTTAGGAAGCTTAACTGTTGGGACATGAAAGCTCCGTTTCATTCACAGCCAAGTTCAACCTGTATGTCCTTTCATCTTTTTATAAGCATCGCTGATTATGTCACGCACTGAGATCTGGGACTTACTCATTTGTAGGGATTGGACCTGAATATCTATATATTGTGTTAGTGAGTCATAGTTTTAGTTAGTAGTCTTTTTCGATACGATTAACAACAAGTTTTCTGTTTACTACGATCTCTGCTTCATCGATATTTATATAGTTGTTTGGATTTAACCAAGTTCTGCATACATTTATCAACTTGCCTACTCTCTGGACTCCACAGATTAAGATTAATTCAAGAATAATGTAATGCTCAAGCTTCATCAAGGCCTCGAATTTTTGTTTTTTCGAGTTATGATACTGCTAGTAGATCAACTTTTGCACTATCTTTACAATATTTATTATTCTGTTCCATTTTCTTTTTGTTTTATTATGAAGTAAGACATCAATAAAGATTTGAATGAATTCATTCGAATTTCAGACGAAGTTAAATCTTTGACACTAAGAATAATTTTAAAAATAACCTCTGGCTCAACATTAGAGAAGATTAAGAATATTAAGACTCAGTGAAAGCAACTTGTGACAAGTTGCTACAAGTCTAAAGTAGTGAGCCAAGCATCTGAGAATGGAAAGCTTGAAGCAGTAGCAAAAAGACGCAGGTAAGGGTTGGGACCACTCCTATGGGCTCCCACGCCTTTGTGATCCTGTGTGCCCCTCAGATGTTGTGTACAGGGGTGTTAACTAGGGGGCTCAGGGGGCGGAGCCTCCCTTATTAAAATAGCTGTTCATTTTGGGGGCTTAGCCCCCCTAAAAAGTCTTGCATTGGCCTTGGTTTTCAAGGTGTATTGACCTAGCTTCTACAGTGTATTGTATTGCAATGATTAATTATTCACTGCTATATGGTAACTGAGACATTTCTAATTGTTCATTATACTTTATTAGTACAAAACTAAATTATCATATCTGGTTCTTTGAAAATATGGGCGTGATTGCAGCTAGGTCACATCCAAAATATGGGCGTGGTTGCACCTAGAGCTCCCCTCGTTAAACTTTTAGGAAATCACCATTGGCTGTGCAGAGGCAAGTCTTTTTGCATTATTGGTGTCAATTTTAAGATGGAACCCGAATCTTCAAAATCCCTAAGAGCCACTAGTTTCTCCTTTACACCACTAGCTTGAGGCACAGGGCTTTTGAGGCAATCTCTTATACGTATGACCTTATCTAAAGATTTGTTTCATCCCTCTGTCTCTTATCCAGTCTGTTTTTTTCTTCCTCTCTCTTTCATCCGTTATTCTCTCTAAACCTTTCACAAGATCAAAAATGATCTATCATCTTTGACAAGATCTTGGGCAAAATTTAAGATTTCAGTCTGCAACGTTTGCTGGGTCCTCTAACACATTAGTGACTAAACTATCAAGTTTTAATTTTCCAACAGAATATCAGATAACTCACATCTTGATGATAACTTTGATGTGAATAATTGCTGATGGTGTGAATAATAATGCCTTATGATGGTAATGACAAAATGCTTATTTTAATGATGTAAATAGTGTTGATGAGCTTAGTGCCATCATAATAATTATCTGACAGTGAAATTCAGCTCTATGACAATAATGCGCACACATGCAAATGTCTAACATGTAAATGAGCTTTGACATACTCAAATCATTCTTGGTTGAGTATAAGATTATTTTTTATTTTCGAGCGAGGAAAGGTGTAAGTTGTTTGCTTCTTATCAAAAAAACGTGCACTTCCAGAGAAAAAATGAGGTAGCTACTGCATAGAATGTAATCTGAAAGTGGCAAACCTTACACGTATATTGTCTTATAGACAAACCTCAAACAGGCAGAAATATTAAGTTCCGAAGTTTGCACAATAATCTTGAATAATTCTTAAATATCTTTGGTTTTAAGCCTAACGATTTTTACAGACAATCTTCTTACAAAAAGTTGTGCAGCCAATTCTAAGCTAACTATACTTAGAGACAAAATTGACCCTCTCTAATAGAGAGCTTTAATAAAGCATTTATTTTCAATCAAATTTTAATACTATTTATTATGAGAAATCTTAGCATCGTTGTGAAAAGGAGTTTGGTATGCTCCTTGTCAAGTGTTTCCTTGGATAGGTTACAATCAGTGACGTATCTCTAGAGAATTTCATCTAGGTGGGCGCTAAGGAAATTTTCACAATGTCCAAGTATGACTAACAGTGACCAACCATGACGAAGAGGATGAATGAAATATGGTAGAAACTTTCCCATTGATCCTATTTCCCCGTCACCTTGACCAACTCCCTAAAGCCTCGTAGGTACATGTCCATAACGCCCCCTAACCTTCCTTACCCTCATAAGCACATTCTTAGATGTTATGTCTATTAAAGTGAGCTATGCGGCTAACATTTGAATCAATCCCCTTAAGCGCTCAGGAGGAAGACCCCGAACCAATCCCGTTAACGGATAGGACTTGATCTGGTTTCCCTTCAAAAAGCTGAGATTAAATCAGACATTCGTCTGAAATAGTCTGGACTTGATTAACCTACAGTAGGAGGCTAAATGCGCAGGAGGGGAAACTGCGTGCCTGGAGTGGATGACTATACCTCACGTTGAATGCCAGACCAGTTTAGTTGAAAGAAGCCGACCAGCTGCATCGAGCTCAAACTTATGGAAGAAGAGACAAAATGCGAGACATGATTCTAGCGGTTCTTTTTCTATTTGCGCCTTTCTCAGTTTGCAATGGTGAGTAGTGCTTGCGTTTTGTGGAAGTGTACTGTGAATTTCGCTGTCTCGTTCAACGCTCCTGCTCTTATTGCAACTTTGAGGTTATAGTTTAGTATAGAATGAAGCATGGAGTGTTTGCAACAACTAACTTGCTCAAATAGACTTATGGTAGTGACAAAGAATAGCTTTAGTGTAGGACAGTCTTGTAGGGTGAGAGACGAATTTTTAGATCCGGGAATCGGTGAGCGTTTTTACATACTGTTTGGTTATTGTCTGGTATGTTTTAGTAGGGGTAGGAGAACATACAGATGGTAAGCATGAGAGGAGAAAGCGAGAAAAAGAGAAGCAGGTGTGCAGACTTTAAAAGGAAACAAGCGAGCAATAACAGTGTGTAGGTCATTAAATAAAGAAGATTGTTTATCCCAATCCAGGTTCGACTGTGGCCGTAGTTGTGCCCAAGACATAATTACTTCAACACAAGAGAGTGATTAGTTTATATACCTTGATAGTTAGATGAGAAGAAAGTTATATCTATTACTGTATTAATTATCATTGGTCTTTGCCGTGTGATAGATCGAAAAAGTTGTAAGCCTTGCATATTATGAACTATTTATTTAAGTTTTGTGTAAGGTGTAAATCAGGAGTTTGGCTTGCCAAAAATCAAGCGGTGGTTGGTAAGAAGAGAGGGCTTCTACACTTTGATGATTTGATGAAAGGCATAGGAAAGAGCATTAGAGAATGAAAGTAGGGATATAGTAGAAAACCAGATGAATGCACCTCAAGGCATGGAAAAACTGCCTTGAACAACCCCGAGCACATTGATAGCTAGCTTCTATGTAAAGCCTGAGAAAAGTAATCCCATGCTAGAAGGCAGGCTAGGTTTAAAGTTGTGTGATAGTCATATATACTATTGTCAGACATATTATATTCAAGACTATTATAGTCATAGAGTTAAAGTTGCAGGAATCATAGTCGTAAACATAGATAATGCACCAATAGCATGTGTTCTGGATAACAGTATCAAACGTTTTTGTTGTAATTGAGACTATTAAATATTCCGTTTGTGATTTTTATGATTTTATGAAAACATAACACAACATTGCTGACTTTCGCCATTGATCACACTATCTATCTTTACACGATCACACAGCACTAACTCACAAATTCCACTCTACACGATACTAATTAACATGTGATCTAAAACCAGGGGGTATTTTTCCCGCAACAAATTGAGGGGTTATCTTTGCAACAGTTTTTATGGTCAGAAGCACAGTTAATGACATTGTTCGGCTATTTCATACAAATATCAAAATAAATTTTTCAGATCTTCGTTTTAGTCCATTTCAAGTATATAGTGGGAACTTAGCATACTGCTTGAAGGGAATGTTTCGCCAAGAACGAAAATAAAAGATGTGGATAGATTTGTTGATGAGTATGTTGTAAGAGGCCAGTTTTGGCCATCAACGATCTTTTCAATTAGCTTTCACCGTCGTCAAAATGTCTATTTACGTTCTACTTGCTGAAAGTTGGAAGCAAAAACAGAAAAGAATGGGGTCTTCACAGAGTATTTTGCTGCCACCCAGAAACAATGCAAGGGGAATTCTCCAGGTCTTGATTTGGAAGTCGGAAAATATTGAGAAATGAGGTGATGTTAATATCAAATTACAAAAACTACACACTAGCTTGAGTCAAGAACAACTCAAAACAAATACAGCTTTCCAGGAGATAGTTCCTCTTTCATTGAAAAGTGTGCCTCTGGGTTGGCTTGCGCAAGGACGTAGAAAGCATTCAAATAGTGGGGGGCACATGCTTTCAGCGGCACCCTCACTTACAAAAAGGGCACTATGTTAGCTGAAAAGGGGTACTCTACACACATACTTGTAAAAAATTGGGGACAGGTGGCACCTGTTCCCCCGGATCCTACCCCCATGGACTTGCACATATTTATAGATAGGGGGTAAGTGGAAAGCCCTGAGCCTTCCCTTTGATTTAGCTTTACTGGCTTGGTCCATTAATTGGCTCCTATTTATAAAAAATGGCCCCTATTGACTTTCCACAACGAATTCCAACAATGAATGGGTACCCCCCTTTTCCCAGCCCTATTTTTGGAGGCACAGCACCTCTGCTAATAGACGAAACTTCGTGTTTTTAGTCTGCTTTGTGCCTGTTCCATGTCTGTTAGTTAGAGCTCAGGTTTCGACAGTCTAGACACCAATTAAGTAAGTTGGATCTTTAACTGTGGCCTAATACTATGTATAATGTTAACAATGTTAATCACATTGAATACAGTATTTACTGCAGAGATCAGGTCATACGAAGCCTACTGCAGTGGTTCAAGGGAGGAGAGTGTAATATTACCACGTTATGTAACGAGACCTACAATATATGACCAAATGGCAAGGGGAATAAAGATATATGAAGTCTTTAGGGCGTCATGTATACCCTATGATGATATCATCGAGAGGGGTCTCACTAAGGATGGTGGGAATATTTGTGCTGAAATTTCTGGCCTCATACGCAGTCTGGCCTCATACGCAGTTTCAACGGACTTCCTTGTTATTTCTAGTCATACTTATTGAGGGTTTTGCAAAACGCCTCCCTCCCACCCCAAAGGCACATCTCTGCTTCAACTGCCACATTTCACTGCAACTCAAACCCAACCTCACAGCTTGAGGTGTTATTTCAGATGCGGGATTTTAGTCTCCAGGTCAGTAATTATGCTAAATCATGTAAGTTCTTCATGTGATCTCCCCTCTTCAAGCTGATAACTACAATTCTTCTGAATACATAGCTGGTATCTGTTGGAAAACAAAGAGAACAGACGGAACATGCACTGATTTTCATGGCAAATACAACAGTGAAAAAGAATGCTGCGAGAAAGGAGGTCGGGCGTACAGCAAAGACGCAACTAAGAAGCCGATTTTCTACTATGTGTTTCTAGTGCCACCAAGCTGCACGCTTTGCAATAATAGTAAGTCGTATGTAGCACATATTTTTTTATAAGAAATAAGTCCTGTATGTAAGAAACATTTGAGAAATACAAGAGGCTGAGCATCAAATGCATGAAAATTTTGCTTAAACTAGAAACAAAATACAGCCATCAACCATCTCTCAAGAGCTTGTACTCACAAATTCTTCAAAGTATTTGAGAATTCACTTTCTCGTTTCACTGTTGCCCAATCCCGCTTGCTGTTGTTAATGGAAGCGTCAGGAATTTTAGGAAATATCTGAGGCTGGGCTTCATAAATCATTAAGAAACAACCGAGCTGAAAGCAGAAAGTTCGTTTTTTATAAAACGCGCTTATGCTGTTAGGATGCGTCTGAGCACCACCACTGGTGACTCTGAATTCGTATTTTCAAATGTTTGTGGCATGGTCTAAGTTGCCAGCAATGGATACAAGGTTTGAAGTAACTGTACTTTCAAGTATTTCTCAATAGCAGTCGGTTATCTGCTATCAGAAGCAACTTTGCTCACCTATTTTAGATTTTCTCCTAGTAGAAAAGATCAAAAACTAAACTCTCTTTGTTTGTTGTAGTCAAAGGACACATCATCTTGCTTATTATTATTTCTATGACTAAATTGGTTCCAATATCGTATTCTAGATCCATGCTCAAAGACTAGTTGCTTAAGAAACAAGAAATGCAAATTGTCAAGATCAGGAAATCCAATCTGTGTTTGTGATCTCAAGTGCACCGATTTCAAAACTGGACAAGTTTGTGGCTCAGATGGTCGCACATATGCATCCGAGTGCCTACTTCGACAATGGTCCTGCATCTTCAATCGCAGTCACCTTCGTGTTGAATACAATGGTCCATGCAAGCGTAAGTATTGTGCAATATGTCTTTGAGAACTAGCTAAGCACTGATATCTCGTCAGCAATGCGCTTTTAGAAATAGTACATTAAGCTTCACAGTTTTGATCGTGAAATTCTGGACCGTCAATCACATCTGTGACTTGTATGGTAGCATACAGTGGTTGTTGCTGTTAGATTTTAATCAGTTTAATACATAATAATTGCGCTTCTGAGCTATTAATGGAAGGCCTTTCGAAAATCAGCTATGTTAAACAGTCACACAGCTTTTCCAACATGCAAAAATTACCAACTAAATGAATGAGCGACTCAATAAGTGAAGGAAAGAACTAACGAATGAATAAATGTATGAATGACTGAAACATCTAATAAATTAATGATTGCATAAATAAATGTACGACTGAATGAAGAAGCAGATGAATGGAGGAAGGAATTAGTGAATTAATTAAAGATTCAATTAATGAATGCATGACTGAGTATATGGATGCAAAGATGAGCGAATGAAGGACTAAATTACTGACTGAGTAGATGAATAAATGAATGAATGAATGACTGAATGAATGAATGATTTATTGAATGAAGCACTTACTGAATTAATGAGTACCTGAATGAGTGGCTGAATTGTTTCGCCAGCTGTTTGATCTTTCGACATGAAATGTGCTTTCATTCTTTCAAATACGAAACTCAAGTTACATTCGAGAACTTCTTCTGTTTTTTCAAACAGGGAATTGCATAGGCGTACAATGTGCTTCCAATCAAGTATGCATTGCGGGTAAGAAGGGTACCTCCTACTGTATCCATTCCAATTGCCCATCAAAGTGCCCGCAAATTGTCAACAAAGTTTGCGGGACTGACAAAAAAGAATACTTGAATGAATGTGCCTTAAAGAAAGCCAGCTGTCTGAATGGAAGAAAGATCCACTTCGCGTATCTTGGCCCATGCACAGGTAACTACATTGTGTCTAATTAAAAGTGTCTCTCTCTCTCATTAACAGTGGAGTGCCGAAAACTTTGAGTGGGGGTGTACCAGAAGAAAATTAATGACAAGACAAAGTTTCCCAGCATTTTCTGTAGCTTTGGCAAAAAGTGGAGGGTGTGACACCCCTATGTCTCCTACTTCGACATGCCACCCCATCTTGTAAACAAAATGCTCACACAATGCTTTCAAGCAAGAGGTTGCATAGCAATGGCATAGCGTAGCTGTGCTGAGAGTAGAGCTTGTGATGAAGTATGGGCGCTGGAGCCGGAGGGAACTGGGGGGGCTATGTCCTCTACCTTCTATAAAAGTAAGAAGCTATTGGGGCTATGTCTTCTAGCTTCAACTGGGTGCACAACAGCCACACCCTAGATGGGATATGGACAGCTATTCAAATTCTTCTGAGATACAAAACTGTAAGGCCGTTATTCCTTTGTACAATGTCGCACACTGGAGATAACTTCTTTTCAAAAGCAATTCCATAGATGACATGACAATGAGAAAAACTTATTCATGTTAATAATTTCCAGGTAAATCATCTTGCGATAGCGTCAGATGTCCAGAGAACTCGAAATGCATCTTGGATGCTAACAATCAGCCTCGCTGTGAGGACTGTGGTTGTAATCCAAGTGAAGAGGGCCTAGCGGTCTGTGGATCAGATGGGAAAAGGTACAAGTCATGGTGTCATATGAGGAAGACTTCATGTGCAACTGGCCGAATCATCAGAGTAGATCCTAGCAGAAAGTGCTAGGTTGGATCCTTTCACAAATTTGGTTGTCTATAACTCACATGTAAAAACCTGAAGCTGCACAAAATCATGGACAAATTGAAAAATAGAAAAAGTAGACACCTTAGAGCAGTTGAATTTAGGGTGCATAGGAAAAAGAACCCCTATATAAGGTTCCTTTTTTGATAGAAAGAAATTAGAAAATGACTGAAATGATATTGCAGTAGAGAATTGTTTGATTAATGCATTGATGTACACATTTTGGAGTAGATTCTGCTGGATTCCGAATCACGTGTTTATCTTGATGACTTATTCTTCATTTTTGGTTCAAAATTAGCTCCCATGTGCATCTTGAGAGGTAGTGACTTGCAGAAGAACTCTGAGTGGGGGGAGGGGAGGGGTAAAGAAAGGGAGCATTATTGACAGGCTACAAAAGTATCAAAATTTCCATATTGTGCTAGCCTTTACTGGCAAGAAAAATGTTACCAATAGCTTCAGAAAAAGTAAATGTCCCTGAAAATTTCCACAAAAGATGTAAAATATCTGTGTTCAAATGCATCCACGGCGTTTTGTACACTGCTGTAAAAAGCTTAACTTGCTATTATGAATACGGAGTATGATTTTCCTATAGTCTCATTTTAATTCAAGAATATAGCCCCAAACAGGTTCTTCCAGTCTGTAGCAACGTTTTTATCTCTGAATCCTCGCACTTTCAAGTGTACGTAGCAAAAAATTACAAACTAGGACTCTCAAAGGTATATAAAGAGTTTTCTGCACTGGTAGTTGAAAATACTTATATCTTAAACATATAAACAGGATGGCAAACGGTCTACTACATATAAATACTACACCAAACGACACTTAATATGCTACAAATAGTCATACAAAACTGTTAATGAACGTTAGTCTACTACAGCATTCGCTTGCTTCATAAACAAAATCTATAAGTAAAGGAATGAATTAATGTATCTCGATAGCAAAAAGTGGCCATTTAGCGTGGTCTACATAAACAGCCATTATGGGCGGTACTGAAGTAATAGGGTGTGCTTTACCTTGGTAAGATCAATCACAGTAGTACACTTTTAACTAGAGCAGCAAAACATTCCCTGGAACATTGAAATCAAGTGTGAATTGAAGGCAACGAATAACAGTTCGTCTCATATCCACGAGAAGCGTTTCTTGAACCTGCAACTACCCAGCCCCCTTTAGGGGGAATCATCACAACACAGCAAACGCAGGTTTCTCTTGCCAGTTAAGCAAAATCAAATACATTCAATTTCATTCACAGTTCTACACAAAGAGCCTTTGATTTATGAGCAAAATTTCCTTTTGTCCTTGGGAGATAAATTAAATTCTATTTGTCCCAAAAAATGAATATTGTGTTTCAAAACAACAGCGCGCACTTGTATTCCCAGCTCTAGCTTGTCTGGCGTTTCTTAACTACAAAATCACGCCTGCTGGACCACACCTAGTAGATGGAGTATTTCGTCATGACGTCAAATTTTTTCTCTAAATGAATGTGGTTTACAAAAAAGTAATGTTTGACTATTAAAAGAATCAAGAAAGTTGAATATTGGATTTTTTGCGATGAAAGAAAGTCGATAGACTCTTATGCATTAAATGTTGAAAATACTATTTGCTATGTTCATAAAATGTATTTGATTTACGAAACATTCTCTCTCACAATATCATACTTAGAGGGGTGTGACGACGGAAATTCAAATGATGGGGCATAAAAGGTGACTTGTACAAGCAGGCCCATTTTTCGATACATTTATCTTCACTCAATAAATGGCCTAAAACTTCTTGCTAAGAAGCCTGGTTGAAGCTCACCCACAAAATAAAAGGAACTACTAAAGGAAAGTTTTCCGAACAGCTGGTATCATACCAGATATTCATACCGACTAAAAGTTCTTTTTTATAAGAAAGTGGTTTATAAGAAAGTAGTACTCAGCTGCTCAAAAAGCTAAGAAAGTTCAGTACTGGATTTTTGAGACTTAAGTAAGTTTTTTAGTGTCTATATATTTCAAATTCGGTATATCTGTGTACAAAATGTCATGTATGTGATGTTGGCCACCCTCTAACAGTATTACTTCTATTGTTTACTAAGATTTATCATCATGTCAGGTGTACATGAAGCTTTTTCACTTTACATTCATGTGCATGCGCAAAACAATGGAACTAAAAAATTTTTGCTAAGAAAGTTCTAAGAAAGTTTTGATACTGGAAATGTGAAAAAACTAAGAAAGTTTCAGTACCAGGTGAAAAAACTCTTTAAAATAGTGTACTTCAATACGCCCATGGGAGCCATCAACTACGAACAACAAAAAAAATTAAGAATACAAAGAGTTATAAGCTATACAGTTTACAAATCTTCAAAATTCATTAAACTTGCAAAGTTCGTTATAAAAATACTGGTTAAAATAGAAAATTTACGGCTTAGAATTCTCGTACAACTCGCGTTATTTACATAACTGATAATTAAAATCTGCTATTGACCGACCTACACCTTAATGCAACGAACTTCGAAATTAATACCGAAGAGATTAATGATAATGAACTTGGCTTTCGAAACTTTTCCAACAATTTCCCAAAACGAATGAGAACACTGTATTTTAATATGCTCATCTGATTACTCCAAGAATTAAATTGAAGCACTCATTACGATTATGAGGAATTAGCTGATGTTTCAGACCCATGCAAGTGGTAGTATCACCACAGGGGCGTGGAAACGACTTTCAAAGTGAAGAGGCCTGGTCACTAAAGGTCACTAAAGTCGGGATAAGCTCAGGTAAAATAGTGAAACACGCTATTTTATGAAAAGGTAGGGGGTAGTGCCCCCCGGCCCCCTGATTTCGACGTAAATGCATCACATTGGCTGAGGGCAGCTTTACTGTAGTTCTTCCATTAGCCGAATGCTTTACTAGACTTACACTTGACTCTCTTCTTCATCGTTTTGGCTCCGCATTTTCTAATAACTGCAATTTCCTTCAAATATTGAAACCAATCTAAAGAACATCTGTCAAGCAGATTGAATGCCTACAATCACTAAATAAGTCGTGCTCATTCTAGAAGCAGGAGTGCTCTTTCTAGAAGCAAGATTTCGTTTCTGTCGTGAATCTTTCAGATGTTGAATTACTTTACTCTCAAATTTGAGAGTTGTGGAGTCAATATTACAAAACTAACTCTTCAAGACAAATACGGAATACAAAGCAATTGGATTGAATAAGGCAAAAATAAATTTCCTTTATCAAATGGGGTAGGTTTTAAGTAATTTTGCTATTCAAAAGAGTGTAGTACTCCACAAGAGAGAACTGCACTGAAGTCTTGGGTAAAAATGCCGTTCAGCTGATGTTGATATGAAGCTTTGTGAGGTCATCCTTCATCATCCTGCAACCGACACAAGAGCATCTTTGGAAGTCTGATATTTTTCTAAGTTGAATTCTCTCAAAACGCAAATTTAGACTGGAACGGGTTTTCCAATATTCTTCTTTGATTTTCCATGTGGGATAACAACATAACGGAGGTTCAACCCTTCGATGTCATTGTCGTAAAGGCTATTTCGCCTTTCTTGCAAAGGCTCGCTCGGCTCTCCGACAAGAGTATCAATGCCTGGCTGCCAGTTTTCTGTTGAAACTAAGGACATGCGGTCTTTATCAACATCATCGCCAATCTTTGCTCCCATTTTGAGACTGCCTCGTCTGGTTTGAGCTGCGTTTACCTGGTCAGGCCCCTTCAATAAATTAGTTTCAGTTGCTTCAAGTAGTTTTCGCTTCATTTCATGGTAGTAGGACACCGTTTCAAATGTTTTAGAGACATCATTTTCTAGGAACTGAACAATTTCAAGGAAGGACGGTCTGGCGCGTGGGTCTGTCTTCCAGCAATTACTCATCATGTTGTACAACCGATCGGAGCAGTCGTCGGGTTGTTCCAAAATGCCTCCATCAACAACAAACCGCAAAACGTCTTCATTTGACTTTCCTGGGTATGGCTGAGCAGCCAAAGTTGCCATTTCCCATAAAACAACACCATACGACCTATAAGATGAAGATATAGCAGTAATATAGGATTTTGTAATTTAGTAAGTTTAGTTTCCATAACATCCTCTACCACAGCACGAAAAAGCAGCAACATTCTTTTCACATACTTAAAAGCTCTTTTCGTCCGACACTCATCAGAGTATCCGACGTTTTCATACTCTGATGAGTGTCGGACGAAAAAAGCTTTTAAGTATGTGAAAAGAGTGTTGCCGCTTTTTCGTGCTGTGGTAAAGTCCTGTTGTACCAACAGACTATTAACATCCTGTGTTCAATCTTCTGAGTGAGTGGCCTTACTCACATCAAAGCTCCTTTAACTATCCCAGGATTCATACCCAATGCGAATAGTAATAAAAAGAAGTAAAGAATATGGAGCATATTAAATACACATATACTTTCCATTTCACAATGCAAAATACGAAAGTACACATTTATTGACAACAATCAGAGCAATGACTTTACGAACAACCATGTCACTAGTTAATGAAAATGATATGTTGACTAAATTAATTTTCCTGACTTTTCTCTGACTTGGACAAAAATTATAGAAAATTCGTTGATTATTCCAGGTTTTCCCTAACTTTTTGTGAAAATGGCCTATTTTCCAGATTCAGTATGAACCCTGTTCCCTTTTGTAGCCAACTATAAATAAATGTCTAACACTAAACTCTCATTATTACTATTATTATCACACATCCGAGGCCATATAATAAATGCTCACCACACATCTGAGGCTGTAGTAAAGATGCCATCTCTCAGACTTTCAGGTGCCATCCATCGAACAGGCAACAAACCTTTGCCCCCTTTTCGGTAATAGTCAGTTTCGTACACATCACGAGTCATGCCGAAGTCGCCAATTTTGACAGTAAAATCAGCAGTTACCATGCAATTCCTTGCTGCCAAATCCCGGTGTACAAATTTACGCGCAGCAAGGTATGACATTCCGTCAGCAATTTCGGCAGCCATTTGAAGAGTTTCAGCGAGGTTTGGAGGCAAACGTGCGCCTCGTTCCTGAAAATTGAAGAAGAACAATGCTAAATATTAAAATAATACATATAGATATAACTTATTGAGATAAATACTCTTATACACTCTTTTTCTATATAAGTACAGTTTTGTAAGAACACGAGCATGAAATTTGATGGAAAATTAAGAACAAATTGTGAACAAGGCTGAGGTTGAAGCACTGTCGTAAAAGATATCTTTGGAAAACGATGTATAAACTTTCACCTAACAAATGGACATTTTATTTCCTGTCCTTGTCAGCTGGAGGAGAATTGACAGGCTTGTCTCTCCTCTTCGATTTTCGCGAATTAGTTGCCACTAGCGAAACTAGATAGTGCGCTGACATTGTCTATTTATAATTGTGTATAAACCTCTTTTTATAAAAAACTTTGACATGCAAGAGAAACCATCTCAGATGTAGCATTTGGCTGATGGGCTCTCACTCAATAAAAACATCCAATGTTGTCTTGTATATTGTCTCACTTCTAAATTGCCTACACCCTACTAATTTAAGAGCAAATGAAGAATAACTCAGCCTCAAGAATAGCTGAGAACAGCCAGCCTGAACCCCAATGTTACTGGCTCTAATAAAAGAGTGCAATCAAAAAATTGTTTAAATCAGCATCACTTGGAGAATCCGTTAATTTATACATTTGTCGCTCACTAGCTACTAATTTGAACATTTACTTAGAGATTCCCTCGACATTTGTCCAATCTGCAGACTAAAGCAAAAATTATTTCCACTTTAACCTTACATACAAAAACTCCATGTAAAAACTTCTTGGAATTACTTTAACGTCAAGCCATACAAACAAAGGTGGTAGTCTAGCCGGGGATAACAAAAGATAAATCATCTACAAATACAAAGAAGGAAAAGAACCTCCGGTCTTCTGTTCCGTAAAAAGCTCTTCAGATCGCCTCTCTCCATTAGCTCCATGACAACTAATGTAGGTTGACCCTGTGACACGACGCCAAGCAATCGAACGATATGGTTGCAATTGAAAGCTTTCATAATCGAAGCCTCTTGAAGGAATTCAATTCTATCCCTTATGGAGGCATTTTCGTTCACCGTTTTCACTGCCACTCTCAACTTCGGCTCATCTTCTAGAATATCATACCCAATTCCCTCATACACCATTCCAAATGAGCCTTTGCCCAACTCTTTGATCAGTTCAATCTTTTCACGTGGCACCTCCCACTCATCAGGTATATAAACTGGAAGAGATGAGAAACGTACCAATAAGAACTGGAAAAATTGAAGGCGACTTCTGAAAAGTCTAAGAACACACTGAATATTGATGTGATTGATCGAGAAAACGTCAAGCATCCTCCGGTAGCTACATCTACACATAAACTTTCCTCACTATACATAGAATTAAATTGCTTTCTGTACTGTTCCTCCATTTTCCCATGCCAAATTATCAGTTGCAAACATTAGAATTTTCCTCAAGCTAGACTAATTACCTAAAGATTACTAGGCTTTCCTCAAAACTAACATGAACATGCAAAACTTTCCTCCGGGTCATAACCATGGGGCCGTGGCTTTCTCTGGATTCTGTTTGAGGACACAAGTTTTATGGGGCTTCTACATCAACATTCTAGTACCAAGAAAAATGAATTCTAACTTCAATTTAGGTCTCTTCTATCAGACACCTCTTTAAGCCAAACGGTACACTTTCTTGGAACAAATTTTTAGACTTATCCTTCATATCAAGAGGACAAAACGAAAAGAACCATAAGAAGAACATCAATGGGAATTGGAAAAGGGAATATCAATATTTAGGCCCTGCTCAGCAACACATCAATCCTCTGGGGGACTAGGCATTTTTTTATGAGAATACCTAGCTTCTTGTTGTTGTTGTTGTTGTTGCGCCTCAATGCTCTTAAAGTTTTCGGGTTTTGAACCTAAGATTATTCTTAAATTACTCTTAGGTGTGAAAGGTGTAACTCCGTCAGAAAATGAAAGAAATATATTCAAATCTTTGCTAATATTCTACTTTATGATAAAGCAGAATAAAAGTGGAGCAGAGGATTAAATGTTGCACTGATGGTGCAAATGTTAATAAAAAGCAGTTTTATAACTTGATTACACAAAATTCTTAAGTCTTGATGGTGCTTGAGCTTTGCATTGCTCCTAAATTATTTGTCCA
Organism: Cassiopea andromeda; assembly: GCA_018155075.1. Taxonomy (NCBI): domain Eukaryota; kingdom Metazoa; phylum Cnidaria; class Scyphozoa; order Rhizostomeae; family Cassiopeidae; genus Cassiopea; species Cassiopea andromeda. The sequence goes on along the minus strand of WIPJ01003781.1, from coordinate 722,232 downwards.
GCAATTCTGAGCCTTAATATTCTTATAAACTTTATTCACACAAAAAGTGTGTGGTATTCATGGTACAGCTCGGTTCTAGTAAATGGGACCTCATGTGTTGAATACATGCCAACCACATATCCTAATCTAGATCCAGCTAAAGTAAGTGCTTCAAACTCAGTAGGCGGGCCAGCAAATGATCTGAAATACGCAACGTACAGTTAAAGAGAATACAGTACTATCTATATAACAAACTATCAGATAACAAATGTGTTTGGAAGGAATGTCACATGACGCATACTAGCGTTTACCTTCGTTCGAATTCAGATACTCCGGATTAACAGAGGCATAAAGAACTCCTGGAACACCCATCTGGGCTGTCCTGAAAAATTAATTTGAGAATGATGCTTAAATCAAGTGCTGTTAAGCAAAACGGATGAACAGAGTTGGGTTACAATTACACAATGTACAATAAGCATATTATTCTGTACAATCGGTTACGTAACTACGAGCTGATTGTAATTAAATAGGCTTACGTAGGGCAATGATAACATGTGATTTTACTTGACTAAATGCAGTCTTTGCTAATTTTAACTATATGATAGTAACACAGAGTGTTGAACTGTTTGGCATAGAAATGTTTCTTTTTAAGTGTAACATAGTATATGTATTTATTTAACTCTATCTAAATTTCCCAGTTGTTTCCACCTTATCCTTCCTATCCTACCCACGTCTCCTCTCCTGCATCATTCCCTTTCATGGTCCTTCTCTGACCGTCCTGTTCTGTCATGCTTTGTCCTGTTCTTACCAATCCTAAATTATCTTGTACTGTCCTACCTTCTCCTATACAGTTCTATCCTGTCCAGTCTTATCGGGTCTTGTCTTGTATTCCCTTGACTTGTCCGGTCCTCCCTACCTCCTCTTTCCCATTCTTCATATTCTTACTAGTGAAACCGTGAGAGTTTAGAATTTTTTAAATATTCACTTACTTCCTGACATAAATGCAGTAAACAATGGTCAACGCCATTAACAGCATCAAGAAAGCAGCAGCACTCCCAACACCAATTATGACCGTGTTTGTTCGGGTAGGTGATGCGGATTCCTCCTCTTCAATCGTAAAAAAAGTGTAAGGGGTCCACGATCCATTCGAGGCTGGCGTAATAGCACGGATTTTAATGGAGTAGTTTCCTGGTGCAGCTCCTGTTTCAATCAAAAATGTCGGAAGATGTCCAAGACGACATCTCAGTCTTTCTTGGTTTTCATTTTGCCTGGTAGAAAAAAATCGAGCTTTAATCTCATATGAGGAGGATCCGGAAATATAACCAACAAGTAAGCCAAAATAAAAACATTTAGTTAAAATGGCACACCTAACAGAAGACTTCCACAATTGCAGGGTATGTGACCAAGAGGCCCAGCCAGTTCCATTAGCTTAACTGAAGTTCAGCATGGCTGTGTACGGTCAGAAACTGGATGAGCGACCTTCCAGGTGCACGACCAAAACAGCTCACTCCGCCATCCTTCGGAAGGGACGTTAATCTAGGGGTTCTATGCCTGGATGCGGCATGCATAGTAGGCCTAACTTAGCTGAGAAAGCTAGGTATAACAGTCTACTCAATATAAAGTAAACAACAACAACAACAAATAGCTGCTATTTTCAATGCAAGAGGAATGGTTGACCACGAATATTGTGGAAACACTTGACAAATATTCCGTCGACATGCAACCGAACCAGTTTGTAGAGGAAAGGGGACAATCAACCTCACAATTTAGGCACTCAACTGATTTAAAGCTGTGATTCATATAACAAACAATTGCTTACGAACAAAGACAATAAATTATAATTACCGTGTTCGTATGTCATATCTTAGAACGATTCCATTGGGATTTGGGGGTGCTTCCCAACTAATATTATACGAATTGCCTGCTACACTAACCAAAACACGACCTGGAATCTTATCCGCATTCGGTTCAGCATCTGTCTGGCCAAATGCTCCTGCACACACCAAAGATCCACGACAGCCCATGTTGTTGCAGGGACAGACCTTTAAACAAAATAACGCATTTTCTTTTTAATTAAGCCTTCTCCCAAACTGATCAGCTTTACTAGATAGGTATCGGTCTAAGGCATCAATCAGTTGACTGCTGCATCCAAAAATTTCAATCAATATTTTTCTAAAACTCTAAGATTTACCAAATAACAAAAATCAATACTTTTGAAAGAAAAAGAATATACGCATTTGCAATACGACATCAAAAATACAGAAAAAGTTGTTAAAGGTTGACCAAAAAAGTCAAGATATAATTGAAACTATTCTAGCTTTGAATTAGTAATAGCTTCTTATGTTACCTAATTTTATTAAGAATTAGTGAACATAATAATTTATCATATTAATAAGGAAGTATATAACACAAGCTGCTATGTTCATCCGCTTCCTAAAAGAGAAAAGCTCATTCCAAAATATCAAGGGAGACAATGCAAATTAAAGAACAACATGACAACCTTGATTTTGTATTCCTGAAAATGCGACAGATTCCTAATAATGAACTTGAACGTTTTCCCGTCAACTCGAAAGTATTTCTTTGGAGGCGGTGAGGAAATGTAAGGCCATGTAATGTTGGGAACTGTGGTTGGACTTGCTTCTGACGTTTTTGAAGTTGTCGTGGCCACTCTTGATGTACTAGTGGTTGTTTGCTCTTTCGGCACAGAACCGGCCTATCAAAAACAAAACAACAAAAACATTAGATTTCTTTGGCAAAATTTGAGAATCGATACAAAAAAATAACAGCTTTCTGGCAATGCAGGAGCTCAAACATGGATGACCTTTCACATTAACATAACACATAAGCACCCTTAGTGACATACATTTTGGCAATTACAGGGGTGGGGGAAGCCTCTTGAATGGCGTCGATTATCGTTACCTGTGAAACATTATTTATGCAACTTTATAACACAAATACAGTGAAAGTATGAAAAAGTTGGAGTGGAGAGGATTACAATATATTCATCGTGTAATCTTCGCTCTTTTTTATATAATTTCTTTATATTTTAGAGTATGTTGATGTATATATTTGCTCTTAATTAGTGTCATATATAAAATCTATGTAAAAACTAACTTTAAACAATGCCATATTACTTATTGCAATACAAGAGGACAACTTTAAATGCCTCGGACCATGAAAATTATTGCCATAAATCCCTCAAAAATTTTACACTTTTTCTTCCAATAACATAGGCAGAGACCAATGCAAGAAAATTGCTTTTAATGACAGCTTTCTAATGCCAATTTTTAAAACGTGCCTCTGGACGGTGGTCGTGCGGTCCTGGGTTTGAAGAAATCTGAAAAAAATCACCCCAGACAGCAACAATTTCAAACATTCTGAAACCATACCTGGGGCTTGCGGTAATATTCAGTAATAACTGCTAATAAACGATGTTAATCATAGTTGGAGCAAATGCGACCATCATGAAAGCAGAAATGTGACCTACATGGTCCTCAAGGATTCTCAGATTGACATGTCTGATAGAAACCGTCTGCGGGTTATCTTAAGATAATGATTGAAAGCCTTTAAGACATCCCAAAGTCCTTCTTCCTAATACTTTAACACCACGAAGAGTCATCTGGATTTCTGTGTTATCCTTGTTCATCTCTGCATCGACATGTTTGCAGAATGGAAATTATCAAGAGAATCTTCCGTTCTTTACTTTGATTTTAAATCAAGCAGTGAAAAAGAATTTATGGTTGATTACAGAATACTCTTATATTTTGCCATATATTTTCTCCTACTTTAGCTATAAAAGACTTCTATTCATATTAACTAGTTGACGATGATATGCGTTGTCTCGAAAAGTTCTTAATTGTCAAAACCATGGTTTTATTCTTTCACGGGTGTGTATTCTGCAGTTCTGATTATGTCGCAATAAAGAAAATTATTTATCACAATCATCAGGGTTGTTAAAAGTGCAGTTCCACACAAAATGTGCAGTTCTAAAAAGATTTGTGCATTTCTAATGAAAATACTGTGCAATTGAAGTTTATTATTTTGTGGCCCAAAGGTGTAAGAAAGCAAATGGCAGAAAAGTGATAGATTTAGGTATGAAATGATAGACGAAACACAACCAGAAATGGCATTGTTAGAGGTAGTAACATTTATCAATCCATTTTCACTAAAACCAGTGAGTTCAATCCCATCTGCAACCAGAATTTAATTCTTCAACACAGCACCGCTTAATTTTATGTGTAGTTCTAAATTTTTCCTATAAAAATACTGTGACAATCATGATTTATTTCGGCGTGGTTCTCCTTCTAAAGAATACGCTTAATATCCTAAATTGAATCTCTCAAGGGTTGCCACTACTATTTCAGGAAACACTTCCCTGATGTTCCTTGGTATTTTCAGAGAAATGCTACTCATCCCCCCTTGCTTTTCCCTGATATTCCTACAACCCCAATTACTATTTTATCATTTCAATGGACACATATTGGGGTTCGGAGAGCCTTGGGCCTAATGTTAGCCATTCAATTTTTTATTTCATTACAAAACAGTACTGTGTTTCATAATGTATGCATAGAATAGAATGATATACAAAAGGGTGGATCTGGCAAATATCACGCTCAACTGAATGTGTGCCTGCGTACGGAGAAAGCCGTTGCTACTAAGTGAAGCAATAAGTTTCTTGATTTTCTCTGACTTTTCGGAAAATCTTCCTTTTTCCTCTAATTTTCCCTGAGTGAAAAGAAAATCCCTTGATTTAAATGAACTCCCTGATTTGGTGGCAATCCTGCTCTATCATAGTGATTATGGATAATTTACTGGTTAGTCGAGGGCAATGCATCTCATTGGTCAAAGGTCATAAGCCAAAAGAATACATGAGTAGAGAAGGATTCATCTCATTGGTCAAAGGTCATAGGCCAAAAGAATGCATGAGAATAGCACTTTCTCTTTAGCAATTTAGAATAGTACGTGGAAGCTGCTGAGCTCTGTACAGTGGGGGGGGGGGCACTTTATTTCATAAAGAAGAATGATTCACTGCAAAATAGCTGACCTTCTTTGAAATTCCTTTTGATTTCACAATGCCCCCAACAGGCGATTCCTTCTTCTTCTTTACTGGCCATTTCCATGGTGCCTTCTTCCCTTTCTTCTTTTTTTTCTTCTTCTTCTCTTCGTCATCATCATCCTTATCTCCTGGTTTGACAAACACCTGTTTTATAATGGCATCCTCAAAGCTTCTGTTAAACAACGCGGAATTCCTGTCTTCCACAATTCGACGAGATTCCTGTACGGTTCCCTCACAATCACAAGTAACATTCACTCGACAGACCCCTGAAAAGATAAGGAATAGTTATGTTACAAAAATAAGCAGGGTTGCCAAGTTAAATCCAAACATCTAGGCCAAATTCATTCGAAAACGGGCCAAATGTGGGAAAAATCAGAAACGAGGTAATAGGAAAATATATATTTGAAAACGAGACGAATAATGACGACATTTTGACAAACTATGTAAGCTGAGTCAAAATCCAATTAACTCTTCGTCTTCATTATGAGTTAAAATCATGAACTAGTCCTTAGTAGTCCCTCTAAAATAATAGCTAGGTGTGCACTTTTTGAAATGGCAAAATTTTGCCAAATCAATAGCCTAGGCCAAATGAATTTTTTTAGGCCAAACGACAACAAATAATGCCAAATTTCTAAAATTTTGCCAAAAAGGGCAAACTGGCAGCCCTGAACACAATACAGTTAATTTGCAGGTATGATGAACAAAGGAATCCTTTTGTATGAGCTGTGCTAAACCGCTAAAAACAACCCGCGAGAGCTAAACACAACCCGCTAGAGAAAAAACTATGCAGATAGGCCTTGCTTTTGACGTCTGAATGAATGACTGAATGAATCAATAAATGAACGAATTAACGAATAAATGAATGAAGTTGAGTCTATGTTTTGATTTTCTGACATAAAGATACGATTTATATCTGAAAAGTTTCAATTTTTAGCCTCCATCAAATTTTAAAAACAAACCAAAAAGCTGGCTATAAATTTGTAGAGAGGCTACATTATCAAACTGTATGCTAAATGGGAAGATGAACTTACGGAAAGATGTAGTTCTACAATAAAATCAGAGAATTTTTGCACAGAAAGTATTCAAATTGAAGGCGGAAAACTCAGCTTTGCTAAGCTGAAGACGAAGGTGACGATATAAAAAGAAAAAGTGGCTTATTTTTTTGTCTTTCCTGTTTTCAAAGAAAGTGCTGAAAATGATACATTTGACTTTCGCAGTAGACTAGAACATGAAAAACAAACGGAAACGAAATGACAGGAAAAAACGAAATGAACCAAAAATTCAAAAGCTGCTTGAAAATGTGTTGTTCGTTTTCAAATGTCTCTTCTGGAAAATCATGAAAACATGAAGCGACAGCACACTAAAAAGAGGCTTTCATGCTTGCTAGCACTCAAACGAGACTCATTGAACAAAGTAAGTCTTTATGAGACAGTTCGACGTTTGTGCAAGCCGACAGTGGTGAGACGCGTTCAACACACTTCATCTTCGGACTTTGCAATCACATCGTGCTTCTCTAAGTACTCTTGACATAGCCACCAGACTGTGTACAGATCTCTGCTAATTCTCTAGCTTTATAGGGATAATTTGAGACAAACAGTTTCAACTTACTAACCAAACGATACAAGAAGCAGGGATAGGATGAAAACAATGAGAAGTTTGCGAAATTCAATCCAATGATATAGACAGCAAGTAAAATTGATGAAAACCAGTATGTCAACTGATAACCACTAATTTATCAAATAACACATTGTCTGTTCTTAACAATTTCTCTCACTGCTACTCAAATCCCTCTGTTCTTTCTGGAGGACATTTTACAGCTCCTCTAAATTTAACGTCATTCTACGCCTAGGACAAGATAGCTAGGCTAAATTTCCATAAGTCCTTCAGCAGTGCTGTACCAACTAACTATGAAAGAATTTGTAACTAAGGCTTGCTTACTCTCTTTTCTGTATAAAAATACCTAGTTTTTTGCCAAGCCTCAATATTCTACAATTTTTCTGATTTTGAGCCTAGAATTATTCTTAAATTATTCTTAAATACCATGGGTGTAATTTTGCCTAAATATTTAAGGAATATATTCCAATCTTTGTTGATGTTTTACTACATCACAAAACCAAGCAATAAGTTATATTCTAACCAGAACACGAAAAAGCGGCAACATTTTTTGACATACTGAAAAGGTGTTTCGTCCAACACTCGTCAGAGTATGAAACGTCGGATAGCGACCGAAGGTTTAACCGAAATAAATAGCCAGTCTTGTCTAATTGGCCTCAATTGTAACCGCTCGTAATATCGTTTTTATTTTGTATCGATAATGCAAAAGTACAACAGTCATTAGGATGCAAAAAAACTCTTGTTTTGATGAAGCTTAAGCCTCACAGTACTACTAAGTTATTCTTCAATATAAGTGATTTCTAGCCTCAATATTTTTATAAACTTTATTCTCATAAAAAAGAGTGAAATGTATATGATCCCGGTAAGCGGGTCATCCCGATGAGAAACTTTTCACTATGAAACTAGTGAGAGCTGAGAAGTTAAGATAGAAATTTCATCATATAAGGACTCAAGCCCGCTATCTGGGTCAAATTGGAAAATACTCTATGAAGTAAACTGCGCATGTACCAACGAGTTTCTCAAATTGCACAATGACACATGTCGTAAAATACTTGACTGTAACTGCTTTAGGAACCAAAAGATAGCTACCTATTTTCTACTGCGAGCATGCGCACAATCTGTTTGGTGTTACTTTTTTGTAGCACTGCTGCACATGAACTGTGAAGGAGGCCATTTGTCATCACGAAATGCAGGTCTAAGTTTTTCAAGTTATGAAATTGAAAGCACAACCTCCCTTTAAATATTTATTTTAAAAAGTAGCCTAGATGACCCTACAACCTTTTTCAAATCAATTAACTTTCAAACCACTCACCGTCATCAACCACTGAGATGGAGCTCTTTGTAGTGTCTTCGATAGCCTTGGATGAAAATGGTGTAATATCACGAGAGCACCAATCCAAATTGGAATTCCAGAAGGAATAGTTCTTTCGCTCGTAATATATCCTATACTCCGTAATAACACCATTGGGGTTGTCTGGGGGTTTCCACGTCAGTGCGAGTTCAGAATGCGACAGGTACGTTGCCCTAAGACCAAGCGGCCTCCCAGGAGCTGCAACAAACGGGGGGACAATATTCATTAAAAAAATTGTAATTTCTGTGGCATCTTTCTCTAACTGTGTGATCTTTGCTAGTAATCATAGCCCTGATGATGAAAGGTATGGTAACAGTAATGAAGATGATGATGATGATGATGATGCTAATGCAAAGACTGCGAGAAAATATGCATCAAAGAGAACGGTATGCACATATTGAGGAGCAAATGTTACTGCTACGAATCTGGCAAGAGACCAAAAATCGATGGCATGTGATGATGATGATTATGATGATTATAATGATAATGTGGATAATGATAATGATGACGATGGTGATGGTGATGATGATGATGATGATGATTGTTGACGATGGTGGTAGCAACAATGCTTGCAAAAATGATAATGTTGTTGGTGCATAACACAACCTCTTGAGAGCTTCTTTGAGCAAACGTGCCCTACTACGGTGAGGAAACATGTTGCACAAACACACACAGAGAGAGAGAGAGAGAGAGAGAGAGA
>WIPJ01003781.1:678435-705766 GCA_018155075.1 Cassiopea andromeda | reverse complement strand
GGTAGTGCTATTCAAAGTGGGTAGTGTTGTTCAAGGACGTTAGTGCTGTTAAAGGTGGGTAATATTGTTCAAGGTGGATAGTGTTGTTCAAGGTGGGTAGTGTTATTCAAGGTGGGTAGTTTTGTACAAGAGGTGGGTAGTGTGGTTCAAGGTGGGTAGTGCTATTCAAAGTGGGTAGTGTTGTTCAAGGACGTTAGTGCTGTTAAAGGTGGGTAGCGCAAGAACGAAGCAATACACGACAATCCAAATGGTAAATTAGTTAAAGTGCTAATTATCCCTCAAAAGTGAAAACTATTATGTACATCATGAGACATAAGTTATTATTCATTCAATCAATCAGCCACTTACTCCCCCATTAGTTCAATCACCATTCCATTAACAATATCCCTTATCTATCCTGCTCTTTTGTCTTATCCTGGCTTTTCATTCAGAAAACCGATCCAGGAAGAATTACGATCGCCTATCTCAAGGAAATTACTATAACAGTTGCTATTCTCTACTCAAATGTTAAATCAATGTTGTAGATTCCGCTACTCACTACAATGTATGTTTTGAAAGCTTCCATAAGCAACATAAAACTAAGTGGAATGAAGTGTCTGCATTTCAACAAGTATAACAGATCTATTACCCCATGAAAAAGCAGGCTTGCGCTGTCAGGAAGCAAATTCTCTGGCCTAAAGAGAATATTTTATTCGAGCAGAGGTAGATTTAATGCCCCTCTATCATATGTAACGTTAGCTATCTTGTCATGAGTCAGCGTTTCTGAAATATTGAAGTGCGACGCAATGCTAGAGGAGGCGCGTATGACCCTGATAAACTGTAATGCATATGTAATTTTTATAGGTAATGGTCTTATTTATGGTGAGTGGGGCGCGCGAAAGACTTTCCCTTTCCATGGTGGGGCCCTGTAATAAATAATTGAGAAGCACATGCAATTAGTTAAACTAGTTGGTGGGGAAAAGCATTTGCTGAGTTAACAGCATGGTTCCTGACAGGCTTGAAACCAAGGAAACCAGTTTAGAGTCTGCTTAGCGTTGTACTCTACAGTACCAAACAATCAGTGGGTTGCAATAAATGGGGTTGGGGTGGATATAGAACACATAACAGATTTGTATTAACTACTTTGCATTTGGATTATTCAGTGAAAGCAAAATCTCAAAATAAAATAGTTTTCACTCATGAAAATCTCAAAACTTATAAATGGAAAGGGTTGAAAAAGCGCAGGAAAACCTAAAGAATTAACAATCAGGGGGAAACGATTAGTCGGTATTCATAAGTAGAGAGTCTGTCTGAGTTGTCTTCTCAATGGTAGAAAAAAAGAAACGAATTTTAATTATGCTAATAAAATTGGCCCAACTTACAGGCACTAAGGTAACCATTCTTTGTCTCTGTGACAATATTTGTTTTGTTACCAGTGATAGTACTCTCCAGGGCTTTTATTTCACTTTTGCACAAATATGGGTTACTGTGCAGGAGCATACGTCCTTTCCCAACCAATAATGACTTTGGCTTCCACAGTGTCTTTAAATTTGAATTTCGGAACACCAACAGCGCAAAACTAGGAGAAAGCGTATGAAAAATTCGTCATAACTGGTAATGCCTTCAAGAAAGATCAATAAGCAAATATTTGCAAATGAGATTCACTCTGCAACAACATAGGGATTGTTACACCTCTAGGGAAGGGGGGTTGCAACAACAGACACCTCTAGAGAAGGGGGAGGGTTGCAACAACAGATGGTAAACTCATTCTAAACAATAGTAGAAACGAGCTTTGGAGGATATTTGAACATTGGGGAAGGTGATATATTTCCAGCTATAGTGCCGCTGTAGCCCTTTGCTCACAAGAACTGTAGCCCTTTGCTTTCAAGAACAAACTCTGCCTTCAAAAAATTGGGGCTCTATAGTCCCTAGTCCTCTCTTTTGCTCCTCATGGTACCTACAGCGAGTAGCTTCCAAAATTGTACAATCTAGTCACTACAATACTATCGCTTGCATGACGTAATCATCTTTTGTTGCTAACTTCTGAAATAATGCAATGAACTATGCAATTACAGTGGGAATAAAAAGAAGTCCTTCGCAATGGCTACCGGCACTACAGGGGAAAGATATTGAACACGTGCAATACTATAAATCAAAAATGCATTGAACTACTTGAAAATTCCAGCTAAATACGTGCCAGTGATATCATAGGCGTCAAATCTTGATTGGCCAACAAAGGAATCACCATCTAAGGAATGAATCACCTCTTTGTTATTAGCTAATGATGTTGCGAGAATTCCTTTGATGATTCCACTGTTGGCCAATCAAGATTTGACACCTATGCTGCCAGTGGTAACATAATCCAGTTTCTACTTACTCGTCATTGAGAAGCTTCGATGGGTTAATAAATTGCAAGTTGTTGAAGAACTCTAGAGATGAGAGAGCCTCTGATTCTCGCACCTCGATGTAACCGTTTACTTGTCGTATAGAACCGAGGCGCTGTTTCAGCTTCTTAACTATATCACCTAAAAGGAAGTCAAAGACACTTGGGGCCTTAAACTCTTTGTTTGAGTAGATTTTGGAAGTATTTATCAGAAGTAAAAAAATAGAACTATTAAATTAAATTTTTGGTGTTGCGTAACGAAAGCAATTTACACCCCTCCACCCTTTATAGTTTTCGCAACAGTTTGCCACAAATATGATGCCTACCCACCCACCCCCATACCGTTAGGTATTTTTTGAATGACCTTTTACAGATGGGTAGGTATCGAAGACAAATGATTTCTTGTTAAAAAACCATCTTACCAAACCCTGAGGTTGCAATACAATGAAAAGGCAAAGCCTTAATTCGTCAGAAAATTTCTTTTACCCAACCAATTTCTCCTCGGTACTAACCCCTCTGTAAATAATAAACGGTCCCTTGAAAGGAGGGAGTTGATGCTGAAAAGTAGCTCTGGTTTCACTGATAAATAAATCACGCATAATTCGTGTTGTAAATTGGGTGAGTATGGGACAAGAAAAGGACTATATGTGAATTTTATCCTAATTAATTAATCAAATGGAAGCTATTTACATTATAATATCAATTTCTACTCTACTCATCTCAATTCCAATGCAATTCTAAAATCCTCTCTACCATCTGCAAGCATTCACGCTAAAATAGCCGTAGATAATGAAGGCATGCCGAGAAGGCGCTACGGAAGTGCCCGAAACAAGAGCCCAGTGCCCTTTCTAGTCCTCCACTAAGGCCCTTCACAACAACTTTCGCTTATATAGAACAAAAAGATAAATTTATCTTTTCAAAGCCTGATTCTTTCCTCTCCAAATTACAATTCGTAGAAATATAGGTAGACGGCTCTGTGGATAAGATGTGGCTGGCCTAACATCTAGCGGGTAGTAACTGACAAAGGGTCACTCAAAAGACTCGAAAGCTCAATCTGCCGATCTTGACCAAGCCCAGCATTCCATCTAATTTCCCCTAAGAAAAGTAAAATTCGGAAAATATACGAAAAAGTATTAAACAAAGCTTCTTCGGAAAATGAAAAAACTCACTTGGACCAGCTCTCAGTTCAATCTTAATATTTCCATTCACAACTGTGCAATCAGAAATGTCTTTAGTTGCAGACAGGCCATCTATTTTTATGTCTTTACCCTTTTCACCACAAACTGCAAGCGAGAAGAGATTGAGAAATGAACAAATGTAACTTTCTACCAACAACAAATTTGCTGGTACAATAAAAGGTTGCAACTCCTAAAAATCAAGAAGAAAAGTCGCAGTACCTCTCTCTTTGAATATAAACAGTATAGCTGCTTTGGCCTATTACAACACCATTCAACCTGACTTTGAGGAGGTTTGCATTCTGTTGCAAGTTGGCAAGAAGGCCACCGTATACAAGAAATCCATTCTACCCAGGGCAGTTAGGTTTTTTAGTCATAGTAGTTGGTCAAATGGTAAAAAGACTGCTAACAGCTTAAACTTTTCGACAAGCTGTCGAAAACTCGCCGGCAAATTGCTCTTGCCTACCACAACTATCGTTTATGTAAATTTTCGTTCTGCACCCCGCATCCCCTAAAACAAGGGTGGGCAATCAATTTTTACCAGGAGATACATTAGAAGCCTGAATTGTGTCTGATTGCCACCAACATTCTTCCACTGTATAATTCTCTAAATGAAATGAATAGCTAATACTCATAATCAGAGGAATGAAGAACTCTGTAGATATTTTCTTCACGCTATGTGAAATTTTGGTGCATAGGTCAAATAAGAAAACAAAGTAATTTCTGAATCAATGAAACTAGTTTTTAACTTGTTAGTCTCCACAAACCATGAAAAACAGCAAGAAAACGTCACATTTCAAAATAAAAGCTAAAAAGACAGATGATTATTTGATCTACTTAGTTAATGATTGGCCTCACGCTGGCCGGGCAGGGGCGAACAAAGAACCAGATGTAGCCCGCAGACTGTAGTTTGCCCAGGTCTGTTACGATAGAATCAGACCTGGGCAAACTTCATCCATGAAAGCATTGCCTTCACAACAGCCATGATTCTATCATAACTACTGACGCAAGGTACTTACCTCTTGGACAAACATCGGTAACGCACTTTTGGCATGACTTAGTAGTAGCATTTGCTGTGTATCCAGCAGGGCATTGTTTAATACAATGGCCATTATGCTTATAAAACTTCGCAAAGATGGGTATACGCCAAAAATCCCATAATGGACAGGCTGAATCGCATTCAAAATTGCCCACCTATGAAGAAAATAAGAGAAAATTATCAAAAGCCATTTGCATGACATACTAAATTTTGATGAAGAGAATACCTTGTACCACAGGTATAATATAATACTTCCTTAATTGGCAACAGGCAAAAATGAAACAATCTATAATTCGCCTAAAATTGGAAGATACTATGCAATCAGTTAATAAAACAAACAGAATTCTGACTTAGGTACCAAATTTCAGATAGTAGTGTACACTGGTCTATTTCATATCCAGTAGCGATTCTATGGGGGCCAGGGGGATTTTGTGGCCAATTTCGAATAATCATTTCATTGCAAACAATCGATTATCAGGAAAATATACATGGATTGAACACGATACTTCTAGATTGACAATGTACATTGACTTACCGTAAATTCTCTTTTTAGCCCCCCTCTCAATTAAGCCTCCTCTTCAATAAATCCCCCTTTATGGACAAAGAAATTTATGAAGTCCCCCCTTTCTATTAAGTCCCTAGTTTTCTTCGTGTCTTTTCATCTTGCATGTAAGCAACAGCTCACAGTAAAAGTCGAAATGATAATGAATTGTTTGTGTCTGTACTACTTTCAGCTCTGTAGTAACGCAATTCTACTTCTTTGACATTCTACCTGCTCTCTTTCATTATTGCTCTTTCATTTAGACACGTTTTCATTTATAAAGAGCGAGCCTCTATGTTCAAAAAAGGGCGCTTTTCTAGTACTCAAGGGGAATGGTCAACAAAAGAGACTCTATCTCTCTTCCCCCCTACCCTGGGGCCATGGCCCCAAAGATTTCCTGGCTAGAAATAATTCTGCTTGTATCACAACCATTATACTTTTCATTCCAAAAAATACAGCAAAACTTGCAAAACAAATGCGTAACATTTTAGCAACTGGTGCATCAAGGCGTTCTGCACCTTGCAAAAACATTCTAATTCACCAAATAAGTCTAAAGAAAATTACAAATTTTTACTATATATAATGTCAAAAACATCCTTTGTTTTAATTTCCATCATTAGAAAACATTTATTCACCAAGCTGAATTTATAGTCAGCATGATAAATACATGTAGTCAATGAAAATTAAAACAAAGGATAGGAGTTTTTTCTCCTGAAAGTTGACATTACTGTAAAGGATGAAACTGTCGCGAGAAATTAACTGTCGTGAGATAAATAGACAGTTTATTACCGCGAAAGCTTGTTCTTCAACCTTTCGCGACAGTTAATACCAGCGACATTTAAATCTTTTCCAGAAAATTTCAACACAGTTATTTACACTCTCGCAATCAGATTGTGACATTGTTTTTTGATTGCAAATTTTCTCTTTTGAAGTATCAATGACGTCACATACTTCGAACTCTTGAAAATTCTTATTTCGTTTGGTTTAAGATTCAGCTTTTGTGGAGAGAAGAGACAAAAAACTCGCCCAGCAATTCGCGACAGTTAATTTTCGCGACAGCTGACACAAAAAAATTTCACAGCATTTGCAACTTTTCGCTACAGTTTCTTTCCGCGAAAGGAACACACTGCATGCGCAAAAAACTCGCCCAGCAATTCGCGACAGTTAATTTTCGCGACAGCTAACACAAAAAAATTTCACAGCATTTGCAACTTTTCGCTACAGTTTCTTTCCGCGAAAGGAACACACTGCATGCGCACTGCACACTTCTTCAATAGCAGCATGTCCAGATTCAGATTATCTCTCCTACTTAAAGATGGTAATAGATGTGGCTCCGACCCAGCATTTAAATCAAATGAGCTTCACAGTAAACTACTGTGTCTAAATGCCTGTTAAGCACTGACACACTTTACAACATAGCTCAGATATGCTAAACAATACAGCAGAAAATAACATATATTGGAGATATAACTTAAGATTGCAGACAACATATATTGAAAGTGATAAATAAAATAGAATAATAAAATACCAATAATACAAAATAAAAATAGAAAATATCATAAAAATAATGACAACCATAATGAAGAAAACAAACAAGAAAGTTGCTTTGGTACATAACTCTTTCCAGAGCCAATCTAATAATTTCAGTAGGGAAAATGCTTACTCTAAAGGCATTTCCAGTACAAAGAACAAATATTTCCTTCTACTTACCACATTCATCCCCAATGGGCATTTGGACACACAGAATCCATAGGTACCAGTTCTGTAATTCATGCAGGCATGACAGTGACGATTGGAGCCCTTTCTTGTGCACCCACCAAGGCACTCTGAATGGCAGCATTGGTCAATTGTGCCATCAACACACCCTTGTATTCCACAGGATGCCTGGCATACTTTCAAATAAAGCAACAGAGTAAAAATAACAATTTGTCCTGATGAATTTTTAAAAGAGTCTACATAAAATTCTAGTTTCCTGATAAAAATAAACACAAAATTCTAATTCATAGATGCAAGGGCAAAAGAAACACCACAAAATGGGAGAAGCACATCACATCCTCGCAAACAAGCAAAAAATGAATAATTGTACTAACTTTGAATTTTATAAAAGTAAGAGCATGTTCAGGGACATAACTTCAATAAATTTTTGCGGGTGTCAGAGGTTGCCCTGCAAGTTTTTTACCTGTTGCCTTTTTTCTTTTATATGTAACAATAGTTGACTAATGATCTTGGTTCCATTGAGTTGTTCTGCACGACCACATTTTACTACATTTTACTACCACTTTTACCCTGCAAAATGGCTCACCCCCATATCCCCCTGAAGTTTTGTCCCTGAGCAAGTGCCCCTTTGCCCCCTGGTTCTTATGTCTAGAGCCAATTGAAGAAACCCTAGAACATAGGGTTCTACATTTCTTCCCTTCTTTTATAGAGTCTTGTATTCTAGAGAAGGTATGATAGCATTTTTCACAATTTTTTTCCCCAATTTTGCTTATGTGATGACTTCCATTCTATAGCAGTGTAGGAATGTCCTCCTTTGCAGCAGCATGTGACACACTGATTCCATCATGACTTTAGTCAAGATCTTCCCAGCAAGAACTGGGATGAAAGACTACTCTTGTTTTTCCAAGGCTAATTTGCAGATTGCTTTCATGGGGAGAAAGTGTGAGTGTTTGAGTAGGCTGTCTATATAGACTATCATAAAACACAGTGGTGGTGCTAGGGAGAGGGTTACAGCCCCCATCAGAAAATGGTAACTCCCCCTATCAGAAGGTGAAACGGTCTTTTCTCCGAGTTTATCATGAGTCATAGTGCTCTGCTAACTGTATTCTAGCCCCTGCATTGGCAGAAATGCCTATTTTGAAAGTCTTCTAATAGCATTCAGTTAGCTTCGGTCTTGCTTGCCCTAAACAACAAATTTATTGGTTCCACTTTAAAAAAAACACAAAAATGTTTGCCACAATAGAGCAACTAAAAAAGCAATTCCAAGTGCAAGAATAAAATGCCAATAATATGTTTTAAATAGTACATGCTTTTTATAAGGAACCTAGCTCAAGGCCTAGTTCTACAAGTTCTGTATTTATGGATCTCTTTTGAACAAATTCTAGTACTAAAAGTTCTTTAATAGCTCCTTGATTTTCACTACATACATAGTGCCATATAAGTTGTACAGACAAAAGAAAACATAAAAATTCTGAATTTTACCTTTAATTTTGGCTAGAACTTAAGAATAACAGTGCAAATAGGGAAGGAAAGAAAGTAATAAATGTATCTATGCAAGTTTAGTCTGTAAATGAATGTAACTGGTTTCCTAATTATTGATTATTTGAAGTTACAAAAAGTTCTAAAATTGAAAAGTTCCTTAGCTTTCTTTCCATTAGTAACATAAGTTCCCTAAATATTTCTGCCATCAACAAGTATATTCCTTATAAAGTGGTTCCTTATAAAAAGCAGGTATGGGTACAGAAGAAATAATAGCACAAAATTTCAAAACAAAAGCATGGCCTACTCACATTTCTGACATTCTGCATTTTCACTATTTCCAGGACCAAAACAGTGTTGCTTTCTTGTGCTTCCAGATGGAGCATAACAGCTACCAATTAGACACTTGTCATAGCAATTATCATTATTCTTGTAAAAGGCAATCCCAAAATTATCTTCAGTAAGACTGCTCTCTAAGACTATTGATCGCCACCTAATTGTCTTTATGTAACACATTTGGTCATTGTGATCTATCCTAACTCCACCCGATTTTATAACTGTCAATGAGGGTAAGATAACTTTCTCAAAGAGAGTGTTCCAAATCACAAGTGAGTAATGCACAACCTGTTGCTGTCCCCTGATGACAGCTAGGTTAGGGAACAATTTACTAAGACTGGGAGTATCTGTTAAATGCATGATGATCAAATATCCGGTTATCTCTCTCAGAGCTGGAAAGCTTGCATCAAAGTGTCGCTTCCCTTTACTGTTGTATATAGGCCTGACAACTAAACTTCCATGAAAAGTTGTGCAGTTTTGCAAAGATTCACAGTTGCTAGTCTCTGTGCATTTTCCTTTTGAGAGCCACAACTGATGATGGCTCAAGCTTTTTGGTCTGCATTCTGAATAAGAAAAAAGTCACTAAAGGTAGATATTCCATGGAGAGAAAAAAACTAATGCAATACACTTGCATTCCAAAGTCAAGGATTGTGGCTAAAATGAAGGACATTGGATGAATTGAAAAATGCCTTCTACAACTAGAACACTATTTGTCAATGTCTTGCATGTCTCCTATCACCATCATTACAAAAGTAATGTCTATGTATGATATAATGAATAAGAGGTGTAACAACTATCTTCTTAATTTTGGCAGTACATGTTGATTGCTATGAAAATCAATGAAGTGTTTTCAATGGGAATAAACAATAAATAAAATTTTTAATTCAATCTATCCTGGGAAAGCTTTTTGGGTCAGGTAATCTGAATGGCATGAGAACATTGCAAGAGCAGCTATCTATATACAGGCTCATTCTGCTATTTTGCAATTCAAAATTTCAGGCCTTCTAATATTGAATATTCAGACCGTCACTGCTTGAAAAAATTTGAAAACAAAGACTTCATTGCTGCAAAAACTAAAGATCATGAAAAAGCCACAGTCTTAAGTATTAGGGGTTTGAAAACTTTCAATAGGATTTATGAGCACGATATCATCCTGTTCTTTTATCTTTCATCTCCTCAAAACTACTTTCATGCAGACTCTTTTGTGTTATGTGAGTAATGCTCAAAAGCATCTATGTGGTGTATTTCAGAAAGCTGTGATGACAATTACATGTTGTTTGCATAAATGAAAGACTTCTTGTGTGCCCTGCTATAAGGCAGTGTGTTATGCTTGCACAGTAAACAATGAGTTCGTTGCACAGCAAGTTTTACCAGCTTCCATTTAAAAAGCCCAAGAGTGACTGTACCGTGTGGAAGTGGGATAGCATGCAAAGGGCTCCTTGCCTTTTCCTCGGGAGGGGTTTACAAAATGCCTCTTGACTGCATTGTCGGATAATCGAAGCAACGAGAAAGGCAAACCACCTTGTATTGCCTGCTACGTTACTTATAGCCACTAGCAAGTTCAGTTACGCTCAACATTATAGGCTTGATTTTGTGTTTGTCCTTCGATTGTTGGCAAATACCCTCAGACAGTGGACAAATATGTAGCTTATTGAATACCTAAGGCCTTTAGGTATGGACGCGCCTCTATCTTTGTGTTCTCTTGTCCTTCTGGCCTGCGGTCTTCCTGCCTAACATCACGTAAAATCTTCTCAATTGCGACGGTGAAGCAAATATAAACGAAATCGGGCAGTTGTCGAGGACGTGTTAAAGAGCTCATTACGTAAATCGCCATAAACTACTTCATGAAGCCGTAGGTTAATGATCTAAACAAATATTGGCCTTGCTTCTTTCTAATCACGCCAAATATAATAGTCAAACATTTACCCTGCTATTCAATGCTAAAAACCATGTGGAAATGTACCATGATTACTTGATTTAAGTTAAAAGAATAAGAAAACGGCAAATTGTAGGAAAAATCCCAGAAGCTGTTTGCATGTGACTCACATTGTGATGAGGTACATGTCAATGGCTAAGAGGAAATGTTGTATTCAAATAGGATTCTCGAGTAGTTGTGAATATGACAAACATTTCAAATATTCTAACTTATCTTCCACTAAATGTGTCAGATTAGGTTTTATGATATGTACATTTGTTTATATCGTCCATATGCAATGCATATATTCATCAAAAGTTTAAGCGATCGCTAAGCAGGCAAAGGGAAGACAGATTAATTTGGGCAGATCAGAGACCGAGTGTCATAAAAATTAATAAAATGAATTGAAAGATAACAGTACATGTGATTTATGGATAAAGAGACATAATTTGCCCAGTAAGACATTACTAGTAAACAGTGGCTTACAAACAAACAAACAACCAATATATTGACAAAGTGTCGATAACTTCGCCATTGACTCGCATGAATGGATGGCCTACGAAGAATCAAACATTACTCACTTTTGTAAGGGAAGAAGACAGGTCCTCTGGCGAAAACCTCTAACAGCCGAGAAGTAACGAAGATAACAGCACAGGCTGCAGCTATATCATATGCTTTCATAGTGCTGCTGTGGCCAGCTCACAACTCTAGATATGAGAGACTGATGTTCTCCTCGTATCAGTTGGAAACAGTCATGCAGACACCCTTCAGTGATTTTGAACTAACAAAAAGCTTACTCAAATGCGGTTTCATCACAGAGCAAATCGCAAAGACTTCAATTACACAGAATAAAACACTTTCGTTGACGCATCCCGCCCGCACCTGATCAGCCCAGATTTCGTATAAAATAACGACAGGAGATGTCTTTCCTCCACTTTGCCTTATCCGAGAAATAATCCTTTCATTGATGTTGCACGTTATCCGGGGGAGTCGTACTACTGACGCCTCCAATCAAGAAGAAAAACTGAGAACTGAGAATTTTACTTGCTCTCTTTTGTATAAAAATAAATTGTATAAGGATGCTAATGCTCCGAATAAGTCTAGAATAAAATGTAAGAATGAAATTTAAGAATAATATTAGAATTTTGCAAGGCTAAAGCAGAGATGTGCTGAGTCCCTATCTGCTGGTGGGGGGAGGAGCTGACCAACTACTATCATTAAAAAAGAGTTCACTGAAAACACTACAACCAAAGGGATGCTAAATCTCTTGCAACATGATCCATCTTTGACCAGCTTTCTTGCACATTCAGAAATATTGGGGGCAACACGCCCCTACGCCCCTCCAATAAACACATAACTGTGCTCAAGCATAATCAAGACTTAAAATTTCTGTGCATTTGAGTTATAGTAATATCTGCACGATCGACATAGTGTTTTGTTATTCTGCCCCACTTCTGTTCTGGTTTGTGATGAAGTAAGACATTAACAAAGATGTAAATGCATTTCTTTCGTTTTCAGGGGAATTTACAAGCACAGCTTTGCTAGTTACCACTCAAAGCCAAAAAATTTAAGAATATTGAGGCATATGGTTGAGGTTCAGCGAAAAATTAGCCTCATAAAAATGTTTATTCGAAATGGTCTTGTTTACTTACATGATTATTGTCTTAGGGACAATTAAAACTAAAGATGAAAGGTAATCTTTTACAATAGGGAACACTGGAAAAATTTGTTCGCGATTTTTCCTGACTGTATGAGCCCTGTACAGGCGCATAAGGGATTATGGGGGTCTAGGCCAAAAGTGCCCTTATTTGCAGTGTCCTCTCTTTTCAACAAGGGCGTTTCCCTAACATAGAATAGGCGTGGTCTTAAAAATTTTCTAGGGGCATCGCCCATGACCCCTTGTTTTTCTTTTTCTACCTTGAAAAGAAATAGCTTTATGAATCATTGGCCTTCAGAGCAACGATATCATTAAACTTCCGCAGTATTCCCTCCATTTTTGAATCTGCACGGCAGTATTCGCAGGCCGTATCTTCGTTAAATAGTGTCGCTGTGCCCTTTTTCATAGATTGGACCCCCTCCCCTTGAAATTCCTTGTTGCGCGACCCCTGTACAACAGTAGTTTTCAACTAGAGTTCCGCGCAACCCTATGACACCGCTAGTACACTCCATCGGTTACACAAATGGTATGATCGACAGCAATTTTCAATTCTCCTGTGTGTGTATGTGAATAGGGGTTCCTCGAGCCACTGGAATGTTTCCTTGGGGTTTCACTTCCGCAAAATGGTTGCAAACACCAAATGTTAAATAGTTTGATAAATCCGTCAGCTAATTTCAAAGTAGGCACTAAAATTTCATATTCTGTTCCATTTCGTTACTAAATGGAAAAAATGTGAACGATATTATCTATCTTCAGCGAGTGACCCCCGTGTCTTCATCGAATGCTACCTTTACATTCTTTACATAGCTGTGTCACGTGGTGCATCGTCTCCTGACAAAATTGCTTGGAATTTTGGAAAATCTGGCGATTCATAAACTTTCGTCGTGTGCTGGCAACAATTTTCAAAAACATTATGGAGGTCGTAAACCATTATGTTCAAATAAATAAGAATCAAGAATGGTTTTACGTTGCTGCTATAGGATTATACTAAACACTATGTGCAGTTTTAAAGGAGGAGTATATAAACAAATCTTGACTACCATTTTGTGTCGCAGCCCCGATTATCTGTTCATTTCTTCGAAGTAAAAGGCTATTGTGGAAGAGATTTTTCTTTTGAAGACAAATTGCTTTGCTAAAAATGTGTGAACAGGGACATAGCAACCAGGGAGTTTGGGGATGTAGCACTCGGCAACCTTTCAGAATTTGAGAAAATTCAGGTACAATTCGATTATTGCATCTTCAAAATCAAGTAATCTTTGAGGAGTTGAAAGCTACATAATGCTTTTACAACAGTTGAAAGAACGTATAGCTAAGGGAAGTATTTACTGTATCTGCAAAACTAATATCGAAATAGCCTTTTCCAGCCATCTGAGAACCTTTAGTTTGAATTTTTTCTGCGGGCATAACCATGGTGGGCCCTATAGTAGGCTCTAGATACAAAAGAATGTCTAATACGATTTCATTAAATCCTGCTTAAAAGATTAGTAAAGTGGTTCTCTTATGAAATACTGCCTTTGCAAAAACCAATCTCAAAATAGCGTTTTCCAGCCTTCTGAGAACCTTTTTTTGAAAACTTTTTCTCCGGGCCCAACCATAGTGGGCCCTATAACAGATACTAGAGAATGCCTAGCACATTGAGAGTTTTCAATAGCCATGCCCCTATAGCATGTAAATATCCGAAAGAGCATTGGTTTAAGACATTTGCATAAATAGCGATTTGTAACAATAGAACAGCTTACTAACCAGGTAAATTCAAGTAAATTATACCTTACACCCCCCAACCAAACGGGAATGTCAATGCTTGTAAGAAACAGTTGATTTATTAGATTTGTGAGCATTAAGAACGCTTTCTTGCTGGACCACTTCATGAATCTAATGCAACTAGGTGGACCAATTTCTTAGTTTCTTATAAAAATAATCAAAGGAAAAGCGCCCCCCTAGCCGTCAATTTACTTCTACACCACTGCGTAAGGGGTCATTAACCCGTTACGTAATGCCAATTTTACCGTTTTGCAGACCCTCTCCCCTCTTTTGTAACGCAACGTAAAAAAGACTCGACTCCCCTTCTACAGTTACAAAATAAAATTGAGTTACCCCCTACTAATGTTGGTCTTTCCATTGTCAAACATATGAACGGGTGAAATCTGCTTTCAGCCTGCTTTCAGATGAAATGGAGGTCGATTAGGTACAGGGAGCCGAAAAGGAAAGGATATGTGTATACTTCTCCAGCCGTTAGATCCACCAGTTCTCACCAAGCTCCCTCAAACATGCGAATGGTCAATGAACGTCAGACATTTTGGTGAAAGAAACATGCATGGGTCAGCATAAAAGCTACCGTAAATGTGTTTGATAGAGGGAGCGCTTGCTTCAAATGAAAAAAGGCGTTGGTTCATTGCTGAAAATGGCTGACATGAAAAAACTCTTCCGCTACTTAACGGTACTTTGTAAGCCCCCATACACTTCTGTTTTTTCCGTAACGTTTCGAAATAAATCAAGGGACCCCCCTCCTCCCTAGAGGTGTTAGGTAACGGGTGATAGCCCTGTCCACAAGATGCTCCGCAACTTTTCAGCAACTTTAGGCTTTCCTTGCAACTTTCAGCTTGCTGAGCAACTTTCAGTGCATCGGGCAACTTTTAAGTTTGTGTGTCTCAATAGTCACAGTCATGCTCCTGCTACAAGCGAAACATATGAAAAAGTATCACTAAGAAACAAGAGGCCAGAATAAAGCAACAATTAAGAAAATCTTAAGAAACACAGGCAGGCTGAGCTTCAACTGTTAACTGGAAAAATTGTGCTTGTAAGAAAGATTTTGAAAAAACGTTCAATTTGGTCCAAAATTTATCGAGTAGTTTATCATTCAGTGAATATGGACGTGGTTGAAATTGAAATTAGCAACCTTCTTGAAAACGAGCAACTTTTCTGGAAATTTCGAGCAACTTGTGGACAGGGCTAACGGATGAATGTTCCCTATAAACAAGCTACACGCTTTTTTTATTAGAAAATGTTTTATGAGAAAATAGTACTCAGCTACCCTACCTCACATGCCGATGGCTCAGCATAAGTGTCCTCTCTAACAGGCACTCTCCTATGTAAGAACGTATACGGGACTACCCTTACTTTAGTTCTCAGCTGCTCAAAACGATAAGAAAGTTTGTTACTAGAGTTTTGAGACTAAAGAAAGCTCGTAAGTGTTTATATAAGATAAATCTGAATACAAAGTATCATGCATGCAATGTTGGCTACGCTCGAACAGTTTAACTTCTGTTGTCTTCTAAGATTTATCATCATTTCAAGTGTGCATTGTGCTTTTCATATCCCACTAAAGTGCATGCGCAAATATTTGAACCTATCAATTTTTGCAAAAAAAGTTCTCAGAGAGTTTTGATACTGGAATCATGAAAATGTTAAGAACGTTTCAGTACTGGGGTGAAAAACCTTTCTTATAAAATAATTGATAGGTATATGGTATCCTACAATTGCAATACCCTCAGAAACGGAGCAGTACCGAGCAATTCTTGATCGGGAACTGAATTTTGACATTCATTCATTGTACATTTCAATCATTATCTACAAAGAAACTGTTTTGTGAATGTCGTGAACTTGCAGAGGAAATAGATACCATGGGTGCTAAAATAACTGCCACTACGTGATACTCTATACACGTTTTTTTCTATAAGAAAACCGTAATTTTGCCTGAGCCTCAATTTTCTTAACTTTTCCCAAAATTGAGCCTTAGACTGTCTTCAATTTTTCTTAATTTTTACTGAAATAAACTGGCTAAATTTGCTTACACTTTCGTTATTAATATTGCATACTTGAATTTGAATCTCATCTTTAACATGTTCAATGCAATAACGACGAAATATTGATTTTTGGCAAATACAAACACTAAATTTTGGAAATTGAGCATCGTGATTTTCTTAAGATTTTCTTAAGATTTTGGGCATTTGAGCCTCATTTTCTCATAAACTTTTTTCTTGTAAAAAAACGTGTAAAAATGAGATATCTAGTCACACTCTTTTCCAGTTTCTACCATTTTTTTAGTCTCCTTTCCCTTACTTCCATCTGACTCTTTCTACTAAAATGAAAAATAACTTCATTATGATCCTCTTCTTTTCATTCACAATTCAAAGGTTTACGATTTGATAACAACATGGTAAAGAGGCGACAACTACAAGATTGTCTTGTACGGAAGAGCCGTGTGATTTTAAAATTAGAGAAAAACCAAGATATGTATTTAATGATGCTTTCTTGGTTGGTGGTTATTTTGAAGAGGTTTGATGAAAAGGGCAAAGGATGTAAGGCCAAGACATACCCACATAAACAATTTATCTCTACTAGCTACTGTATGCCAAAAAATTCTTCTCAACAGACACTTTAATTAATTAAACTATTTTGAACGATATTCATAAATGAAATGCTTAAATGGAAAGTTAGAAGTTGTTGTCACAAGACATAAAAAAGGACGAATACATCATCATTTGGTTTTCATGCTTCTTCAACATTAAAAGCTACGAAATTTCTAACTAATATAAGAATATATAAGGACAAAAAGGAAATGTCCAAAGCAGATTCAATACACAAAGGTCAGCAAAAGGCTATAGCTATCACTGTATCAAAATATTGTCTTTTTTAACATACAGTTATTTTTAACGACAATTATGCTACGACAAGGTTATGTTAATTAGCTAAATTTAATTGTACCCGCATGGACGTAGGAACCAGGGGCACGTGCCCCCACTTTTCAAAATTTTGGACAAAGTGCCCCTTTTCATGTAGCTTGGTTGCCCTCTTTGAAAATTTTGAAGATGCAAAGATAATTTGCAAAACACACGCTTCTAGCGATTTCAGAAGATCTAAGTTTCAAAATTTCCGGGGGGGCACGCCCCCGGACCTCCTTACCTGTTTTATAATTAGCAGGATTATTCAACATGTAAAATGCTTTTCGTTTCATTAAGTGTTTTACCCCCAGAATAAGTGCCTAATCTCACTTCCAGAAACCCTGCCAAGGTGTCCCTCAATATTTGTGCCCCCCACTTTAATATTGCTTCCTACGTCCCTGTGTACTAGCAATCTTATCTACGAAAACAGTTACTGAGAAGTAGACCAGCTATATAACAAGGAGGTCAAACCCGCCTAGCTACTAAGAGATTTGTTTCGTGATAAGGCTGCAAACTGATCAACGCAAGCGTAGTACTCTGAATAGCAAAGGAAGAAATTAAGCTCATCGGTTCATGTTATGAAAATGTGTTCCCTGTTTGCCAAATGTCATTTTGCAGTATCTTGCAGTATCTAGGGGAACAGAGCCCAGTGTTAAAAATCTTGCAGGGCATCATAAGAAGTACTCCTAAGATAAAATTTCAATGTTTCACGAAAAGGTTCCGCACAAGATAGTTCTTGTACGAGTGGGGAGAGGAAACAATTTCTATTTGCGTGTATCTACAACTCTGGAAGCATATTTATTTTTGGCACCAAAGAAACACCCTGCCAGAGGGGAATGCTTGGGGCAAAAGCTACCTATTTACTAACATACTGGTCTGAAAACTCGACTATCTTGACTCTGATTGAGATTTCCTAAATCAGTTGTGTTCACTAATAACAAATGAAGGGCAATTAAGCCTACTAGAGGTGGGGATTCCCACTATCCTAAGTTGGACGTGGCCATTGGCTACCCAAAAGCAGCGCCAAATTCTTCAAAAATTGAAAGTGCCACAACTCCCAGCTTCGAAACTCAAAGTCTACAGTTGTGTTCAATAGTACTTATTGAGATTTGCATATTCATTTTCACTAATATCAAATCAGTGACAGAAAATACATTGTTCAAAAACAAATCAGTTACTTTTTCTTCTATTTCATCGGAAACTGCACATACCTGATTTCCTGACCATCATTATTGTTGCCCAAACACCCTGAAGTCTCGCCCCCCTGGCAAATATCCACTTGGCACCCCCCGATATTTCTATCGGCTTCTGTCATCCAGTTGTTGCTTCCTGCAACTCCATGCGCTGGTGTCTCCTCCTCACCACGAGGGAAGAACCGTCTTGCTTGTTCATTGCTGCCCTGGTCAGCTCCATAGGAAACGTTGGTTAGTTGAAGAAGTCTTCGCTTCATTTCATGATAGTAAGAAACCTCTTCAAATGTCTCCGATACGTCATTTTCCAAGAACTGTACGATTTCCAGGAAGGAAGGTCGAGCTTTTGGCTCAGTTTTCCAGCAATTGCACATCATGTTGTACAGTCGGTCCGGACAATCATCTGGCTGTTCTAAAATTCCACCGTCGATAACAAATGATAGAACGTCCTCATTTGATTTTCCTGGGTAAGGCTGAGCAGCTAACGTTGTTATTTCCCACAAAACGATCCCATAAGACCTACGATAAGCATATTGTTTCAAAAGCATAAGAGTCATTTCATTTTCAAATATTTTAGGAGGGCTACTCTTCAACATAGCTGATTCTCAAAGGCAAAACTGGCAAAACTGGCGTTACGTGCCTTTGTTTCACTAATGATCCTTTTTCACGCCTTGTCCATTTACATTTACTTAAAAAATCTAGCTCGCAACTCTCTTCAAGGGAATTCAGGTGTATTCCTTAATATCTCTAAAAGGGGGTTGTGCAAACGTAAACTCAACAACGAATACTACTATTGTCATGTTGGCAACAATTATTGGCAATTTAACTGTCTTCTGTCCATTTATCTACGACTTACCAAAAGAGCGGAGGGTGTCCTACCCCTGTGCCCCTTTGTGAGCACCCCCTAAGTGAAGCCAAGTATAATCCTCAAAAAACATAATACAAATTTTTTATAAGAAAAACTTTTATAAGAAAATGAGGCTCAAATCGTCAAAATCTTAAGAGAATCGTAAGAAAATAACGAGGCTCAATTTCCAAAATTAAGTGTTTTTATGGGCCAAAAATCGATATTTCGTCGTTAATGCATTCACAATGTTAAAGATGGAATTCAAATTCAAGTATACAATATTATTAACGAAAGTTTAAACCACTCTAGCCAGTTTATTTCAGTAAACGTTAAGAAAAATTTAAGAAAATCTCAGGCTCAGTTTCGGGGAAAGATAAGAAAATTGAGGCTAAGGCAAAATGTTGATTTTCTTATAAAAAAAACGTGTAATTTATTTGTTCTACTTATACTAGTAATAGAGTCGATAAAACTCTGTCATACCAGACATCAGAAGATGTTGTAAACAACCCGTCATAAAGGCTTTCTGGAGCCATCCACCGAACAGGCAGGAGTCCTTTTCCTCCCTTGCGATAGTAATCAGTATCGTATACATCACGAGTCATTCCGAAGTCGCCAATCTTGACCGTAAAATCGGCAGCAACCATACAGTTCCTTGCAGCTAAATCACGATGCACAAATTTGCGAGCGGCTAGGTACGACATTCCGTCGGCAATTTCGGCCGCCATTTGAAGAATTTCATCCAAATTTGGAGGCTCCATAGAATTCGAACTCTGGAAAACAGAATGTACTCAATGAGCCTGTGCTTTTCCTGTAACCCGTATTCTGTGTCTAAATTATCAATCATCTATAACTATAGTTGTGAAGAACTATTTCTGTTACAAAATCTATTAGAGTAGGAAATGAATAAAGTTTGCAGACCAGCAAAAAACAATCAAAGATGAGAAAAGGTGCTGAAAAGAAAGGGATGTAAGGCAGACAACGTACAGTTCTACACAAACGGAGCAACTCTGAAAAAATTTGAGAACATTTTTGCAGTTCAAACCTCAAAAAAGGGCAAGTCTGTAAGCTGCAAAGGAGGTACTCTACGCACAAATTCATGAAAAGGGGTATGTACCCCTGTGCTCCCGGTTCCTACGCGCATCCATATACATTGTGAAATGAAAGCGACGAGCATCAATCTGTTTAAGATGATAACTTGGACAGAATATGTGCACATTTATCTTAAGGTGTTGGGTACCGTATTTCGCTTTACATCAAATGATACTCCCTTGGGGGCTATTCAATAATTACATAACACCTAAATTCGTCCATTTTTATCACCTACCAACCCCTTGCAACGCATCGTAACAAATCTAGAACCACCCACCCCTTTTTAAAGTAACACTTCGAGTCTTCAGACCCCCTTTTAAAGTAACAGTATCAATGTTTGCGTTATCTGCTGATGTTTCATAGTACCCTCTACTTTCATGTAACAAATAATTACTCAATCTAGTGTTAAAGAAAGTTAGAGAATTGGATTTTAATTACATTCAGAAGTTCAAGAAATACCCATGAAGTGTCAGCGAAGGTCATAACAATGTATCAGAAAAGTGAAGGATACATATATACACAAAGGCGTTGGATACTGACCTCAGCTTTGATAACATCTCTGTTATATAACAGAAGGGCTATAACCTGCATACCCATCGAAATTCTCGTAACAGGTCGTAACAAAAATGTCTATACCCACCCACGCCTCACGTGGAAACGTCTTTTTTGGACAAAAATGTCCAAAAAAATCCCTCACGCGTTACGTAATGTTTGAATAGCCCCCTTTCATAATCAATAGGAGACAATTTTTAGTGCTCATCGAAAGCTATGGCAAAAGCCCTTGAACTAGATAAATCTTCCTTTGACTCTTGAACAAAAATACAACAAAACTCATATGAAAAATTCACTCACTGCTGGGCGCCTGCTTCTTAGGAACCCCTTTAAATCCCCTCTTTCCATCAGCTCCATGACAACTAATGTAGGTTGGCCTTGTGAAACAATGCCAAGCAATCTCACAATATGATACGAATCGAACGCTTTCATAATCGATGCTTCTTGCAGAAAATTAACACGTTCTCTCATCGATGCATTGTCATTTACTGTTTTCACTGCAACATGTAGCTTTGGCTCGCCTTCAATCAGTTTGTGAGCGATGCCTTCAAAAACCATACCAAATGATCCTTTGCCGAGTTCTCGCAGCAACTCAATTTTGTCTCGAGGCACTTCCCATTCATCAGGTACATAAACTAAAAAATGTTGTAAGCCATTGTTTGAACTATTAGCATCATAACTTTCAAATTTGATGATATGCTACCCAAGTCAATGATAACATAGTTCCTAAGAAAATGCATAGAATTTGCAGTCTTGTCCATTTATCAAGTATATATCTCCATGGTAGCTCGAGGAAAATGAAAATGAAATTAGAACTCGTAATGCATTTTCAATAATCAAGGAATTAATATTTTTAGGTAGATGTGTCTTACCATCACTTGAATCCAAATAATCTGGATTATCAGATGCATACAAAACCGTAGGTACATTCATTGCCGCTTTCCTGCAGGAATAATTAAAAGATTCTGAAGCATTCTATTGGTACTTCAAGAGAGATAGGAAAGAATCTTAAGCTGGGTACCCAACCTTAAAAATTTGTCGTTCCGCAGGGCAAAAACGGTAGTGCAATACACTTCTGCAGGGCATCTTACTGGACATTGGTGAACTGCTGTTACTAAAAAGAAAGGTCACAAACAAAAAAAACTTTCGTAGGGCAACCTCCTGACCTCTGACACCCCCCAAAATTTATTGAAGCTACGTCCCTAAGGAAGGAAAACAGGGTTCATAAAGCATAGTTGATAAAGTCTTACTACTGTTCAAGATAGTAAAGTTTGCTAACCTTTATATATTAAAATTTCACTCAGTTAGTAATCAAAAACATTTAAAGCCGTTGGTCGTGTTTCAAGTTGTCCTATGCTGAAGGCGAAAGGCCAAACTTAAGAACAGATGGTAAGCAAAGAAATTCATATACCTTCTCTGGTGTGATACATATAGAAACGCTGCGATTAGCAGTAGAATAACAGCCGCTGCGCACCCAACTCCTATTACAACTGCATTTGATGTCTCCGCTGTAATCGTCTGCTCGTTTATGTCAAAACTAGTTTGAGTTGACCATGCTCCACTGCCAGCCGGGGTTATTGCTTGGATACGTATGGTATAGTTGCCAGGGGCTGCCCCTTTTTCAACGAATGTTGTTGGTAGGTGGCCCAGAATGCAGTGCTGTTTCTCCTCGTTCTGGTTGTGTCTGTCCATAAAAGAAGAAAATTGAAGGTAAAGGAAATAAAGGAAAGTGTGTTATGCTTCCACAGTGAACAATGAATCAGTTGCATGGCATGCTATCAACTTCTACCTACAAAGCTCAAAGGTGCCTGTACTATGTGGAAGTGCATCTCTTTACAAACGAAGGAATTTTGAAAGTAAATGAAAGTGTGTCATCTAGCATATAACGAAACAAAAGTGATTGCTAATATTAGATAAAGAAGAAACAAGTGAAATTAATAAGCTTCAAAAAGTGCAAATCTATACTAAATGTATGCATAATGAAACCAAGCTAATGGACTAAGAAGGGATGTAAAATCCAAGGCAGAAGAAACGTTCCTGTCAAAAAGTGTTGATACATGTCTCTCTTATTAGATTATCAATCATATGAGGTAGAAAGTAGCGGCCTGGTTTTGGGGTAAAGTCTAATGCGTAGCTTAAATGAAGCGTCAAACAATGTAAAAATTGAGTGAATGCATTTTCAGAACAAAATGAGAGATACCTGATGCGGAAATCATAAAATAAAACTACTCCATTTGGTCTTTTTGGTGCCGTCCAATTAACATGGTACTCGTTGCTATTTACATCAACAATGACCGGATGCGGAATATTATCAGCAGACACATTCATGTCAGTTTGACCAAATACGTTTGGGCATTTCAAAAATGGTACACAGCCAGCAATGTTACAAGGGCAAACCTAGGTCAAAAGTCAAATATATCACAGGTCAAAAGTCAAATATATTATAGGTCAAATGTATCAAAGGTCAAAACCATAAGTCAAGGATAATACCAGTTCACTTGATTTTGAAACATGAGGTTGGTAAGAAGAAAATCTGGCAAAGAAATTTGTGATATCTAGCAAATTTTGCATTTGAAATTAAGTTGGTAAAAAATACTTGCAAATTTTCCAAGCTGCCTATGACAGCAAATCATTACTCAGGCTAAAACAAATCACTGCAAAATTAAGAAAGAACTTCAAATTTCACGAAATTTATACAGAAGAAATTCCTTCCTCAAGAGGATCCTCGGTGGACTATTTAGCTGTTGTAATACGAAGGGCATATAATTGAGTACATGAAAACATTCCAGCTGGTGACAAAAAAAGAAGAGGTTGACTTTAGATAGACTCACTCTGATATTGTACTCTTGGTAAAATGTGAGGTGCTTTATAATGTACTTTTGGGCTGTACCGTTGACAACCACAAACTTTCCTGTAGGTGACCCGGTAGGTGCAATTGATGACAATAATGGGGTCTTCTTTTCACTTTTCCAGTTTTCTGTTGAGTTGCAGCTTGACTTTGCATATAAAATAAAGAGAGTAAGATCAACTTGATTAACAGGCTTTTCATAAAAATGAAAAGGAGCTAACCGTAAGAGATCTCATGGAGTAAGTTCTAAATATTAATTTGCTAGGAGCACATGTCGAAACTTGTCAAAGAACAACAACTGCCAGGATATATGAAATGACCGCAATGAATATTAGAGACCGTTCATTATTTCCAGAGGGGTTGGTACCCAAGAGAAATGATTTCTTGATAAAAAATCATCTTTCCCAACCTTAAGGTTGTATTACAATGTATGGGCACAGCTTTAATTTATCATAAAATTTCTTTCACCCAGCCAATTTTTCATCTGTACCAACCCCTCTGTAAGTAATTAGCAGTCCCTTAGCTTAAATATTTAAGGCTTCCTATGAAAAGGTTGCATAAGAAGGGTGGAAATCTATCTAGAGAACATGTGAGGGTAAAATTCAACCATTGATTTAATTCCTAAATTGAACATGAGTAGTGTCTATAGAACATATTGTGGAAAGCTGTTTAAGCAACTCGAGTCCATGGTATTTTAGAAATTCCTCTCAGTCTAATAATCTAATCTAAAGTTAAATGCATTTGATGTAATTGGGAGAAAATAATATTTATACGAGTATGGGATAAACAAAGAGTAGATTTTAAAATTAGATTATCTTTAAATCTCATATATAGCAATAATTGAGCATTCAGTTATTGGTAACTATGGTTTTCTACAACTTCTGCTTTTGAAGAAACTGCTTCAACTCAGAGATAATTAGTTAACAAAATGAGAGGGTATATTCAAACAGTTAAATCAAACTCGGCGCCCTGAAAACTCCTCATAAGCCACTCTAATAAATGAAGCTATAAATACCTTGGTAACAATAACAGGAGATGCGAGGTGGCATATTGGTTAGAGCGCATGCCTCCCGTGCGGAAGGTCTACGGTTCGAGTCCAACTCGATCCCCTGATGGGTACCTGGTGGCAACACTGGGAAGACAAAGGCGGAGAGGAAAGGAACTGGCCACCCAACCTCACATGCCGATGGCTCAGCATAAGTGTCCTCTCTAACAGGCATCCCCCTACGTATGAAAGCATCTGGGACTACCTTTACCTTTAACAATAACAGTAACTGACAATAACTAGCATGGACAGACATGCAAAACAGAAGGCATATTTCTTTACCTCATGAGAGCCGCAAGGAAGAGAAGTTAATGTTGTAGCCGGTGTAGTTTGTACTGTACCATTTTTGTCAATATTTTTGCTTATGTCTGGCTCATCATCTTCATTTTTTTGAAACACCTTACCAATTAGTGCATTCTCAAACTTGTTGCTAAACAAAACGAAGTTCTTGTCTTCTTTTATAAGTTGAGATTCCTTCTCCTTAATAACACAATCATCTGTCTTCTTTGTTTGACAGGAACCTAAATGAAAGAATGTGTAGCAAATTGATTTATGAACTTGATGAACAAAAGAGTAGGACTGCAAATGTACTGAGAGAGAGCGGTGGGTGGGGGGGGAGGGGGGGGGTCGCTACGAGAACCGAAATTGAGCATACTAGTACTGATTGATTGATATGTCTACAACTATGCCATTCAGCAGATCAGTCACAAATACACATTCAAATCCCTCATATGATCAACTGGTCTGAATAGGATCATTAAATGGATATACTGCGATTAAAAGGAGAATATGTCAAAAATCAGGCATTATCTAAGACTTACTGTGAAAAATATCCCTTAAAAGATAAATAATCAAATGAACAAATGAATATGAATATCTAATATATAAATATGAATATGAATATCAACAAGAAATATGGCCATCTCTCCCAACCTTCAATACAACAATTTTAGTTTCTGCTTTATTTCTAATTGCAAGCACAAGAAATCTAGCGAGTTTTATTTCCTTGATAGATTATCCAAAATATCATTCTGTTTTTTCCTTTGTCTCTCATGAACATTATCAATTCAAATTAAAGTAAATATGTTATTACAAACTCTCTTTGGGAACTACTACCTTTTGTTCCATTTTGTCCATTGCTATCCCCATTATCCTTGATTAACGATTTAGTTGTTATTTTTCTTGAACACCAATCCAGCTTTGTGTTCCAAAACGAGTAATCCTTTTTATCGTAGTATATTCTATATTCTGTTAAGACGCCGTTTGGACTCTCCGGTGGCTGCCATGATACTTCTAGCTCAGATGTTGATAAATACGCTGCTTTAAGCCCGATTGGAATCCCAGGAACTAAAACACAAGATAACAGAAACGCTGCAATACATATTTCAAAGCAATATTTTTCCAGTTTGTAAAATCAACTTCAAAATATCAAATATGAAATAATTTCATTTGAAAATGTGACAATCTATTTTTCTCTCCTCGCTCTTTCTATCTTTGCTGCTATTAATTTGTATTCATGCGTTTTAATGGATGGATTAATAGACTAATCAATGAGAATTTCTGCCAGTTTAGGAATTGATGAGGAGTTAAAGAAGAAACTAATCAAAATATCACAGGGTAAATCAATTGGTAAAAGTGGAGATAAGAAGCACGCAAAAATAATGCAGCGATTTATTAAAAACTTGAATCAACAACCAATGTACAATGGATGAAAAAATTAAACGAAGGAGGAATAGAGAAATTGACTTTGATACCAAAGGAGAAATTAATTCACAAATTTATGGAAAATTGGTACAGAACTAATTGAAACAGGAACGGAGGAATAAATTGTAAAAATATTTGAAGACTTAATTGTAAAGGTAGCGGAAAATTTAATTGTATAATTATTTGAGAAATTATTCTAAAGCTACTGAAGAATTATGTTCTTAACTTACATAGGAGCTTGATGGAAATTAACTGTAAAGATTAATAAATTAATGGCAAATATGATTGTACAGATAATGAATATATTAATTTAAATTCAAAAAATTGGAAAACTAATGAAAAAAGTAATTGAAGAATTTATATTAAAATTAATTTAATTTGTTGATTGAGAAATTGATGCAGACAATACGTAATGGTGATTGACAAGGGAAGTCGTATAAAAAATAAAGCCCACCAGATTCTGTCAGCTTCAGTTCGACCTCATGGCTTCTTCTTCCATTACCAGTCTCAAGCGAGTACATCTCAACATAGAATTTGTAAGTTGTAAATGGTATCAAGCTAGTTATATTGGCAAGTACTTTGATGCTGACATCTCCATGGTTACTGGAAAAATTAAATCAAATAGTATCGGGGATGTACTTCACAACGTCCACACTCGAAGCTAAGGGCTAACTTAACTATTGCTCATACCACAAAACATATGACCGTTTCAACATGTTTAGAAGAAGAAATAGAAGCCAAGCAAAAGGTTGCTTTAAGGAACTTTGGATAATGAATTGCTATCACTGTTGCTCTATAGAATCATAACTTATTGATCGACAATTGACAAGGTTGACATGAACTCCCTAGCAAGTGAAACAGAGAGCAGAAGACTTTTGGGACCTACAATTGTCCATATGAAGGCTTTGGGATGTCTACATCTTTTCTGCACCACCTACAAAACAACAAATACTGCAAAATACTGAGTAACACAAAATACTAAATTTAATCAATGAGGTTATATTGAGGCAATTGGAATTGTCAATGTTCCTATTGATGGATTGTAAAACATTGTTCACTATGAAAACAGAAAAATTGACGCATGTTGCTCCTGTTGGTCAAAGGTAGCTCCGTCTAGTAACTAATCAAATATATATATATATATACATATATATATATACATATATATATACATA
>WIPJ01003781.1:657756-668741 GCA_018155075.1 Cassiopea andromeda | reverse complement strand
GTGCTAGTGCCAGTGTGTGCTGTCGTGTAGTGTGGTATGGTGTGTGTGTGTGTGTCAGTAATAAAATGCCAGTGTGTGTCAGTGTGTGTTCGTTTCAGTGTGAGATAGTGTATGCGTGTTTGTGTGCATGAAAGCGTGCTAGTGCCAGTGTGTGGTGTCGTGTACTGCGGTATGGTGTGTGTATTTCAGTAATAAAATGTGTGTTAGTGGCAGTGTCTGACAGTGACAGTTTATAAGTAATTATGTGTCTGCAGTCCTATTGTGTCAGTACTAGTCCCATTGTGACTGTTCGTGTCAATGTGCTTCAGTGTTAGTGTTAGTGCTAGCAAATGTTAGTGCTAGCAAATGTTTGTGCTAGCAAATGTTAGTGCTAGCAGGTGTTAGTGCTAGCAAATGTGCGCTAGTGTGTGCCGCGTGCATGTTTAAGTCAAATAGTCGAATCCAATAATTAACTTACCTTTATATGGATAGAACGTAGAATAAACCCCTCCAGTCAATGCAGCAAGAATGAGAAATGGTACAAGTGGGTACTTAGTTAGTGAGAAGGGTGCCATTGTTAGATCCTTTAAATTTCACACAATTCTTCAATGACCAGGAAGACCATTCTATCGAAAGTTAAAACAGAAATAAATGATTACTTAATACTTGGACTTTATTGTAGTCAATCGTTGAATTAAAATAGAACTCGAACGGCTAGCTTGATCAAAATATGTTGACTAGAAAGGGAGAAAGCCATTAATGTTATTAAAAACCGTGGGAGTTTTAAAGTCAGCTGTCTAGTTGGACACTGCACAATGCGCCCTGTAATCTCAAGATTTCTTCTGCGTCAACTTCGGCAACTTCATAATATCATGTGGGGAAATTTGAGGAAATTTTGGCCTGAATGTTGCAGTGTCTTGTACAAATCTTCAGCCAGTGTCCAAAATAAGCAGTGCATTGCTTACGAAAACTCATCATCAAGGAGGAAGAGCCTTGGAAACCAATAAAATAGTACAAGTCTATGTAGAGAGTCAAATTTCAAATCGAGGAAGCAATCTAGGCTATGAAAGAAAGCATTTGTACTTACCACTGGGCAATAATTCGCTAGGGTGCGATTGCTTTGAAGGCAATAACAGTCAAGCAACTTCTCTGCCTTTGTGTGAAACACTGAGACTGCACTGCCTTAAGGTGACGTAATACATGCTTAGTTATTTTCGATGACAACGCAATACAAATATTTTCTAAATGTGCAAATGTGTCAGATATGTTTCATTGTGTCCTCGTCATGCAATATTGGAATGCGACACTTGGTTCAAAAATTCTCATGGGCAACACAGACGTGACAAACTTTGCAGGTTACGGAAATACTAAATGCTAAGTATATTCTTGATAGCTTCAGGGCGATAAAAGTGGTGTCATTGGACCTATAATAAAAACGGATCTTAAAAAGGGTAAGAAATCCTATCAATTGAGGAAAATGGTGTTTGCCTAATATTATTTCCGTGTAACAGAAGTTAACAACTCTCTTGCATGACCTTTTCTACACGAAATAAAGGATGGTAACTCGATAACCTTATTGAGGTGGGCAACTATCTACATATTTAATTGACTTCAGCACAAGGGACTAGACAAATGGCCTAAGTTCGTACATTTGTAAAAAAAAAATAGCCCTGTTCCCTTGTGGCGCCATACCTTTCAAATGCCCGACTTGTTGCGTCAGTGAAACTTCAAAAACGCCCGAGCCTTACCCTTAATTTCTCCTTACTTTTATTTCTCCATATGAAAATATTCTGGTGCGTTCTTAGTATCACACAAGGAAGCAAACTATGAAAACAATTAGTTTTCTGAAGAGTTGAAAACTCTGCTCACACAGCAGTACGTATACAACTGCACTGTCAATGATGTTTCTACTACGCAACCTAAATAATCAGAAAGGGATGAACAAGGTCCTTTCTTCGTTTAGCTACTTCTTTCCGTTTACTTGAGAGTGGAGATAGGGGTGAAGACGGGGTGGGGGTGAAACCAGCGCTTCATCAAATGCCCAGTTGCCAAGGGCTAAGTACTTCCAGAAATGACAAACTAGCCCAGATTTGCATGACACGTGTTATGACATAGTAAATAGGGAAAGGAGGCCAATATTTAAGCCTCCACCTGACCATCTGCAAGCTCAGACTTCTCCGGATTAAAAACATACCCAATAACTTTCTTAACTTTTGCAATAACTTACCAAAATACTACTGGATATCGACATACATTTGCGATTTGGCTTGAGATATAGACCTGGTTTACATTGAGTCGCAGTGTATCGCTGAGTTTCGCAGTGTATCTTAGGCAGTGATGTGCCGAGACACTTACTGTTAGGGGAGGGGGCGTTTTAACCATTTTACCAACTACTGCTACTACAAAAAAGGGTTACAGAAAATACTAGGGCCAACTCTCTTGCTGCATGGCTGACTTTTGACCAACTTTCTTGCAAATTCGACAATATTAGGAGACGTGACGCGCTCTGATCGTGGGGGGGGTGCACATCCCTGATCGCAGGGTGTCGCAGAGTCAGCTACAAAGCCAAGGGATGGCATGGGGGGAGTGCCCTCCCCAGCACAGGGATTCTGCCCACCCTTATCCGCCCATAACTTTGAATCATGATCATCTGGTATCTTGTTGTTGTCCTTTCTGTTTCAAAGAACATAGAATGAAACTGTCTAGTGCTATTTAAATGATGCTTGCAAAGGGGCATTCTCCGGCATTGTATGGAATGCTATTGTGAAAATTTTTTCTGAGGGTAAGCCCCCAGACCCCCTTGACTGCCTATCTGGCACTATAAATTACATTGGTAACAATATAGCCAACGTAGGAGGTGATCAAAGCATTTCTTATCGGAACCTTCAAATTCCTTCCTTTCTCTGTGCTTCTCATAAGCACCCTCTTTACATTTAGGCGTGGTTGCCACACCCATCTGGCCTGGCTG
Source organism: Cassiopea andromeda (assembly GCA_018155075.1). NCBI lineage: Eukaryota > Metazoa > Cnidaria > Scyphozoa > Rhizostomeae > Cassiopeidae > Cassiopea > Cassiopea andromeda. Next base: position 665,794 of record WIPJ01003781.1, on the reverse strand, counting down.
CCCCTCCTAGTCCTTTGAGAGCTGGCTTCGTGACTGCACAAACTATCGTAGGGTTTGCAGCATTTTAGCGCAGCAGACTCTATATATGGCAATCCGCTGAAAATCATAACTTTTGCAAAATCTAAGACATGTTGTACACTTTACAAGCCTGGATATAGTTTTCCCATAGCAATCACAAGATTAGCATTCCCTCAAGCATCAGCAGCATATCTGGATTTTGTAAAGTTGCATGTAAGCACAAATACGCAATATGTCCTCCGCAGCAACATAAACCGCATGAGCCGTTCTGGGAAAGTGAAATTAAACAGCTGCCCCCTTCAAGATCCTTGGTGTTCATACCAAAGAGTTCTCGAAAAATCTTCCACAGACCAGTTCATAAAGCTCTCAAAATAAAAATTATTACATGATCTGCTTGACTGTTATTATAATATGAATAAATGTAATAAAGAGAAATACACTTTCTTAACATTGAAAAGTGAAAATTGCATGGTCCTGCTGAAGTTCAAAGGGCGAGTACATCAGCATTACTGTCTACTTTGCCTCGGATGAAACAATTCATCAAGATATTTTTTAAATTATAAGAGTTACTTCTTCGATGCTTTTTCCGCTTCTTTTTCCTTCTGTTCGGCCTCAAATTTCTTGATTAGTTCTTCTACTTCTGTTTGTGTCAAAATGTGAAAAACAGTCTTCCCATTTATCCTTTTAAGAGTTGCTATCTCAACTAAAAAAATCATTAAAAAAAATTAATGATCACCGAACCTAAGATCTGCAACTGTTAATTGTAGCAAATTTGCAGGAAACGGTGTAATCATCACTGAACCTAAAGCCTGGTTTTCAAATAATTTTCTAGTGCCGGCGACCCACCGGTGACCCATCGGCGACCCATCGGCGACATTGAATTTCTTTAATGGAAACACTTCATTTCAACGGCCGGCGACCCACCGCAGACATCGACGAAAAGTTGAAACTTGTTCAACTTTTTTCCATTGCGGTGCCGGCAACCTCGAGAAATTTATATGAAAACATGAATGTGGTGGGTCGCTGGTGGGTCGCTGGTGGGTCGCCGGTGGGTCGCCGGCAGTTTCAGAAGTTTTATAGACTTCAATGCTACTAAAAGCGACTTTCATCTCAGTTATATTTTAAAATTATCTACGGAGGAGAGCTCATCACCGGTGGGTCGCCGGTGAGTGAAAAGTATATGGAAACGTACTTCAGTAGCAATGTCGCTGGTGGGTCGCCGGTGGGTCGCCGTCACTAGAAAGTTATATGGAAACCAGGCTTAAGCTCTGCAACTGTTGAATGTAGCAACTGCGCAGACAACGGCTTTGCAAGGGACGGACTAAGTCAAGAAACTAAGCTTCATTTTATTTTCAAATTCTTATATATGGGTAAGCCTTCAGCAGAGAATCTGATAAAGCCTACTGAGAATAAATTCAAAAAATCTAGCTACGATTAAAATGCTTTTGATGTTAGATAACATTGAACCAAATGACTTCAATTAGGCAAAATGCAAAATACCAGGAGAAGTTTCCATTCTTAAATATGCTTTAATTTGGAAAACGAAAAATTAGAAAAAACCTTTTTCTGATGAAAGTTTCTGTACATCTAATGTCTTGCTGAGTACATTTATTGCTAGACTCAAAGCCTCACTTAAGGGCATTCCTTCTTCCTTGTATTCTTGTTTTAGCATAGATATTGCGGCCTAAAATAAGCAGAACAAATGATAAGGTGGTGGACTCTAAAAGCTCATGTATATAGCTATCATAACCTATTAAACAATTATATCATTCATTAAATCAAGGTGAATTTAATCAAACCAAAAAGCTTTGCAAGGGTCTTTCTTTCAAGCTGATAACTAGGGTGACCAGAAATTGACTTTCATAATTGGAAAAATTGACCTTATTTTTGGTGATTTTGACCTTATTTGGCTGGAACAAATTTTCCTAAGTTTGTAGTAGGTAGAATCTATTTTATTAATAAGCTATACTACAATTGTGTAATTAAATGACCTAAAAACTTGATTTTGACTTTATTTTGACCTATACACTTTTTCCAGATGGGATTGTACCCTGTATAAAGGTGCTTTTTGGGTGTTTCAGGTCATGCAAAGACCATAAAAATGCTTGAGTTTATTGACTTCTGATCACCCTACCAATAACTAAAAGAATCCCTAAGAAAACTCTCTACACTGCTCTGGAAAAACTCTGCAATGGGCATCATTAACTTTAACACCATAAATGACAAAACTAATGATAATTCACATACAACACTATTATTTCCAATACATGTTGCTTTCCAACCAGAATAATTGCCACTGGGATCACTTTGATATAATTGAAAACCAAGCCTTCTATCCCAGCCCATATATAACAGAGACACACCAAATGGTCTATACCCTAGAGGAAATTCAATCACAATCAGAATTTTGAATGAAATAAGAAGATAAAATGTGCTCAAGTTGATCTGGCAGTCTGAGAAATTTTCAGAGTCTGTCATTTAGCCATGACTCATTTATAGGAATTTCTGCAAAAACATAACAACAGGCTAATTAAGGTCCCTAAACAAAATACTATAAATACCTTGGTATAGGGTGAACTTCAAAAACTGATCTTTATATGCAGAATTCCAATAATTTTTCTGACTTTGTATAAGAACAGCCACTAGGGCCACCCAAATACATGAAATACAATACAATACCATCTAATACAATACAATACAATACAATACCATCTAATACAATACAATACAATACCATCTAATACAATACAATACAATACAATACAATACCATCTAATACAATACAATACAATACCATCTAATACAATACAATACAATACCATCTAATACAATACAATACAAGACAATACAATACAATACCATCTAATACAATACAATACCATCTAATACAATACAATACAATACCATCTAATACAATACAATACAATACAATACAATACAATACAATACCATCTAATACAATACAATACAATACCATCTAATACAATACAATACAATACAATACCATCTAATTTCAAATGGTAAATAACAGAGAATTAGCTTACTAGTTCGACATTACAACGAGATTACAAAAAAACATACCACCAGCCTGTGTATACTGTTGCTTAAGATCACACAACTTGGTTACCAATTGCTCACAAGGGATTGGTTCTTGATAGGTTAAGAGATATCTGCAAACAACATAGAAACAATAGCATGATATAACACAATAATATAATGAAATATAGAATATAAGACAATATAATATGACATAATATGATATAATTTAATGTAATAATATAATACAAAGTCAAAAATCAAAGTCCTTCCCACACCAATGGTGCATAGGGTGGCGCCTATCTCCATTTCAGTAGCTCCAGGTCACACGTCTGTGAATGCAGTGAAGACTACTGTAGGGGGCTGGTCCACTGGTAGCTCCGTGTGTTTAACTTCCCCATTCCTTTCTCATTTATCAAGTGCCAGACAAGAAGGCAGTGAGTACCATTTTTAAAGTCTTTGGAATGACTCGGCCAGGTCTCCAACCCACAACCTTCCAATTGTGAGGCAGACGCTCTAACCACTGGGCTATCACACCAGTTAATATAATATATAAGATAAGATAATAAATATAATATAATCTATGGTGTGTGATATAACATAATATAATAATCTTAGATATAAAATAATATATTATAGCATAGCATGATATCCATAATGATGTCAACTTCATATACCTTTGGGCAAGTAGCCTTAGTTGACGAGTAAGAACATTTGCATCAGATGTAATGCCTGCAACACTGCATGCCATGTCTCTAAGATGGCAAAGATATATCATATATATTCACCATAGAAAAACACATGGCAACAGACATTCAATAATTATCATCATATAACAAATAAAAATTTACAAAAAAGCCAATTCAACAATTTCATAACATACACTTGTGAACTAAGGAAAAGTAAATGAAAAAGCAATCAACAATTACAAAATAAATCTAATGAAAAATACAAATTTCTACACACTCATGAAGTCTGTAAATTTTCTCTGAGAAAACATCATCAAGCAATTTGTTTGTATTTCTCCTTTCTGCAGCTAAAAGCACACCATCATTTGCCAAAATTCCTAATGATGTCCCAGCATGACCAATTGCTTCCATGGCATATTCAACCTGGAAGAGCCTCCCTAGCATAAAAATAAGAAGACTTTACTAGGTAAAGTAAAACAACAATAAAAATTTCCAAGATCTACCTAAAACCAATCATTGGAATTAGACTATATAACTATTTCATTCTATACCAACAGTAAATAAATTTATGAAATGAAAATTGCTTTTCAACTGTGCTTCAACTGAAATTAGCCCCTTGAAGTAGTCTGTTTCAATATTTTCAAATGAAATTAATTTCCTTTTTAATTAACAAGTAGCTCTAGAAAATTGCTTTCCAAAAAATCAAAGAGCATCTATGATCTTTGATTAAAAGGAGACTAAAATCTTCTTAGAAAAGTGACATCTGAAAATAACAGTTTCTTGGGCATAAGAAAGAATGGCATCTAGCACTAGGCTACTGTTGTTTAATACATTTTTCCAATTTGTAAACAACTACACAAGATAAAAAGATAAAAAAAGATAACAAATAACTACATCAACAAACCTTCAGGAGAAAAGATTGTTGTCCTAGAATCATACCTTCGAGACTGAAATAGCAAGAAGCACTAAATGCAATACTTTTCACTAAATGAGAATTCTGAGAATTCTAATTCCAAACAATGCTTTATAGCATATTTCCTACGGCTTGCTACTTAATTTTTGTATTTTTAAACTGTTCATAGCCACCAAATTATAAGAGACATTGAAGTAGGATGCATCATATATCACAAAGAGCAGTGTGAATTCCAGTTTTGGATGAGGCTAATCAATTGGATATTTCAATTTCCTTAGCAATGCAAAGAACACTCGCTGACAATGCAATCAATGTGTTTGTCAATGTGGAATGGGGCAAAACCAACTGCAATTGTTGTGATATATTGATACAGTTCTCAGAGTTTAATACTATTTAACACTCATAACTGTATCAATAGGCAACTACTTGAGGAATGCTGAGTTCTACAGTGGATGACCATATGTATATATACCCAGGGTGCATTTCATGAAAAACTTATCCCGGAGGTATGCCAGTAGCTCCTCAGCCCTACTGGAAAGTTTAATACTATTTAACACTCATAACTGTATCAATAGGTAATTACTTGAGGAATGCTGAGTTCTGCAGTGGATGACCACATGTATATATACCCAGGGTGATTTCATGAAAAACTCATCCCGGAGGTATGCCAGTAGCTCATCAGCCCTACTGGAAAGTATGGCAGATACATGCACAAGATTTTTATTTTGAAGGACAGATTTATGCAGAGTGTGTACAGGCAAGTGTGCATACGCATGGGTGTGGTCATTGTCTCCCAGTGGCAATGCAGTAGGAGAGATGATGCAGATTCCTATAAACTGTGTACCATGAAACAGAATGCAAGAAAGGCTATGATGTGGGTAAATCACACATGTTCAAGCTTAAACACACAAAGAACATCATGTCATGTTGTAAAAAATATATGATCAGATAAACAAATAATAGTGTGTGTGCGCATGCACAAATGAATGTTTCAGCAATGACTGCACTCATGCAGTATGACCACAACTTGCTTGCTTATGCAAGATCTCGTTCAAAACTGCCATACTTTTTCCAGTATTGCTCCTCAAGTGAACACTACATTGAGCATTGGTGTACAAATGATTTGCAAAGATCAAGAGAACCATGTGTCAAGATGAGTCTAGTATCTTTAGCCTATTATAAATCAGCTAATGGTGATGTAGATGCACTTCTACTCTAAATCTAATATAGATCTACTTTATATAATGCAAGAAGTGTACCTTTGAGAGGAGGGAATAATGGGGAAATATTTAGCAAACTTCTGCAGCTTTCATTATCATTAAGGCACTCATAGAATTACTTATTTTGTGTACAGACTTAAATACCATTGGATGAATAAACTAACTAAAACAAAATGATTCAACGTCTTATATTTGTCAGTTTTAAACCTAAAACTTAAAAACAATGAGAGTCTTCCTTTTTGTTTTTGATCAAACACATCATGCTCAAATTAAAGAGGACATTAATACCCATTGCTTAAGTGGTAAATGGTGTCATTCAACTGCACGATACACAAAAAATAACAAATTGTCACATACCATACTTTATGCAGACACTTTCGACAAACTTAAAAATTTGTCAATTCCTTATCTCCTCCTGCTTTAGGCCTAATGAAAACTAGCCACCATGAGCAAGCATTCAACCTCGGTGTGAAAAGGGAAAATTTAAAGACGAGGCTAAGTGTCTTATTGCACCACACATGGTCATCAGTGTGCCTCCAAGAAAACATTGAAAAATTGCTCGATTCTTATCTTACATTGTATACATTGAGCAAAGATGAGGCAAATATCATTAGAAGACATTAAAGCATTACAGAAAAATACAAAGAATATTCGGAATATATGTATACTTGCTCACGTAGACCATGGTGAGTTATCGAGTAGTAGATGAAATTTGTTTATAGTGATTTACCCTTTACTCATCATCAGCTTTTCCCGTCTTCATACGGGGTCGCCGTTTTTGACAAGCCTCCTCCATTCCCCTCGTTCTGCATATTCGTCACCAGTTATTGCTTTCGCTCTGAAATCTCCCTCCAAGCAATCTCTCCAACTCCTTTTCGGTCGACCCCTCCTCCTCCTGTCTTCCACTTCCATATCTATAACCCTTCTCACTACACAGTCCTCTTCCTTTCTCATAACATGCCCATACCATTGGAGTCTCCTTTCTGTACTTTTCCTTTTACTCTTGCGCTGATCTTTTTGTCGCATAGAACACCAGACACATCCTTCCAGTTTTTCCATCCCAATTGTATCCTATAGTTTATTTCTGGGTCCAGGGATCCATTGGAAACTACGTGGGAACCAAGGTACTTAAAGGTATTGACCTTCTTTAGTTTTTCCTGAAGTAGGCACACATCACCGGATTCATCCCCTCCATTGAAGACCATATACTCCGTTTTCTTTCTGCTCATCTTTAGCCCTCTATCCTCTAGTACCCTTCTCCATCTCTCAATTTTCTGTTGGAGTCCTTCCCTGGTATTCGATATTATTACTTACTATGTCATCAGCAAACAACAGGTCCTATGGTGCCAGCTCAATTATTCCTCTGCCTAACTCTTCCATCATTATGTCGAAGATGTACGGGCTCAGGAAAGATTTACCCTTTAATAAAAACCATTATTCAACTGTTATGATGTTGAAGAAAGGGATCAGCTTTTAATGTTTTCAAGTCAAAATTAAAAGAATTCCTCATTAATGGCTATGACCTCTAACTCCTAACTCAATCAAAAGCAAGTTATTTTTGGGGCATACTCTGGTTTTTTCTTTTTTGTTTTTTTAGGAAAAAAAGTTCTGTTTTTCTTTTTAGTCTTAGGAGGGGGGGGGCTCTCTCTTGATTAGTTTATCTATTGGGGAGCTCCTCCTTAGACAAATATATCTAAATGCATAATGTCTTGTAGTGTTCTTATTTTGTTAATTTAAGCAGTGTATGTCTAATTATTTTGTTTACATGTACCATGAGTTTTTGTCTTATTTATTTTAATTTAGGTAATGTTAGTAGTTGTATTGATTTGTATTTAGGTATTTTTGTTAATAGAATTGAAGTTGAAGTTGAAGCTCTAGATTGATCCACAAGTTGAGCCTAGAAGCCTTTCTTTATTCTACAGTTTTCATCATGATTGTGGGTCTGTCACAATTCAATTGCTTTGGATGTTATATTTTTTTATTTTAAATCATTTAATGTTATTTCTATTTTGATTTGGAGGTTTTTTTGAATTGGTAGCTTTGCTTTGATCATTTTTCCAGGGAAAACAACTCTAGCTGACTGTCTTATTGCAAGCAATGGAATAATATCTTCCAGGCTAGCCGGAAAGGTGTGTACTCTTTTTATGTATATATATATATAT
>WIPJ01003781.1:625406-657590 GCA_018155075.1 Cassiopea andromeda | reverse complement strand
TATATATATACATATATATATATATATATATATATATATATATATATATATATACACATACATACATACATACATACATACATACATACATACATGCATACATACATACATGAAAAGTTGCTGAAGAAAGTCAGATTTGGATCAACTGTTAGGGCTTATGTGTGCCTGGCACAGGTAGAACAAATCCTAGTTGCATCACTGTCAATTTTTAAAATATAAACAAAGTGAGAGAAAATGAGAAATAATCTCTTGAAAGAGCCCAACAATGTTATATTATCACATTCAACTCTAACATACAAATTAATAGTGATATGAAAGATTCAAAGTATATTTCTCTTATTATGGATCTTAGGCATGCCTATTTTGATGTCAAATTTGTCAATCTTTCATTGAGTACAATTGGCATTATGAGTAAATCCTCTGAGTCACTGCTGTTAATGCTTGACATCCTTAATTTGGACAAACCTGCCCAAAATTATGTTATTAGGAAAGTTATGAACATAGCCATTAGATGTACCTATTATATTTTCTGCCATTGCAACAAATCATGGAATAATCCAGATTTGTTGGACTCTCCATGTATTTAATATATACACTTTCCCTTTCTTACAACAATGTTGTATTTTATTTTTTGCTGGTTGTTGAAAGTGCTTTTTGGGCATTAACACTTCTACTGCTAGTTTTGCAGATAGCCAGTTATACACTACCTTAACAGAGAGGTGTATGATTGTATGTTAGCAATATATTAAATTAAATGAAGTTTGAAAAGTAATTACTCATATAGCTACAGGAAGCTAATTTATGCCTATTGCAAAAGCTAGAAGAAAGTATACATATAAAATAGCAAAGAAAGGACTTTCAGTGGCAATTTTAGCACCCAAAGTATTTATTATTCTTTCGAAAGATAAAATTGTTGTTTTTGCAGCTGAGATATATGGACAATAGGCCAGATGAACAGCAAAGAGGAATAACCATGAAATCAAGTGCTATATCATTGCATTATGCTAAGGGTATGTGATCATGTGATAAAATATAAGGTGACCATGTAATAAAATGTGATTAAATGTGATCAAGCATATTTGAAAGGCAGTGCTGTTTCTGTCTGTTCATTTTCATTTTTCTTGGTGAATCAAGTTGAAAAAATTTATTTTTGATTGAATCACAGTTCTAATCATAGATTACATTTGTAGAGCTGCCAAGCTGTTAGAAATTCCAATAACATTATAGGTATGTCTTTTTATCTAAGTGAAGCAATCCATATCTCATGGTATCCACTAGCTTTGGTTTCCAAAGTAAGGATGCTCTGTTAAATGTGTTTCATATTTGACTTAAAGAAACAGCAGAAAATGCTTAATAGATGAAGGCATGAATGAAGAACTCAGTGATTATTGAGTTATATCAATGTAAAATAGTTGTGAGAAAGAATCTATTTCATAGAGGAGTATTGAAGTGCAATATAGGGAGTCAGTTTACCTTCCTTTCATCTTTTCTATTCTAAAAAGTTCTGTCTTCTTCTTAGATGGTGAGAATTTCCTAATAAACCTAATTGATTCACCTGGACACATTGATTTTTCAAGTGAGGTAATTTTATGTTTGTTGATTAATCAGTTTATTTTCCATACTAAGTCATTTCCTTCTTCATCTTGCAACATTTACTAATGCTTAGCCTATATTTCTTTTACAGGTGTCAACTGCTGTAAGGCTGTGTGATGGTGCTTTGGTTCTTGTTGATGCTGTTGAAGGTGTTTGCCCACAGGTACCGTAATGCATTTTCAAAAATTTCTTTTTGATGCACTAGTATTATCATCTATTCTATAAACTGCAATTCAATCTTGTATTGATGGACCAAAGTTTGAATAGAAGTTACCCCTTCATCAGATGGAACAGACTATTGTTACCTCTTAATTTGAATTTTTATTTCTAATGGCCTCCTCCTATTTCTTATTACTTTGTTGATGAAATAAATGTATCTCTTTGTTTAGACCCATGCAGTACTAAGGCAAGCTTGGCTTGAGAATATTCATCCATGTCTTGTGCTGAACAAAGTAGACAGACTTATCACAGAGTTAAAGCTGAGTCCATTGGAAGCATATCTTCACATGCAGCAAATCTTGGAGCAGGTTGGTGATATTTTGAAAGCAAATGTTCTAGACATGCCTATATTCATGGGTACACATCAGATGGATAGATACCACAATTGCCATCTCATCATAGCAAGTAAACCCCAACTAGCAACCTCTTGATCAACTAGCAGCCTCTTGATCTAACAAGGGACCTACTTAAATATCATCCTACCAGAAAAACTGAAAGTTTTTTGTGTTTCTCACTACTTTTATAAGTAGAGGGGCCATGAAATGAGTAGGCATCGCAAAGTGCTGACTGTCTAAATCAGCTGAAGGGCAAGCCATTCTGGTTGAGATATAGTCAACCAAAGATAGTTGGGAATTGCTGATTACTTAAGGATATGTGTCTGCATATACCAGTGTAAGAACACAAAGGGATAGGAGAGCCAGAAAAGATAGTATTGATTGATTTGATGGAAATGATTTGCGGTATGGATGATGTGCATAGACTTTGACAATTGTTAACCACTAAAGGAGCTCCAGATTTGTATAGGGAATTAGTTTTTACTGTGTTTTTGTGTCATTTGAAAATTTTTTATCTGCTGTAGGTTAATGCAGTTACAGCTTCATTATTTACCTCAAAAGTAATGGAACAAAACACTGAGAATTCAGAAGCAAATACTGAAAATAAGCAGAATATCAATGATGATCAAGTAAGCAAATTGTAATTGAGTATACAATATTTTGATTGCAGAGAGGAGTATGATTTGTATAAAGCACTTTCACTATTTACTGTATCAAAGTACTGGACAATGCTCTGACATAGGATAATATATTTATACCTGTCCTAGTGAGATATATTTAGTTGCTTTTGTGAGGTGGTACTCATTTTACAACACTGGGTGCCTTTCCAAGGTCAGAGCCTTAAAGTTCTTTATTTTGCTCTTCCCCTAGGTATATGACTGGGATTCTGGATTAATTGAAGCAGATGATTCTAGTATTTACTTTTCACCAGAGCAGGGCAATGTGATTTTTGCAAGTGCTGTTGATGGCTGGGCCTTCGGGTGAGTTATTGCCACTTGTATGAACCCACCACTGCAGTGCTGTAATGGTTATTTATCTCCCTTTTCATGAATGTTGTCCTTAAGTCAACTATCAAGATTTAAATGATTAAGAAACAGGAAGGTTAATTATATTTGAAACCAAATAGGGTTCAGTACATTTTGAGATACAATCTCATACCTGACTTGTGTGCTCTCTTTTAATGCAAATGAGGACATGTAGACAGCACAGAGAATTTTCTGATTGTAATAAAAGCCATTGCTACCCATTACTCTGAAGTTCATGCTTCAAAAACATTAGTAAATTTCTAATAGATTGAAGACCTTTTTCCCATACAATTTTTCAACTTGCTTTTCTTTTTCAGTATTAGTGAGTTTGCGATTATGTACTCAAAGAAACTTGGTGTAAAATCTGAGATACTTGCTAAAACCCTCTGGGGTGATTACTATTTGAACACAAAAACAAAACGAATAATGAAAGGAGCCCAAGCAAAAGGAAAGAAGCCTCTCTTTGTACAATTTATTCTGGATAATTTATGGACAGTTTATGATGCAATTCTGGAGAAAAAGTATGTTCTGTGATATGATTTTTCATTCTAAAAGTGTCTGGACATAGGTTTATGATTTTTTACTGAGTTTTATTAAGTGTAAAGGCAACAGGTGATAGATAGGAGAGGTTATTTAGATTTAGAGGAAAGTGGATGTAATGATGAAATTTTTTAGTGGGAAAGCAGAAGGCCTTGTACTATTCCCCTAAGTTTCCCTTATTCATTGGCTGTTTGACGTGCTTCACAATTTGCATCACACTGCAGCTCACCATGGCACATATGTGGGTACCCAGTTTGGTACCTTGTCATTTTAGATTGGTTTGGGGTGCCACTTAAAAAAACAGGTCTGATAGATCCAATGCTAAGACATTAAATGAGTTTGCATATAGTTCTTTGCTTGACCTTTACAGGGATAAAGATAGAATTGACAAAATTGTGTCCAGCCTTGGTCTTAAATTGTCAGCTAGAGATACTAGACACACTGATCCCAGGTCCCATCTCCAAGCAGTTTTGCGTCAATGGCTGCCTCTTTCTGATGCAATCCTTGGTATGGTATCAGTCAAGCATCCAAGTCCATTGAGTATACCAGAGGAGAGAATTGAAAAATTGATGTCTGGTGGTCTCAAGAAGTTTGATTCCTTGCCTACCGAGACCCAACAGCTAAAGATAGGTACTGCAAAACAATGTTACTGCTTTTTGGTACCACTTATATACATATATTTCAACTAAAGAGTATACTTGTTTTCCTCAACTCTGAGTTTCATGCTTGTACACTCTTCAGTTGGACTATACTATAGTATAGTTTACGGGAAGAGTGCACAATCACAAAACTCAGAGCAACAGGAAATAATTTTATTATTTGGTCAAAATTCATCTTTTTAAATGCTCTGTATTTCTGTGCATTGAGCACCTTATGTTGAATAGATACCATTTACTTGGATATACGTATATAATATATTGATATATTTATGCATATTGAACTGTTTTAGATTTCCAGAAATGCAGTGTGGAAGAAGGCTCTCCAGTAATAGCTTTTGTATCAAAAATGTTTTCAGTGTCACAAGATGCTCTACCAAAGCATCGAAGACGGTATGGTTTGTATTTCTTACATCTGCACAATCAAAGTACTTGAGTAGAGCTAAAACATCAAAAACAACTTTTAATAATTTTATTTAATAGTTAATCCTTTAAAAATGTCTTTTCTCTTCTTGTACTTTTCTATGTCCTCACATTTTCTTAGATCGATCACTTTTAACATTAGTTTCTCCTCTCCTGAACTCAGGTCTATCTGCCCCGTCTCATTTGGAGATTTTATTATATATGTATTAATAGTACTATTATTTGGTACTAGCTGGATTGTGCTGTTGCTCAAGATGGTGTGTTGTTGAGTCCTTTTTGCAATTTCAGTCTTTCCGTGTGGAGTTCCCCAAGGCTCAATACTAGGTCCCCTGCTATTCCTCATACATATCAATGATGTCCATCTATGCATTGAACATTGCAAAACTATCAGTCATTATCTACTGTTTTCTCTATTGCGTAGGCCACTTACACAGGATGAGATCGAAAAGAGACGAGAAATAGTCAGGCAGAAGCATTTGGAGCGACAGAATGTAGGTAAAGATACAGAAAGTAAAACTGATTTAGAGGAGAATTCGCAGACATTCGTGTCAATGGAAAAGCCAGATGCCGATGGAAGTAGAGATGAAAACGAAGAAGAAGATGAAGAAGAAGTCTTCATTGCATTTGCACGTGTGTTTAGTGGCAGTTTAAAGAAAGGAATGAAATTATATGTCCTTGGACCTAAATATGACCCAGCTAAAGGTCTTAATTTGAAAAAGGAAAGCGAAGGGGAACAAAGTTTTGATGTTGATTCAATAGGCAGGTAGTACTTTCAAGGAGATATTTTTATACTAGCATTTTGGTTAACAAGAAACTGTTTCCCGGTTTTTACTTTTTTCATCATTTAAGGTGCATTGAACTTTTACATTTGTATAGATAAAAACAAGTAGAAAAACTTGCTTAGTTGTTTGGCTTGATATTGTAAGGTTAAATATTTGATGAAGACACAGCACAAGACATTAGAGTATGTCTTTGTTTAGAATATCCTGAGCCGTTACAAGCTTTATAGGATGTTTGTTTTTTTAAAACTTCCCTGTACAGGAATAGCGTGAATTCTTCGGAAGGGACGTTAAACTAGGGGTCCCATGCCTGGATGCGGCATGCACAGTAGGCCTAAATTAGCTGAATAAGCTAGGTATAACAGCCTACTCAAAATTACGTAAATAACAAAAAAAATCTTGCAGTAGCAACTCTTATCTGTGCTCATCTCCTGCCATATAAAAACAGACAAATGTGGCTTATGATGAAATGTGGCCTTGTGACTTGTTGTTTCATTTTTAAGAAATAACAAAGTATATTTTGTGGTAATGTTAGTTTTGTGTTTTTTGTATTTTAGTGATGGTAATGTGTCTTCTACCAACAGAAAAATAAGATGTGTGATGAATGAGACTTTTTAGTCATTTTGCCACTTTTTTCAGGGAAACCAATGAATCAGGATTTGACACATTTGATGATGCAGACGTAACGAAGCATATGTCACTGTTTGAAGTTGGAGACCTTTATCTGATGATGGGGAGGGAATTAGAAAATTTGGAGGAAGTTCCTGCGGGCAATATTGTTGGTAAATTGCACTGTATTTTCTTGCAAATAGCTCTTAATTTTGCAACCTTTTACTTGAGGTACATTTCTTTCGTAACATTTCATGCTTTCTGCATAAGTTCTCTATTGTTTCTAGCAATTAATGGCCTCAGAAAGTTATTTTTATTTGTTTTCTTTCTCTTTTTTATTCTTTTGTTTTTTTTACTCATTCATATTTATCTTTAATTCCTTTTCGGTAAAGGGTTTCATTCCAACAGGGGTCAAGAACATAGCCACAACTAATTTTAAATTTTATATTTTTTTACGTTCCCTGGAGACGTCTAAAGAACTTTTTTGAAGGGTTTTGTGGTTGAAAGATCCCTATTGAAATAAAGCTTTATCTTCGTTAGATATACGTTAGTTTGTATTGTTCACTGCTTTTTTTGTTGACTGCAGGAGAGATGTGCTTGATCACACCTCCTGGGGTTTCGTCCTGTCAATTGTCTTGTAGTGTGATGTAGTTGGTAGTTGATGGTCCATTCTTTTTTAAATGGCTATGCCTTGTTGTTGTTGTAGTTGTAAATATTTATTGCTTAAAAAAAACATTTCTTTCGCAACGTTTCATGCTGTCTGCATAAGTTCTCTATTGTTTCTAGCAATTAATGGCCTCAGAAGGTTAGTGCTCAAATCAGCGACTCTATCAAGCAGCCTTGCCTGTCCAGCTTTTACACCAATGCCATTTGAAGCCCGCCCTATAGTTCGTGTTGCTATAGAGCCGAAACAGCCTAGCGAGCTTCCGTCACTAGTAAAAGGACTCAAACTGCTGAATCAAGCTGACCCTTGTGTTAGAGTTCTAATTCAAGAAACAGGTAGGCTCAGTATTAAATTAAATTTAGTCGTTTGCCATATTTACTACATCTTCCCTTGTTTCAGATCGAAGTTGCTTCATGTGTGATAAACTTTACGGATGCCTGGAATTCAGCTGCTTGCTATGTGCGGTCTTTGCCTTTATTTTGTCGATTCTAAGATAGTTAAAGTATAGTATCGTTTATTATATTTCCATAGGACCTACCCTGGTATGCTTGGACTGTCTCAGAATCGACAGTGCATGTTAGATTTCCACGCAATTCACATAGTCACGCACCAAATCAATGGCTAAACTTTCCTTCCCCTCTTCTCGCTAAATGTCAAACAGCTTCGTTTAAAACTTTGGGAAATTTTCAAGTGGGTTTTTGTTTGTATATGGCCAATTCCAGCTTGTGTTTTACCTTGCAGCAACTTGGACTTGATTCTAATGCACTGTTTGTGTCATTGCTACAGATTTTATACATACGTCATAGCACGAATATTTCCTATTTATACTATCGAATCAATGCTAATCAGTAGCAATAAGCGTCACTTGTAGTTTTGCTCTTCTAATTTGTTCATGATCCTTAAAGTATATTTTGATTTAACAGGAATCAAGACTACTAGCAACATTTTTGATGCTGCACTTTTGCTTTGTTAGAATATCTTGCTTTTTATGCCTTACATTTCCCAGTTTCAATCACGAATGAGTTAATGATAAGTCAACTGGGCACTGTGTTTGGTGATGAGAATGTTCTATACATGCATTCTATTACTTATGCAGAAAGATTATTTAACTAGTAGAATATGATAGCAAATTTTTAGGTGCAAATTAAAGTAGAGTAGTTTTATTGTGGAAACTTTAATGGTACGATATGTTGCTGTGTTATCCATTTCAGGGGAATATGTAATTGTGACCGCTGGCGAAGTCCATTTGCAGAGATGTTTGGACGATCTTAGGAGCAGATATGCTGGGATCGAAATAGCAGTTTCCCCCCCAATAACGCCCTTCAGAGAAACAGTTGTAGAGAAGCCAAAGGTTGACATGGTAAATGAAGAGATAACCAATCAGAGTGCATCTTTGCACATCCAAAGATTACCTGCGTTTATGCTGCGGGAAATTCAAGCTTGGAATGATACAATTACGAAAGCAGAGGACGCTACACAGGGGCTAGTGGACGAAATTAGCAAGGAAGAATTGAAGTGGTTGAAACAGGTTGATGAGAAAAAGGCAAATTTTAGTTCTGATGTCGGACTGATCGAGGCAAAGACTGCGAATAAACAGTGCTGTGTAGCTCTAAAGGCAGTGTCTCTACCGAGGAGCGTAACAAAACTTTTAGAGGCAAACCCAGATTTGATAAAAACAATAAGTCATGTTTCTGCTGGAGTTACTTTTATGGAGAGGAAGGAGTTACGATCAACATTGACTACAGGCACGCTTGAAAAAATTAAAGAGTTCTATACTGAACTGAAAAAGGCCTTTGAAGAGGCTGGGCAGTACTGGAAGAATGCATTGAATGCAGTTTGGGCTTTCGGGCCGCGAGGCATGGGACCGAATATCCTCTTAAACAGGGTGCGGAGGTATAAACGGCGTTCCATTTGGAATGGACTCGTAGACGAGGAAACAGGTAGAACTCTGGTTTCAATCTATCGACAGTTTTAATTCTGTGGGGCTTGCTCTGATGTATTCCTCTCTATCTGGCACTCATTTTATGTATGATTGGCAGCCAATGGGGTATCGTTGTATGCTTTTCAATCATGGTTAATGCGGGATACGTTTGTCGATGTAAAAATTTCAAGTCCTTCATAGTTTCACAAATTTTCGCTTCTTAATATTTTGCTTTCTCCTTTTTTGACAGACACTGAAGCTGCTTCATCTGATGTATGGGAAAATGACAACAGTGTTGTAAGTGGCTTTCAGTTGGCTACAATATCTGGGCCAATGTGCGAAGAACCAATGATGGGGGTTTGTTTTGTTGTGGAAAATTGGCAAAGAGAGGTTGACAGTGTACGAGAAAAGACAGTGAAAGGCAGAGAGACTGATTCCGTATCTAAAAATGAGAGTGAAAACGATACTGTTGAGAAAGGAGCTACTGAAGCCGATCAGGATGACAGTAATGACAGCAAAAGGACGGCCGGTGATATTTATGGCCCATTATCAGGTCAACTAATATCTGCTGTGAAGGAGGGATGTCGTCGCGCCTTCATGTCACAACCGATGCGATTGATGGCAGCAATGTATTCTTGCGAGATTCAGGCGACATCAGATGTTCTCGGAAAGGTCTATGCAGTTCTTGGAAAACGAGAAGGAAGAGTACTAAGTGAAGACATGAAGGAGGGGACTGATATATTTAATATAACCTCCGTATTACCAGTAGCCGAAAGCTTTGGTTTTTGTGAAGAAATTCGGAAGAAGACAAGTGGACTTGCCAGTCCGCAGTTGGTGTTCAGCCATTGGGAGGTAGTATTGAAAATTATAAATAAAATGTACCCAGCATGCAGTTGCACTTTTGTCGGAAATTATTTCATTTATAAGCATCATCCGAGTTTGGTTGCTTGCTTTCTCGCTTTTGGTTATTTTGCAAATTTATCTTTATTTGGTTACAACTTTTTGTCAACTTTAATTTTTTGCTGTTTATTTTTCTTTATTATTTGTTTATTTTTGTAGTTTTCTTCTTTATCGATATTGCTTAATTTTTGCTTTGTGTCCACAGACATTTTGAATTCGCCTCTTTTCAGTATTGCCTTAGTTTTTCACACAGTAGCTCTCTTCTAACTGGTCAATCAGCAGTGCAATGAACCAATCCCGAAAGAGATTTTGATAAGAAACTATTATGTTAGAAACATAAAAGACTGGATTTCACCGTGGAGAAAAGTCCAGAAGCTAAAGATAGAGAACTTATTTCTTATAGAATAATATGTCTTTGTAGATTTTTACACGTTTTTTTGTATAAGAAAAAAGTTTATAAGAAAATGAGGCTCATAACGTCAAAATCTTAAGAAAATCGTAAGAAAACCACGAAGCTCAATTTCCAAAATTAAATGTTTTTATAGGCAAAAAATCGGTATTTCGTCGTTACTGCATTCACAATGTTAAAGATGGAATTCAAATTCAAGTATACAATATTATTAGCGAACTTGTAAACCATTTTAGCCAGTTTATTCAGTAAAAGTTAAGAAAAATTTAAGAAAATCTCAGGCTTAATTTCGGGAAAAGTTAAGAAAATTGAGGCTGAGGCAAAATAACGATTTTCTTATAAATAAAACGTGTATTATATTACTACTTCTGCGGCTTTTTTATTTTAGGCCATCGATGTTGACCCATTTTGGATTCCAACAACTGAAGAAGAATATGAATTATATGGTAGCAAGGCTGACTCTGAAAATCAAGCTTTAAAATACGTATTGAGTGTACGAAAACGAAAGGGACTTTATGTTGAGGAAAAGGTGGTTGAATTTGCAGAGAAACAACGGACTTTGAAAAAAAACAAATAAGAAAAATATCATTAAAGAGTTTCAGCCTATATTTTCCCATCCCTAGATTTGTTTGACAAGCTTTCAAAGACACGCTGCGGATTAACACAGGTACTCTACCCTGAAGTAGACCTTTTCCCTGATTACTTTTCTCTCCCCATTTCTATTTACTTGCTTGGCATAAAATCGTGTACTTAGTTGGCATTCTTTTTTCATGAAATGGTTTCGTTCGCTTGCATTATTTAAATTTCAAGATAAATTTCTTTTTAGCTTTTTACAATGCTTTTTCAATTACTACGTGTGTCAGTCATGGAGAGATTCTATTTTTCGAGTGTCAGCTAATAGGAATAGACTAGTTTTCTCAAGGATTTACAAGGCAATAGGTCATAAAAACTAGTTCAATATTTTACACAGAAATTGTTAAATAAAATATGCAATTATATACTAACCAATAACCATAAAACACTGTTCTGTTGAACAGTTACTACTTTTACACAACTTCTAAAATTGACCTTATTTTTACCACACCTAGCTACCAAAAATTTTTTATCCTCCTTTCAGCATAATGCTATATTTTGAAGTAGAAATCTTTATGTATTAAGAACTATTACGTAATTAGTAGACCTTAATTAAACCAAATGAAACTAAAGTTAACCAACCAATAGCTAGTGAAAGAATCTTCGTAGCCGAAAATTACTTTCTAGAAACACACATCGCTCCAAGAAGAGAATTAAATCATCGTAAAAAAAACAACTCGTACTTACGTCACTCAACTGCAACGTAATGTAGTCTTTAGAAACTATTCCTGAAGTAGCTGGTCGCCATGTTGAATGACCGTTGCTTTTAGCAGGGAACAGCAACCCTGTACGAATAAATCCACGAGAAGTGAAACACGTCCTGGAATCCCCAATACCAGTCCCTAAAGGTAGGGTGACTACAAATATTAATGATGCAGAACAGCTCCCTAGGGTCATTCCATAAATATGTAGCTCTATGGTGTGGGGGGTCTTGATAGTTGTCACTGCAGAATTAAATTTTTGGCGATGGAAGAAACGTGAATTTGAAACAACAACAAAAAGCTCTTTTATAGCAAAAATCGAAGTTTCATGGTTGTGAATGGCCTGCACACACATACATCCCATTTGACTGCACCAACAAAGAGTGACGTATAAAATACTTTTTCAACCAGCCTGCATAATTATGAGATATGGTACAAGATAAGCCTCAATGTAATTGGAAACAATGTCATTGGGAGGGGGTTCTGCCAAGTAATCCCTATGGAAAGGATGGGATCTAACATATTTTTGCAACCCAGTCTCAGGGGGATATGGGGTCAACATTGTCAGTTTTAGCATTATGCATTTTTGAATGATGTCCTGATATTCAGTCAAAAAGCTTCTTCATACTTATCATGAATTATAGATACCTAAAATAATCAAAAATATGATAATATTGATTGCTAAATACACGTTTTTTTAATAAGAAAAAAGTTTATAAGAAAATGAGGCTTAAATACTCAAAATCTTAAGAAAATCTCCAGACTCAACTTCCAAATTTAGTGTTTTTATTGGCCAAAAATCGATATTTTGTCGTTATTGCATTCAAAATGTTAAAGATGGAATTCAAGTTCAAGTATACAATATTATATACGAAAGGGTTTACCATTCTAGCCAGTTTATTTTAGTAAACGTTAAGAAAAATTTAAGAAAATCTCAGGCTCAATTTAGGGAAAAGTTAAGAAAATTGAGGCTCAGGCAAAATAATGATGTTGTTATAAAAAAAATGTGTAATAAAAAATCTAAGCCCAAAATATACAGAAATGAATGAACTAAAAACAATGGAATACAACCAGGGCCATAGGGAGCATTCAAAAGTTGGGGGCTCTTGCATCCAGGGGCACACTCACTAGCAATGAAGGGTAGCTATATAAACTGAGAAGGGGCACTTCACATGCAAATTTCTGAAAAGTAGGAGAGAATGTGCCCCCTAGTATCTAAATCCATAAATACAGTTAGTGCAAAGGCAACTGATACTAAAAAGGGCCATCTGCACAAGAAAATGGCAGGGGGCAACATTCTATAAAGGGTACCAAAGAAATGATTTTATTGCCATGCCATGTATAACTTTTGTAGTGATAACGAAGTATTAATAAGGCATATTCAGTCTACCACTTCTTCTTGTAAATGGAGTCATGGAGGTGTTTGACCCCATCACTGCTGTGTGGGATGCATCCTTGCACGAATATCTCCTAAATATATATTCAGCCAGGCAATATTTTGGGGGTAATTGTAGCAGTCAGATGCATCAAATATAACTAGGCAGTAGATCTTCAGATGTATTCTTGTTTGGACTTCAATCAATTGGGTTATTTGAAAGAGGGCAGGCAACAGGTGAGGCCTAAAGCTCCTTTTTCAGAGCATGCTACCCCCCTGTCAATCATAACTTAATCCTCCATTAAAAAATAGTCAGTTTTTCATCAGAAAATACTTGGTGCCACCAATGGCTTGAAGACCACTGTGCTACCATGCCTAAGGCATCACTTCCTCAAAAGCATTCCAAATAAAGTATATTCTTCCATTGCATCTGATACCCATCACTTTCTTCCTCCCATTGCTAGCTTTCTTTCCATGTTACTAGTCTGATCTATTTAGCTTCTCCCTAATGTCATCATTTTAATGAATGGTTTCTGCATGAAAACTAACCAGAATCCTATTTGTTTTTAGCTATATTTTGCACCTTACTCTGCCTGTCTCCAAAAACTTTCCTGAATGGCCATGTTATTATAAAACATGTAACTTTATAACAGATTAAACATATAAATATTGCTCCAATCAGCACTAAGAATATCAGATCCAGCATGCCATACTGATACCATGGCAAGTTGAACACAGCATTTTTATACAAAACTTCACTCCCTTGGTTTAAGGAAACAAATTCAATCCAATGCAAGAGTCTCTCTTTTGAATTACTAATTTGATGCCTAAAGACATTTGATAGCTTTTTCATGTTCTCCTTAAACCTGACATTATCCAACATGCTCTCTATCTCTTTCTCTAGTTCCAAAGTACCTAACTCAAGAACATCAAGGACTTTTCCAATTTTGTATCTTTCTATAAGACTCCTACAGTAATCTATACTATCTCCAAATGATGACAAAAAAATTACTGGAGCCCCATAGTAGATCACCTCATGCATTGTCCTGTGATTGCAGCCAGTGATGACAAGTTCAACCTTTCTATGATTAAGAACTGCACTGTGAAAGCCACTAGGTACTGTTTTCAACTTCCCTGAGAAATCCCTGTTTAAATTCATTCCTTCATCCAAAATTATATATCTTTGATTTCTTGCAAGAACATCCAAGATTGTTATAATTTGCCTCTGAAGCAGCCAACTCCCTTGAGCTACACAATCAACATAAATACAACCATTATTGCCTGAGCTTTCAATAAAAGTATCTACATCGTGAGGCAAGTCACTTGTATTTGAGAAAACCAACCCAGCAATTGGGATAACAAATGGCATCACAGGTCTAGGCATGTCAACAGAAAAATCTGAATTCAAAATCACAAGTGGTTTGTTTCTGGAGAGTGTATCTGAAACTGACAGTCTGTTGTTATAGCTATACTGAATCTGCAGTTTGTCGAATGCTTGGAAAATGAACCAAGGCTGGTAGATGTTTACGTAGGTGATATACTTAAACGTGTGCAAAAATCGAGATATAATACCCTGGGAAGTCGACATTGCCACAAGATCAGATGAAAAATCACAGTAGAGATCGTAATTATCATAGCACCATATTACACTTGGAACTTTGAGGTAGTCGATTATTGCTCTAGCGCAAACATTATCAACATCTGCAAGAACTAGGTCAAACTTTTGCATATCCAATTCCATCATGAGGTAGCCTCTTTTGAAAAGCATTTCACAATTATCCACCATTGCCTGTAGCCGCTCAGTTCGCAACAAATGAACGTTACTACCCTCAAAATCAGCTTGCTGCAATTCAAGGTCATTCCGAGCAAGATCTGTAGAATTTAACAAACTATACTTGATGATTGTTCTTATATTTTTTGAAACTAAGGAGGAAGGTTCCAATCTATCAACAAGTAAGGTAATTTCGTGTTTGTCCGCCAAGATCTCAGCTATCTTTACTAAACTGTAAAACTGTGCATTCTTTTGTAGGTCGAAAGGATAAACAAGGATTTTTGATCCATGACTTATCGAGAAAGTGCAAAAAACGCATATGATCGTAGGAATTAAGTATCGCACAACCAGTATTCGCTCCATCGTGCGAAATTGTGACTGCTGTTGTTGCTGCTGTTATTATTGCTGTTGTCGTTGTTATTGACGAAGTGCGTAAACACAAAAATAGGAATATTCTTATGTTCGCAAATGACTGCCTTTCCTGTAGTTTTTAGCGTGTAAGGGGGAGGTCAAAACAGAATTTTGAGACACAAGTCCTTAGAATCATGCAAGAAGTACGATACCTATCCCTCGATGTTCCGCAGAATTTCACGCTAAATCAAAGAAACAACTAGAAACAACTAACCATTGAAACGAAGGCTACGCCCCTCAAAATCTCCTATTACTTCAGAAAGGGGGCTGCACTTCCTGAGTCCCCTAGTACTAAAACTGTGTTTCTTTCTATGAGAAACTCATCTCAAATTCATGTACAATGATGCAATGGGGAGATATATCCCCACATGGACCTAGGACGTCAAATTTAGGGGGACTGCAGACTTCCTGCCCGAATTTCCTATTGTTCTTTCAGACAATTTGCCCAAGTGAAACGGATGTCTGCCTAACTTGGGGGCCTGCAGTCCCTCTGCCCCCTATGCTTATGTGTCCCCGGTTCTAGTACCATTGAATTCTGTTTTATCTCTTACTACATATTGCGTTCTTACGCTTTCGTCATCTTTTTGTCGTGCCTCTGTACTTAATTGAGAAAGTCACTCCTCACAGGCAAATGGGTATGGCCACCATACGGTGTGAGCTTTATAGAGCATAGTCTTTTAGTGCCCCCCTCAACCTAACTTCATATGGCTCCCTATGCCAAAGAATTCAAGTGAAGAAGACCTTGCACTCTGTGAAGAGTACCTCTTCGCAGAGTGCAAGGTCTCCCTTTTTACTGCTAACGTAAACAGAGTTCCCTCGACATCATATAGGCTTTTCAATTAAGCAAAAGCAGTGTTGTAAAGGTTTATCATTGGGTAGCAGAGTTGTTAGACCCCGCGCAGTATTTAGAGTACTATTAGTTGGCATCCGGCAGTAGCAGTCTGAAGGAGTTCGAGGAGCGTTGGGAGAGGAGATATGCACTGTAGAAATAATTAGATTATAAGTTCATTGATTTAATCGTTGTGTATATATTTTGAAATAGTTATTTTTCTTTGCTTTCCGCCCTAATTAATTCACAACAAGCAGTAATGGCTATTTGCACCCCTCCTGTAAAACTCTAAAGTTTTGCAAGAGTGATCCACAAAACAAGTACCTCCTCTCGCTTTTGCATTGCTTCCTATATCCTTCACCTGGCCTTGACAGCAGAAGCAAGTAATTTAGCCCTTCAACAGGGTACGTTCTAACTCCTTTGAAAATATTTCCAAAACTTTTCCAAAGCCAAACTATCAAGA
This sequence comes from Cassiopea andromeda, assembly GCA_018155075.1. Classification (NCBI taxonomy): domain Eukaryota; kingdom Metazoa; phylum Cnidaria; class Scyphozoa; order Rhizostomeae; family Cassiopeidae; genus Cassiopea; species Cassiopea andromeda. The sequence goes on along the minus strand of WIPJ01003781.1, from coordinate 641,334 downwards.
TTCCAAAGCCATAAAACACATTTTCGTTTGCATTTTGAAACCCCATAAAAATATAAAATCATTGCTTTCAATGCTAATTTATTATTTTTGGTGGAACATGCTTTATACATTACAAAATGAAGAAAGAACATATGCAATGGTCAATACAACTCTAATTTATATCCATTTAGGATAATGTAGTATTTTCCCAAAGGAAAATTCCAAGATTTTTCCATGCCCATTTTGAAGAGCCTTCCTATTCCAAAACTTTACAGGGCCTGTAAAATGGTATTATCACTTTCCATAGCTTCCCAAACGTTTCCAAAACCCGTAAGAACTTTGCTTTTAAGAAAATGCGAAAGGCAAAGTGCCACTACTACACTACAAGAGCCATTTCAGTGGTTAAATCCAATTCACGAATGAAAAATAGTGTGAAAAACATCGTTCAACCCAGACAGCTTCTTCATGATAGGAAATTTCACAGGAAATAAATTCTTGCATGTACCTACCAAATTCGATTTATATTCAATACGCAAAAATCCTGGGCGAGAATAAAATATCTTTAAAAATTTACTTATTCAATCATAAACAAGCAAGATGAAATATACATATTTCATATAGACATAGAAATAGTGATGCTTGTCAACCTGGACCGATATAGATATTGTTCTCTGCTCCATGTAAGAGCGGAAATGGCTGGCTCTTAATGTTGAAGTGAGGTGGATAGGATATTTTATTTCTATATACATTCAAAACGTCATTAACATGATTCAGCTATAAGCACATAACCTACTATTAGAGTAAGAAGTAAATCCATCAAAATCTCTTAAATAATGTCATTTCTAATAAGTAATTCCAAGCATTGCTGTAAAGTTGAGTAACTCAGCAACAAACGATGCTCACTTTGTATATATCCTGGAAAAATTGAGATTGGATCTACCACCAATGATATATATATAAATCGCAAAGAGAAAACAACGACTAATGCGTAAGTTAATATATAAAAATTGACAGTTCTTGGTGACCGAACAGCAAATCTCTTAGAAGTCTACATTAGCTGAGTGAGTACTGCAATTCAGTTTCTTGAGTAAAAAAATTTAGAATCAACAGCAAATATACGAATGAAGATTATCTCTGTAAGTAGTGAGTTGGTGCGTCAAGGTAGGACAAATAAGGTAAAACTGAGGGTCAAGAAATGGGGAAATGTGAAGGATCCTAACTCAAAACTGACAACTATAACAGACAACAAAGCTTCACTGTTTGCTAGTTTGTCTCCTACAGCAGAAACCCCCATAAAAGAGCCTGTTTTCATTAGAATCTTGAGGCTGAAATGTCATTGCTTGAACCCCTTAAATTACAACCCTAAAGAAGCTGAAATGGGGATGGTTCTTATATAATGGATTTCATGCTGTTGATTTAACAGTTCATGAGTGGAAATTTTCATAGGCTTTCTGTGCTTTTCAAGTTGCACAACATATGACAAGATCAGTATACAAGAATTCTGGCATCAATGTGTTCTAAAGAATCATCAAGAATTCTTGTGCTGAAAACAATGTAAATGCATGCAAAGCATGTGCTGCATGTAAGAACTTTGTTAAGATCCTTACACACTAGAATTGAGAATACCAATCCACTAATTAAGAACCTATCCAGGCTGCTCAGGAGAAACATAGGTTCTTTCATGTGGGTTTCTACTGTATTTGCCAGTTTTCTCCTGCTGTTTACTAGAAACTGTGCATAGGGTTATCCATAAAGGATTTCCCCACATTTCTACCAGTTTCTAAGCCCCCCTCCCTCCCCCTGTTTCTACTGCGTGGACATTACGACAAACAACAAGGCAAGAATTGTAAGCTTCTATAATTATTTCTTGTATCTATAAGCAAGTCTCTACAAAACGCTGAGAATACGTCTAGCTCTCTAGCACAAAACTACTATCGGCAAGTCAGCAAATTACCCACTTCTATTGGCAATTTACGACACATTTTACAGTCTTAGAACTCAAGAAGACTTGGGCACTATAGTGCAAAGGAAAGGGAGCTATGTCCATTCTGTAGGCAAAGCATGAGTCTCAACCACCCCCCCCCCATTCAGAAAAATTCTAAGAACGGTCCTGTATATCTAAATGCCCCTTTTCTCTCTATGGTGCCACCTGCTTCTCAAGTAAAAGAAACTTGCAAAATATTCTTTGAAATATTCTTTTCTGTTCCTGCTACTTACTCTAATAAAAAAGTAAAAACTATGCGACCTAGTATCTTGCAGTGTCGAAATGGCTGCCATGAACGCTGTACCGTAGCAATGAATGCTACGCCTTAGCATGCTCAATTTTTGAATGGAAGCGTAGAGTCATCATTCTCCACTGGCTCTCTATTGCCACGTGACTGTGTCGCACAAACTTCAGGTTCAGTCATATCCATACTCTCCACAGCACCAGGACTTGATGGATCTTGAGACAGTGGATCTTGAGACAGTGGTTCTTGAGATAGTGGCTCTTGAGACAGTGGTTCTTGAGACAGTGGCTCTTGAGACAGTGTTCCTTGAGACAGTGGTCCTTGAGACAGTGGTCCTTGAGACAGTGGTCCTTGAGACAGTGGTTCTTGAGACATTGGCTCTGTATCGTCATACAACTGAGTTGGCTCCTGTTCTTCATCTCGCAAATCCAGTTGGCCTGGTTCAGGTGAACGTTCCAAGGGTTGGGGCAGACTTTTAGACATTTGAAGAAGACTACACGCAACATTTTCCACTACTGGACTATTTGGTGCAGACTTCCATTGGCCTTGCCTAGACCTTGCCCCTAAACGTTGATCGAGTTTCTCTTCAAAAAACTTGAAGACCGATGAAAATGCTTTCCAAGATGTCTCAATATGCTTTTTGGTTCCTGACAAAGATCCAAAAAATCAATAAATGTATAACCAGCATGCTTTATCTTCAAAATCGAAACTTGAAAGATACACTTTTCACTTTCATTAAACTACAAACAGTTGCGTTTTAAAACGCATGCATTTTCTCTCTAGCATATTATCACAAAATATAGAATTCTACTACAAAAAGTACTATCAGGTGCCAAATAAGCGTCCTCCTCCCCCGCTTATTAATTTTTCGATTTTTTTCCAACCCCCGGACCTTATTAGGGCCCCCCATTTATTTATTAAATTTAAGGAAATTGACTCTTTTTACGAACCCCTCATTCATTCCCTTTCTTTGTTAGTACTATTAACGCCCAATTTTCATGGCAAAGCAGCGTACTGTTGTATATATTTTAGTTTATGCATTATGACAACCTGTTGTTCTTTCCGTGTTTGTATACTCGTTTAGAGCCTTCTCAAAGTCCAACCTCCCCGTTTATTAAACTTCGGAATTTTTTCCGATCCTCCTGCCTATTAGGACCCCCCGTTTACTTGGCAATTGAAAGATAAAGCCCTGTTTAAATGATCGAGCATTTCACCCAACATTTGCCCAACATTGATGTTGGGTGAAATGCTGGATCGTTTGACACCCAACATGCTGTTCAAACGATCCAGCATTTCACCCAACATCAATGTTGGGAAAATGTTGGGTGAAAAGTTGAATCGTTTAAACAAAGCTTTAGAGTGGGGGTTAGGTTCAAACAAACAATATGCGATAGAAAGTATAAGGATCAGCACAGGAGACGCTAGATGATAAATATCTACCATTATGATAACAAATAAGGAAATCAACATACCAGCGGAAACTCTTCTACTGTCAATTCGATTTGGTGAATCGACGTGTGTATCTAATGGCAATGGACTTGATACCCAATTCATGGAGCGCTGATATCAAAATAAACAAACATAAAGGTATAAGGAATAAGGGAATGAAGATAGAAATAAGGATATAAAAGCGTAAAAGGTAAGAAGTCCTAAATATATGAAGGTATAAAGAAATAAAGGCAAAAAGAAAAAAAGAGGCAAAGACATAGAGAGACTGATACATAAAAATAAAGGAAGAGCTTAAAGTTTTCCAACTACAACTGGGGTCGAAAATAGTTTAGATTTTTGCTCAGCAGCTTCAAAATAATTTTTTTCTGCTATTATTCTAACAATTTATCTTTTTGCTGGTTTTTCCTCACTTTCTTTCCCTTCTCTCTACCTATATTCCCTTTCTATTTCCCTCTTGTTCTTCCTTTCTTTTTCTTTCCCCCTTCCTCTCTTCTCTCCCTTTTTCTCCATTTTCTGCTTCCCGTTTTTCTCCCTTCTAGATGATGGAGTTCTTGCAAAGCCGCCTCTTGGCTTTCCACACATGCTCCACTTCTGCACTCCAATACAAATTCCTCAATTCGACGACCAATTACGAGAATTTTTACTACAATCCCATTTCACTGTACTTTGGAAAGTTGAAAGCTTCAGGAAACTTTCTCAACAAAATGAGGTGTTTGAAAACAAAGTTTTAAATGGGCAAACGGTGTAGGAAATAAGTAAGCAAGAATCAAGAAATCACATCAACTCTGGCGACGAACTCAAGTAAACTGAAACCAAGCAATTGGCCTCTCAGATTGCAATATCAAGACCTTTACATCATTATTTTGAAATGCGTGACAATTTCAGATCATTCGCAAAAGACGAAATAACACGTACCTCTTTGAACCAGTCTTGGAAGTATTTCACCTCCGGTGACTTAGGTATCGGCATTGCACCATGCACGGAATCTGACATAGCAACAGCAAATACTTTATCTTTGACTTCTCCAAGTCGTTTTAAGGCCTACGGCGTGTAAATCCAGATAATTCATTTTTGCTAGATTAGAAAGCTATTGTACGCGGATAGAACTTTGTTCACTGTCTTCTAAATAATAAGAATAATAACAATGATCATTATATTTATATAACTAATAATAAATGCAATAGTACATAAAACTTCAAAACAAAGACATTATAATCGAAATACGTCTACTAACAATTAGGTCATCTGAAAACATAAACAAAAGGTAAAATGAGTGTCTTCCCATTCGAGAATTTTAAGTAGAGGCCTCTTAAAAATATAAACATGAATTTGGAAATAAATATGTATATGAACAGGGCTCTTTGAAAAGGTAAAAACATGACTTTAGCCTAAAAATCTGCATTGGAAGAGGCAACTACAGAAATGCCCAATGGGAGTTACTAGTGAGCGGGCATCTACATCAGCCATTCTTGTACTTGCAATATCACTTTATCTGATATTACGGAGACGAAGATGTGTGTCACTGAGGTGAAGGAAGGATTTGACATGCCTGCCGTTGTTCTTTATAGCTGGCCTAATAGCAACAAAAAAGCAAAATCGGGGGAAAACCAAATCTTGCAAGCTAAATAAGAAACCAATATCTGATAGGTTGCTACTAGTAGACTGTTGAAAAACTTACACAGTTAACAACAACAACACCACCGTAACTATGAGCCATAATGGCGATATCTTTTACTTTCTTTACGTTGATGATTTTGTCCCAAACGTACACAAAATGGTCCTCTGGACTTTCACTTCCCTACAGGAAAATGAGAAATGCAGACAACACAAGAGAACAATAAGTTACAGGCAACTGACAGCAAGTAATCGCGAACATTTTTTTATAAGTAACTCCCTATTTCTCGAATTTTGATCGCATTTCCATACTGTAACTGCAAATTTTTCTAGCAACAAACCATACATAGAAGAAACTCCTAAATGATGATACACATAAAGCTCTTGTTGATCGACATCAAGCCCAAGTCTCGCATCGATAATCATGTTATTTGCTTTTAGTAATAACTTATTACAGACAAAAATAACACCCATTTATGCTGTGAAAAAAAGAACTTTTGTTGGTAAAATAAAGTATTTGTGCTTTGTTATAGTATACACCCTATGTCATTATCTCCTAGTTTTAATTTTCTAAAATATGACGATTTGTCGTGGTGGGGGTGAATAGCTGACAATTGTTTCTTAAAGGGGTGAAGTGGATCAAAAGGGTTGAGAAGCACTACTCTAAATAATGATACACGTTCCATGTTTTCAGTACTCCATAGAAATACTCTGCTAAAACACTACCTGCTTTCACTTCGTTTCACGACTTGCATTTACCTATAACTTAACATGTCTGGTAATACAATTTATCCATGCTTTATATAACCACAAAATAGAGATTACAAGATATGATTTAGAGTTCAATAATTGACCCTAGCAAAATAATAAGTAATTAATAATACTGTAAACGAGAAAAATATCTTTTCATTAGCAAAATAAGTTCATTTAAGGGCCTCTGCTAAAAGGTTTTAGAAAAACATACTTTACAAAAAACTGTGTACAATCAAGAAACTCTGAGGTCTCTTGAAACCCATAAAATCTTTCATTCTACAAGCACTACTATGAGATTCATATCTCAGACAATTCTGACTTTCTTGGACAACAAAGCTCATAAGTTCAGTTCCTTAACATAAACTAAAATTCTCTCATTTGGAGAACTTCGGAGAAAGTGGGATAAAACTTTACTCACTCGAACTGTTCCTTTTCCAGATTCGATGTCTGAATTCTGATTAGTGTTCAAAATAACAACACCATAACCATTCTAAAAACATCAGATATAAGAGCAAAATCATTAAAAGAACTGCTCACCGTGTAAGTAGCGACCACTGCGTTGTGTCAAAGGCTGTTCACATGCTATCTCATTTGATCACAAAGTGCAAAAGGCAAGGAAAAAGTCAGGTCACATATACATTCGTTCATCAAGGAGTGCCTGTTAAAGAGGGCACCTATCCTGGGCTCTTATCTCTCCAGCGTTGCCACCAGATAACTAATCTCTGCTGGATGGGCAGTGAGCGAGCACTCTTTTGTGCTTAATTGTAGGAGGGTCGAATTAACAGGGATATGGATATTTTTCTAGATTTTCACAAAGTGGCGGGTGGTAATAGAATGACCTACCGGAAAAATCCCAGCAACCCTGAAGGAAGTAGAAGCACTTATGATCTCACCAGATGGTGTTAAGCAAAAATTTGATGGAGTGGTAGACAGTGTACCATCTGACAAGGGTTGTGAAGTACTTGATGGGGAGTTGACTCATACATAATGGGATGAAAATGAAAGTGAAAATTTTGCTGATAGTGATGCTGCCCACATTTTGCCCAAAATGGGGGGGGGTCATTATGAAATGCTATGAGGGGTGAAAAATTTCAAAAAATACAATATAACCCCCTACAATTAAGCACAAAAGAGAATTTAGGACCGTTAATACCCACTCTAGTCACTAAGCTACCCCACTCACTATGAAGTACAACACATAATCAAGATAATTTAAAATTTTCAGTGACTATCTAAAGGATTGAAAGACAAGCTGTACTGAATACTATAATCCTATCTAGGAAATTCCTTCCTTGCTTTTGTCAACATACTCTTTACTTGTATGCCAGAGCTTCTCAGTAGCACACATGCAGTAGTATGTTCCAAGGTTGGTAAAAAATGACTGATTTCAATTTCATGTAATCAAATCTCCAGCTAAGGTTGACAATGAATAAGATTAAGAAAACTATATAGCTACTTATTCATCTACAAAGATTAACTTTCAGTGAAGAATCTACTGTATTACAGCATATGCGTTCCATGTTTATTCCTAAAAGCTTGTTATTTATGCTAAAAACATTCTTTAATTTCTAGATTTTTATTAACAACTCCCTTCAAGACACTCTGATCATAGCCAACTCTACTTAAGAAGGAAATTTAGTTGCAGATGAACTCTATGTATGGCAACAAGGTCAGCACAAGTTGTATGCAGAGAAAAATTGCATTGGTAGCTTTTTCAGAATTATCAAACCACTACATAATGAATAGCATAATAGTCTGGGTGATAGAGATATTCAGATTGCATAAAACATCACTGAACACTTGGCAGGTGATTGAACTGAACAGATAGAATGGAGTGGCAAAAGACATGATACTTCTGTTATCTACTTACTCAAACACAGTAAAAAAATTGATGAAAAGCCAATAGTTGCAAATCCTGTATAGTTATGGAAATTTAGAACATTTAACATGAATTGATGAAATGATTCTTATTGGTAAATGCAATAAACAAAATACCTTCTTTGCCTCTCGAATATAAGGTATTTGACTACCACTTTCCAATGAATGGTTGATTATCAAACTGTCAACAGAAAAATTTACAATATTCTGGTGCAAATTTGAAGATCAAAATGATAACAAAACAAGAAAACAGTTAGACATTCTTTTAATCTTCAAAACTCTAGTACATTTTCAACAAACATGAACTTTCAAACTTAAAAATTGGGGTTGCTATGAAATATCATGAATACTACTGCTAAAAGTTATAAGGAGCAAAATCAACATAGACAACTGTTATTGCCATTTTTGCAAAAAAGGATACCATATCTTTGTTATATCAATGATTAGCATTAAGCAGTTAATAGATAATTGATATGTAAACAGATCTTACCAAATTGCAATATTTTTATCTTATTAACTAATTTTCTTTTTGCAAGTATATATTTAGTTGTTAGTACCCAATTAGTTTATGTTTAATGTATTTGCCTTATTAATAAAGCCTATGATGATGATGATAATTATATGATGCTAGCCCATGGTTGGAGACCTCCAAGTGGTGGCTAGTGGGCACAGAGAGACAACTGCCCTTAAGTTGATAGTGATTCATTTCATAGAGATTCAGAATTGGGGCAGATATTGATGACCTGTGGCAAACTGTCCAAATAGGTTCATTCAGTGAAAAGCAGACTCAATGGCTCATGCTAGAGTTCTGCCTAGAAACTGTTGGGGCAGCTGAAAGGATTGAGAGTAGCTGACTCAATCACCTCTTTTAAACAAATGACAGACAAAAACTGACTATAGGATCAGTCTTAGGTCCCCTTTGGGGGTGAAATGAGAACAAGATGATGATATGATGATGATGGTGATGGATGTTGTTGTTACAAGAGGCTACGAATGTTGACAGTTCATGAACATTCAGTACTAGCTTGTGGTGTGCCTTTAACTGTTGACTTTAGGCACATGAAGCAAATGCTCTAGCAATTGCAAAACTTAATTATTAGCTAGAGCATCTTAAATTTTAATATAATACCTTGAAAAAACATCACTGCATAGTGCATGCCAAATCTCTGAGAAAAAAGCCACAAAAAGCAGTCGTTCTATTGCGACAAAAAAGTATTCCATTCATCAAAAATTCTCCAAGGACATGACATCTTCATACTAATGCTTACCTTCTTGACCACTGGCCAGCCCGTACAGGTTCAGCACCATTTATTAGAATGAGCATTCTGTCATATTTCTCAATATCAGGTGACATAAATATAAAACTCTTTGCCTCCTTTTCAATTGCATCAATCTACAAGGAAAACACAACCACTTTGCAGAAAAGCTTATGGTCATTTCATAGAATTAAAAGTGAAAAGGTGTTTAAAAAAGATAAAAAATATAACCTGACACAGACAAAAACATTTTCAAGTGTTTGAATTTACTTTCAATGAAATAACATATGCTTGAAAAATCATCCAATGTCACTTTTACAATCGGGATACACCTACTGCATTCACCTATAAAAACTGTTCCTGACTCAGACCCACAGCAGATAAAGATGTACAGAACATGGATATATGAATGGAAAAAGGGATGATAAGATAGAGGGAGGAAAGAAGGACAAATGGGGAGAGATATAGGGAATGAAGAAAGGAAGTAGTAAATTGATGCATGCATACAAAAATAATAAGCTTACAGGCACTATCACTTTTTCAAGGCCTTCCTGTGTAACAAGTAGGTGGTAAATATGCTCTTCAACTGCCTAATTGATGAAAATGAAAGAAGATCAATAATTTTTCACTTGAAAACTAGCAATCAAACTACACATATATTTGCTCAAACCAACTCAAATTCAATGAATAGTTTACTGCATTCTAGAAAAATAGCTACCTAAAAGCTCTCTCAATAAAGTGGACAAATTAGAAAATGGAACTGTAGTAAGTCATTCAGTAAATTATAGAATTATCATACATTTATCAAAATCAGTTATGATTATGTGGATATGATGGCTAAAAAAGTACACAGTGAACAATTTTGTGAGATTGTGGGTGAGAAAGATAACAGATGCCACTTCAATCAAGCACGAGCTAGGACACTTTAAAGTCAAACAACTAAAATATAGCTTTTCCTATCAAAGACTATCCAAAGATAGATAATCCATTATTAAACTAAATAATCATTGAAATATAAATATGAATAGAGCAGAAAAGTGTGACATCACAAAACTACATTTTTAGAATATTTTGGTTTTGGCTGTGGATTCTGACACACCACTTTAAACTAGCCTTAAGAGACAAATTTCAGCTTGACCTGACAAATAATGAACAAGATATAGGAAATTGAATGCTGACTTAATTCCTATCAAACTACTGTATTTTGAGCCTGGTTCTAACAGTTATGAACCAGGTCAAAAATAGAATGGTTTGTATGGCAAGACTTTTATCATCAAATGGGCATATTTAATCCAATTTTGACACCATTCACCTAAAAACTTCAACACATGCCTACTTTACAGTGCTCTTTCACTCCAAATGATCAAAATATAAAATTATAAAAATAGATTTTTATGACATCATAACTTTGGTACTCTATTAGTGTATTGAAAAACACATACCTTCCCAAGTGCCTCATAATGCAATTGATTGTGCCTGTGGTTACCCGCCTTCACTTCAAACTGAAATGGCCCATTTGTTTCAATAGATCTCAGTTGTCCATCTAAAAATACAGTTGAACAAATTGTGATTTTATAAACAAAATAATGGTATATCCATTGAGGGCTACAACATCCCTTATAGATAGCTAAAAACAGCAGAAAATGGAAAAAGTAGGGCTTCATGCACTTTACACAAAGAGGAGGGCCTTTTCAAATTCAGTTCAAAGAAGTTAAGCTCACTAAAAAAAAGATATAATTGTAGCAGGATTCTTAAGAAAGATGTTGCAAAGTTCAAATCAATTGTTGACTGTAATAATTAATAACATGAATCATCACTAAAGACTTTGGTTTTCACTAACATAGTATTTGCAAATAAACTTCAGCTTTCTTTAAAAGAAAAACCTTGAAGTAGAATTCCTAATTGAACATTTTTAGACAGGAAACACATACCAGCCCAACAACATGTGAGGTAGTACACATTTTTTTATAAGAAACCCATTATTTTGTCTGAGCCTCAATTTTCTTACCTTTTCCAGAAATTGAGCCTGAGATTTTCTTAATTTTTTCTTAACTTTTACTGAACTATACTTGAATTTGAATTCCATCTTTAAAATTTTGAATACAATAACAATGAAATACCAATTTTTGGCCTATAAAAACACTTAATTTTGAAAATTTAGCCTCATGATTTTCATACGATTTTCTTACGACTTTGAAAATTTGAGCCTCATTTGTTTATAAACTTTCTTCTTATAAAAAAACATGAAGTCAGTTCCTTTCCTCACTACACATATCTCCCTGTCATTATTTAGACTAGAGGTCTACAAATTTTTCCACCAAAGGGCTGCATCAACCATTAAACAGCAGATGGGGGGGCCAAAAACAAAAAAAGAAAAAACAAGGGGTGGTGCTTTTAGTAATTTATTTAATATTACATTACTGTTCAACTGGTTGATTTAGGCAAGATGCGAGAAAATTGCCCTAATTTATTACATAGGTGAAAAAGTCTCTGCAACCAGATGAGAAAGTATCAAGGGACACATTGGGCCTGCAGGCTGTAGTTTTGAGACCCTTGAATTAGACAGTCATGATGGGCATGACATGTGGAGATAGCAGATTAGTTGATTGCCAAAGGCATAATTTCATATCATTAGCATACAGTAATGAGCAATGAGAAAAAGAATCCCTTCAGCTCTTCTATCATTGACATGATGGTCATCACAATAACTTACTGTCATTGAAATGATAGCCAAAACCTTCAATTGATGCTGGAAACTCTCTAGAAGTTGGTTTCTGCCTTGATTGACTTCTCCGCCAGAACATACCTAGCATATCAAGCAAAGAATTTAATTTGTTTTCATAAGAAAAAAGTCTACAAGAATATTGAGGCTTAGAATTACTGAAATTTAAGAATAAGCTAAGAATAATGTGGGGCTCACATGTTTTTGTATCCTAGTTATAATACTGCTTTCAAATGTACTTTTGCATTATGGGTACAAAACATAAATTCTGGTTTAGTTACATGATGTAGTAAAAAATCAACAAAGATTAGACTATATTCCTTAAACTTTTAGGTGAAGCTACACCTTTGGTATTTAAGAATAATTTAAGATTAATTCAAAATCAGAAAAATTTAAGAATATTGAGGCTTGGCAAAAACCAGGTTGTTCTTATAAAAAAGAATGTATTAGTCAGAAAAGTTAAAAATAAGAGATAGCAGTGTCAAATAAAAGAAACTGCCAAAAATTCAACAAAATTGACTATCTGGAAAATTCTGTGACTCTGAAAAACCTATTCACACTCTGGTGCACATCTAGAGGAATTTATAGAATATTGCACTATTTTACATGGTGCATAATATCTAAGAAGGAGTAATTCTATCAATTCCATTAGCTTCAATCCTGGGCTTCAATTCTATCCTGTTTCAAGTACTTTCTAAAGCTATAAAACCACGGGGTTATAAAGCATTATGATTCCAAACAACAGAAAGTTTCAATAAGAAGCTAGGCAAAATGGCACCTCCCACTTCTCATCACAAAATCACAGGACTAACTTGCAACCCACAGGATAGTGGCATAAAAAATACTACTTACTGCTTGAAGCTACTTGAGAGACTGCTACACAATGATGAGGAAGTTCCAATACATGCAAAAAGATTGTAAAAATATATGCTAGAGGCATAAACATATATAGGTCTATCTTCCAGACTACAGAGCTTGGCAAGCACATACCCAAGATTCTTTGAAATGGTCCTGGACACCTGGAAATGGGTACAATTGGGTATTGAAAGGCATGATAGGGATCGGTGCAATTGTTCAATGCAAAATTCATAGTAGATATCTTTTTACGTGTTTCTTCTACAGTCTCATGCAGTAATAGAAATGACAGAAGAAATTCACTGCATTACTTTTTAAGCCAAAAAGTCAAGTGTATACTTAAAGGTGTACACCAGAGACTAAATTCACTCTTGCATAGCTGGACTTATGCTAGTTTAACTGAGACTTCACTGCAAAGGTCATACTTTGCAACCCAGCCTATCTTGTATAAGGAGCAAGAAACTTCTTGATTGATATTTTTTTCTGCACAATTGGTAATATATAGCCCAGGGTTCATTCCATGTAAAACTCACACCATAGATACACCAGTAGCTATGCAGGTGTATACAAACACTGAATGTTGGCATACAGCTAAGGTGCAAAGCTCAAAGAACTGTGTGCCAAGATTTGCATTTTAATATGCCAGTACACAAAGGAGAATAGTTTAGGCTATATCCACACCGCCATGCTGAGAAGAAAACTAACTCTACACCAGGTATCTTCAGGTCTAAGTGTATGGAATGCACCTTGGTATATAACACATATAGTTATAATGACATCAGAGAAAGCAACCAACTAAAATCAACTACAACTGAGATAATAATGTGATAAAAAATGATAACTAATACCAGCACAGTGCTACTGCATATAGCAGACCAGAGCTACTAGTAGAATGTGGCTACTGGCATTGTATCTCCAGCTACTTCTGCCTAAACTGCCATCTACCCTGACTTAAAATGATGAAAAAAGCATAGTGCTAATGGCCTTCCATAGAACACATCTGCCTACTTTTAAGTCATATTTGTAAATAGTTTTTTATATATAGTTTCATACACTTCTTAATTTTGACCTTTTAAAATTTGTTCTTTTTTCTTTCTTTTTTCTAAGTTTTTAGCCTTTATTTTCTAAATAGACACCCTCTTCTAAATCTTCAAATAAACCCAATGGGGCTTATTTGAAAGGAGGTTTATTTCAAAGTTTGGCATTATCCTCCAAGGTTGACATAAACATTGACATAATTTTCTCATTCAACTGAATTAAAAAATCACAAAAGGGGCATTTCACACACAAAATTTACTAGTCAATAACAATTTCTTCATTACAATCATGAAAATTGCATTTGTTTCCGCTTTATTTTCTCCTGTCAAAAAAAGTAATACTGTATAGCTATTTTCATGTGAGGTTTTCTTGAAATAAGATATTATCCTGGAATTATGCTTCCCTCGAATGAGGCCCCATGGGGGCTTATTTGCAAAACTGATTTAAAGGAACTTACTCGGAGGTGGGAGCTTATTCACGGATTTAAGGTATTTACGATCAGCCGCTATGACAGCAGCACGTATCTGCATTAGCATTAAACTAAATTCTACCTACACAACCTACAACTACAGCTCTTCCCTTTACTGTCTTTTATTTTCTTTTTGAATGCTGCCACATTATCACAAGTTTCTAAATAATCGGCCAGTGCACCCAAGGGATGGCACCTCTAAATCAAATTGATTTTACTCCATATGATCCAGGATGCATTCGATGTAAAACTCACGACGGAGGTACGCCAGTAGCTCCTCAGATGTACGCCAACGTTGAAGGCTGAGGTACACCTGAGGCGCAAAGATCAAAAGATTGTGCATCGATATTTGCATCTTTTTGGCTATATCCACGCCAACAGGATGGAGATCTTCGGACCTAAGACGGATGCCATCATATGCCAAGGTGCATTCGATGCACTTAGGCTAAGTGCATCGAATGCACCGTAGAATGACGCCTTCATATTACGATGGCGTCCTTATTTTAGGTAATGTCACTAGATTATCATGTCCTAGTAAAGCATTCTGGAGCTTTCAAATTGAATAAAGAAATTACTTGGACTCTACCTTTCACATTGCCAAAATAGCGATCCCAATCAGTAAAAAATGGGAAGACGAGAGAGTAGAACGAGTTCAATGAAAGGTACGGAAACCCTGGCGTATTGTAGTAGCCGCTTAATCAAAATGAGGCCATGCAAAGAGAGGTTGATTTTGACCACAGATTCTGACTTTTCAGATAAGCGATTTTGACTCGTTGTTTACTTCGAACATTACCAATCCACAGGGGTGGCGCTAGTGGAGGGCTAGGGGGTTATAGCTCCCGTTGAAAAGTGGAAAGAGACAAAGGCAAACCAAATACGATACATAAAAAGAACCTGCAAATACTTATGGCTGAGATATGTAAAACAGTCAACCACCTAAACCCTGAACACATGCAGGAATCTTTGCAAAAAGGATGTTCCCTACAATCTTTGTAGTAATGAACATAAGCGTAGGAAGCAGGGTGCTGCAGCCCCCTAAGTTAAGGAAAAGTCCGTTTCACTCAGGCAAATTTTCTGAAAGAACAATAGGAAAATCGGGTAGAAAGTTTACAGAAGCTTCACATCCCCCCTAAATTTGACGTCCTCCTACGCCCATAGTAATGAATTATCTAAGATCCCTTCTGTGGATTCTCCGCGGTATGGAATCAGCTCCATGAAATAAAACTAGTAACTCCTATAAATAATTTTTAAAAGGATATACGATAATGGATGGAAAGAACTGTACGTGTCACATCTGCACATAATTAGTACTTTTTTAGTTAGTCCTCTACTTTGTCTAACGTATTGTAATAGTCATGTTTGTAAATAGCTGGTGTAAATTAGTTTTTTCTTAAGTAGAAACAAACCAACTGTTAAGAAAGTTTAATTTAATTTGATTTGACTTTTTGGCACTTGTGTTGTAGACTTCCCTTTATTCGAGTTTGATTAGCTAACTTGTATGTATGTATATACATGTAAATATAAATATGAGTATTTATATATTTGTATGTATGTTTCTTTTCCGAACTTTCTCAATAAAATCAAATTTGAGATTGTCAAATAAAAACAACTACAGACTTTATTTCAAAAGAAAAAGTCTAGTTGTTTTTATTCGACTAATCTCAAACTGTGTATATATATATATGTA
>WIPJ01003781.1:609828-623758 GCA_018155075.1 Cassiopea andromeda | reverse complement strand
ACACACACACACACGTAGGGAAATTTCTGGTCCCACCCTACCAATGCAAGGTGTGCAGATGGTTGGGTTATTGGCATGCAAGGCTGTTAGTAATATAACAAGTGTGCTACGTAGCAATAGGGCCTGAAACAGAAGATATGTCAACAAACAGTGGTCCTGAGATTTTGCTACTAGTAATCTTGAAATACAAGCAACTCGTGCAAATATACCTTTAAGAATCTTCTATCGTTGCTCTGACATTGCTTAAAATTGATAGGGGTGGACATTTCAGCCCCACTCTTTTCAAATGCTGATTTTAAAGATCATCTAAATAAACGACGAAAGAGTTTGAATAGGGCATGTTAACTTCTTCATCAGTCTTGATTTACTTGGAATGAATGAATTCCATTTTAATTTTATAAAAATCTACACCTAGATCTTCTTGAAGGCTAGAACACCATAGCTCTTCATGGAAAGAAAAAGTTCTCTTTTCGAAATCTATTTACATCTGGACAGCAATGCTAAAACTAAATATTGCTTGCAAGCTGTTGGGAACACTTAAAATTTTCTGTAAGCTCTGAAGTGCAACAAATTATAACACAGCAATACATTATTAAGTACTGACAGCTGTCAAAATTGCATAGATTAGAATTTCTTAAGGAGGAGCTCTCCAACTAGTTAGAAAACTTACATGAGGAGAGCAATCCCTGTAGTGCTGCAAATTTTTTGCATCACTAATGTGTATAAATTTAAAAGTACCTAATTCTAGATAATTCAAATTTGCATGGAGTTTTAAATGAATTTTTTGAGATTATTTTTTTAAGAAAATCTAGAGGCAGAGATTTTTGGTATTTTTGGGGTTCATTCCATGTTTTGCCCTCATAGACGGAGTAAACATCGAGCTATTTTGAAGACTATTTATTTATCGCGGAATACACCGCTACGATCAGATTGTGTAGTAAAATATTCTTAATCACTTTAGTTTAATATAAGGAAATCATTAAAAAAAATCGGGATTTGACCTATTCATATACGAAGCATTGTACAGTAGTTTAACTGGAGAGAAATTTATGAAGCTTTAAAAGTTTGAAGCTCTTGAAGATTTGCGAAGATTAGATAATTAACTACCCAATTCATCTGCTTTCACTTTCTGCGCATACAAATAGCTAACAACTGTCCTTCACAATCATCACTTGTAATTTTCAAATTGATGCTTTCTTTTCTTTTCGCTTAAGAGCCATTTGTGTTTGAAGCTTTTACGCTTCTAGTAGCAACGATTGTCATAGTTTATGTCCAGTGTACCTGATTATGTATTTGCCAGACGCATGTGTACGTGGTATCAGCGCCGGTAAACTGTCAGTTCCTTTTACTCTGTATGGGATTTTCTTCTCAATGGAAACTTCATCCATAAATTTAGGATCGAATTTTTTCTTGGATTTCAATAGTTAGCAACTCTAGGTCTTTCCTTGTGAGCGGAATGGGCGTAGGAAGACGTCAAATTTAGGGGGTCTGTAAATGTTCTGCCCGAAATATCAAATAGAGCTGGAGAGCAAGCAGAAAAGTTGCCCGAGTTTCCTATTGGTCTTTCAGAAAATTTGCCCTTGTGAAATTGATTTCTGCCCAACTTGGGGACTGCAGCCCCCCTGTCCCCCGCCTCCTACGTTTATGGTGATTACACGTTTTTTATAAGAGAAGAGTTTATAAGAAAATGAGACTCAAATGGTCAATATATTAAGAAAATCTTGAAAAATCACGAGACTCGATTTCCAAACTTAAGAATTTTATAGGCCAAAATCGGTATTTCCTCCTAATTGCATTCAAAATGTTAAAGATGGAATTCAAATTCAAGTATACAATGTTAATAACGAAAGTGTAAACCACTTTAGCCAGTTTATTTCAGTAAAAATTAAGAACAATTTAAGAAAATCTGAGGCTCAATTTCGGGAAAAGTTAAGAAAATTGAGGCTCAGGCAAAATGATGGGTTTCTTATAAAAAATAGCATGTAGTAACTATCCTATTCTGATTCTTCAAAATTTGACGACGTATCATTAGATGCAAAAGCTCTTTCATGGAATTCCTTTAGTTTATATCTTCCTATCTTCAAATACGACCAGGAAAGCTTATTGTGGACAAGTACATGTTTTTTCATTGATAAGAAAGTGGTATATAAAGAGTAGTACTCTTAAGAAAGTTATGTTATGTTGGCTACCCTCTAACAGTTTAACTTCTGTTACTTAGTAAGATTTATCATCACTTCAAGTGTACATGGAGCTTTCTCATTTTCCACTAATGTGCATGCACAAACAGTGGAATTCAAAGATTTTTTCGAAGAAAGTCGTAAGAAAGTTTTGATTCTGGAATCTGAAAAAGTTAAGGAAGTCTCAGTACCGGACTAAAAGTTTCCTAAAAAATAAAAAAACGTGTAAACGTTTTGAGGTGCAGAATGATACACCCCGATACTCTTAAGATGGATTTGAAATTTTGCCAAGCTGACTTAGAAATAAAAGGCCTTTTTCTCCTTTTTGCTCTTCCGTCTTCCCTGCTGGCTAAGTCGTTGAAATCCCTTTGACATTCTATTATTTTCTTCAGCTTAGAAACGAAAATAGCGGAATAGAACTGCTAATACATAAATACAAGTAAATCCTCATTGATATGGTTTTGAAAACAAACGAGTGGTGGTATCAATGGAGAAGACTTCTTTCTATTGAAATGGAAAGAAAAACCGTAAACTCCTTTTATTTCGGAAAATAAGATAAGCTATATACTCAAAGACTTTGAGTCCAAAAATATATTTAATAACAAGGGTGGTCTATTCATATCGAATCCAACGCTACAACAAAACAATTTTAGCTCTTGCTCAACACAGGAGTTTTCATGATAATTCTCATTGTATAGTTAGCCATCCTGGGGGCTATTTTTAGCAGGACAAAGAAACGGATTGCTTAAAAAACTAACCAAATAGCACCACGTGTCGCTGAAAAGTGTCCTTTTTCACGTATCTGATAGTTTGTATGCTAGTTTCTTCGTTGTCGAGCTATTTCAAAACTTCAAATTAATGCTAGGCTGCAGGCCCGTAGACACTGGGGAGCAGGGGGCATGACTCCCCAGTAATTCACCAAAGTTGTATATAGAAGTACTCTACACAACTTTTTGATTATTTAGCAGTTGAATTTTGCCCAATCTAGAATCTAGGGGCATCACAAAGCAGACATGTGACATGAAGGTATCCTGATTTTGTTTTGCGAGAAACTTCAAACCATTTCAGTCTTGGCACGAGTGCTGTAAAAATTTCTGTTTTTGTAGATGGCGACCCTTTTAGGGAATAGGACATTGTTCCTTCTTAGTCCATTCAATATAGCCCATGCCAGACATATGGGATAAGAATTGCCTTTTCTTCAATGTACTGGTAGGAGATTGCTTTGCTTCTATCGTTGGTGTACATGCAAGTAGTTACAAAGAGCAAAAAACTCGGTTCAGCCTTTTCCTTTTTCGTTTTAAATCTTCAAATTTCGATAAAACTAGGTAAAGAAGCCAATTTATCCATCTTAGCATGAAGATCAATGATGAAAACTGCTACATTCCATTCTGTAAAAGGACGTTTTCCGATATTCTAAAGGGCGTTAACCCCAGATCCCCATTTTTCAACCGATTACCTATGGAAAAAGACTATTTTGGTTTATACTTCTTTCCTATTGGCACAGATGTGTGACTTGCAAACGCCCTGCGGCTCTTAGCTTGACTTCTACCTCTGTGCCCCCCCCCCCATCCATGTCAGCTGTCTACGGCCTGAGACTGATGTTGTATACCTTTGTATATTTCGAAGTATTGGGAGTGGGCAGTGGCGGTTTTAGGGATCGCGGGGCCCGGAGCCGAAATCATCTGTGGGGCCTTGTTTGAAGTATTTACATGTCAGCCTGTGACTTCTTTTTAACTTTTTCTCAGACGCAGGGCCCCTCTCTGGGTTACCAAAAGCGCGGTACTTGAGGCCATGGCCCCCCTGGCCCCCGCTAAAATCGCCACTAGGAGTGGGGAGGCTTTTAACGTTCTTTTACTGTTTATTCCTTCAATTTCATAGTTTTACGTCGTATATCAACAAACTTGCAAGAAAGCAATATGCATTCAAAATGTGATCGAACTAAAGACGTCATAAAATACTTAGTTGAAAGGAAAATTTAACATTTTAATCAGGAACTTCTGACACATAATATATCCTTCAACCTTGAAAAGCAAATGAATGAAAATGTTGAAAAAGGAAATCACTCATTATACATTTGAATACCAATAATTCCTATACCTATACGTATTCTGGTATTCCACAAACAACCATCAGGAGATAAGAGCCAATACATTGTATGTAAATAGGCCAATCTGAATTAATGGCCTATCCGGAACACCAGTGTTGGATCTTGTCGAGACTAGTTATATATTCTATGAGAATACACGTTTCTTTTTATGTGAAAGTGGTTTATAGGAAATTTAATAATCAGCTGCTCAAAAAGTTGAGAAAGTTCAGTACTGGATTTTGCGACATATGACAGTTTTTCGTGTTTATGTATTTAAGATTCGATTTATCTGTGTAAAAAATGTCATGTATTGGATGTTGGCCACCCTCTAACAGTTTAACTTGTGTTCTCATCATTTCAAGTGTACATGGAGCTTTTCACTTTCCATTAAGCAAAACATATGAACTCAAGAATTTTTGTTTAGACAGTCTTAAGAGAGTTTTGATACTGGAATCGTGAAAAAGTTAAGAAAGTATAAGCACTGGGCCAAAAATAACTTCTTATTAAAAAACGTGTATGAAAGGATAAGTCTGTGGTAAAATGATACTTTTTAATAACTACCAGCAACTTTGTAATTATAATAAAATAATTTAAGAACATACACATAACACAAATATTGGGACATTTCAAAATAAAACGTCACTTATAGTAATGGTTGCAAGCATATTTAATGAAAAAGACAGTTCAGATGTGCAAACAGTCGGCCAAGTACATTCCTAAACCAAGCACAGCGCCACGAAATGGAAAGTGGGGGCTAGATGAAAAGTAGGAGAGCTGAGAAGTTAATAAATGATTTATTTCTAGATCATTCGTCTTTTCGACGTTATTGGATAGCAAAAAGTGGGGGAAAGTCCATGCCCCCATTTGGAACTCCATTTCATGTCCTCTTTTTCCTATGGGAATCAGGCCCGTGGCCATGAGGTGGCATGGGATGCCAAATTCCACCCTGGACAACAAAATGCCAGCTTTTTGCCACCCTGGGAAATTTGTTACAATTTTTTATTGTTGCTTTATATTTGTAGATAAGGAGCGATCCCCTGAAATTTTGGTTGAGCTCAACCTTGGTCTTTGTAACATACTAGAAAGTTCAATCTTTTCTTGCACATGACGTATGGAAAAAGCTTCCAGATTTTGTACCACATGATTCCCCGAGGACAATTTTGCCACCCCTGAAACACAGGCTTGATTCCAATTGGGAAACATGTGAGCTTGTAAAGCGGAAGCCCCTGTACATTGGGAGCTTCGAAAAGCACTCTACGTTTATATTTCGTAATAGCCTGTCACTCTGTTTACAAGGGGCATTCCCTATATCATGTGTGCAGCATCTGAATGCTACCCTACTTCAATCAATGCGGAGGTCAAGTACCTTGAAGAGGCAGAGTCCCGTTCTTAGAAATAGACAAGTAATTTCCTGCTTCACACGTCGGGACACGAATGGACATATCACGGAGGATCAGCTTTAGTTGGCACGATAGGTCATGATTCAAAAAGCAATACTTTCCGTCTTATAATCATGTATGGATAAAGATATCAACTGTCATATTATCGACATAACGCCATAATACATAGAAATGTGGCTCTGTTCATCTCGTGCGAATCTTCTCAACCAGTCCGCGGATCCAACATTCAAACAAAGACGTCTCGACTTCATACGTGAAGGCAAATTCACTTTTCGGCACTTCTCTTGAGCTACAGCGCAGAGCCCTTGTCCAACGGTTACTCTATTAGCAAAGGATGTCTAATTCATCTCTCTAACAGGCGAAATGAAAGACAATTTACCAAAAGATGTGATACCGGAGTTCATAAATTCAACAAAAGCATTACACTCTTTTTATTGTATAAGGAAACTATCTCAAGGCCTAGTTCAAAAAGGTTCCTTATTTTGAGCCTCATTTTATCAGATTCTAGTACTAAAAATTCCGTAATAGTTCCTTAATTGCCCGTGCACATATAGTGCCATAAAAGTGGTACAGACACAAGGAGCCACGTAAATTCTGAATATTGCTTTTAATTTAGCTGGAAATCTAGACTAAAGGTACAAATAAAGTAGGAAAGAAGTTTCATAAATATATTGATATGAGTTGCGGCTGTAAATAAATGGAACTCGGCTTCCTAATTCTTGATTGTTTGCAGTTGTAAAAGTTTTTGAAATTGAGAAGTTCCTTAGCTTTTGTCCGTTAATAGTATGACTTCTTTAAATATTTTAGCCTTCTACATGTAGGTTCCTCTTAAAAATAGTGTGTAACATAAAGAAACATATTTGTTGGGTACCTTCCATCTATCACCTGCTCAAGGGCTACCCTCCTTTAATTAGTTGAAAATAAAAATGAAACAGACACATACACGAATGTTTTTACAAGCACAAACGGGAGCACAAGCATAGGTACGCAATTCATGATGCTAAAGAAGTCCCAAGTTTGTTAATTGCATAATCAGCATGATCATCGTCGTTAAAATATCTAGTATTTCTGACAATGAATTTCTATTTTCATTTTAAGAATTGTAGCTGTGGTGGTGTTGGAAGTGTGTTGAAAATAGTATGGTATAATGCTACTGAAAATGATAATAATCACAATCCATACCACTTTCCACACAATTACAACTCCGCCGACACTAAAATCTTTGAATTTACAATAGAAGCTCAATTTAGGCCCCGTCTCCACTATACCGTTTTCATACGAAAACGGTATGGAAATGTCTTGGTGTGAAAATAATGTAAACGCTATAGTATTTTCCTATGCAATAGTCTCCATTTTATGCCGGATAGGAATACGGCTCAGTGTAGAGGGAAGGCCAAAACGGAAAATTCCCATGCCGGTCTTAGAATACTTTTAGCTGAGTTTTCAAGGAAACCAAGAAAAAATATGAGGAAAATTGCAAAGCTGAGATTAATATTAATGTTCTTTGGTTATCTTTAAAAACTTTGACTTTTCAGCATAAAAGTAATGTACATAAATATGTGTTAACAAGAAATTAAGTAAATTAAGTAAGAAGCAAATAAGGAAATTGAAAAATTCACTACTTTTTGTCAAACTGCAGAACTGAAGCAAAATATGCATATTGTGATAGCTAGCAGAGGCATGAGTCCAATACCAATTCTGCTTGCATTTAGAAGTGCAAACTTGTTCCATGAACATGCGGAAATACGAGTTTTACATGATTTCTGGGAACTTCTGTGTGCTTATCCAGCTACTTCTGGGGGACATTTGCAGCTGTATTTAATAATTGGGAAAGGCAACTTGAAGTTTAAGCACTGTTTTAGACATAGATCAAGTATGGTAATTTAATAAATAAAACTAAAAATAATCTACCAAGTGAATGCTTAACAATCAATTGTCTCTGGATGGTGAATGCCCATAATATTGTAGAAGCCAAGTGTTGGCACACTTGGTTGGTTATGAAACTTAAAATTTCAGTTACATAAGATGTGGCCTGTTTGTTCGCATAGGAATTGACAACTTAACCCTTGCTAACCCTGGCTAATCTTTACGTCATTGTATTTCAAATGAAGGGATAAGTAGATCATTTATAAGCAGCAACAATGATGTTTGAATTGTACACATGTGCTTTTAAAACTGTTTTTACATATATAATACTTAAAAGAAAGTTGGATTTGCACCTAGAACTAAAAGTTTCTTGATTTCGCATGAAAGCTTGAACATTTTGATGCTAAAACCACTTTGTTGTTTACTTGTTTCAGGAGCCTAAAATGTCCTCATTGTATGAAACCCTTTTTTAAAATTGAGATGCTGCAGATTCTTTTAAGAGACTCTAGTGCTTTCCTCAAGCAGGGGCGGTGCCACGGGAGGACTGGGGGATTTGTCCCTAGGGCTGCTGAGGCCCTGGAGCAAAAGAGAAAGACGAGGCCCCCTACGAGCGAAACGAACAGAAAATTTTCAGGGTCTAGAAACTGACTTTGGAAAATTACTGCTAGTTTGCTTTATAAGGGCCCCAGACCTCGAAGAGTTGGCTGTTGTGAGGCCCCTTGGACCTTGAGGTCCTGGGGCAATTTGCCCCCTGCCCCCTGCCCTCCTCTCAGCGGCCCTGCTTTCCCCCCCACTTCTCACCAAGATCAATTTTCTAATTTGTACAAATTCAATGAGAAAATAGTAGGGAGGGGTTGAGGGAACTCTAGCAAGATTTTGAAGTGGTTGTGACAACCAATTTGCGTCATAATTTTAGGGCGTGCTACCCAGAATTCCCCCAATCTGCGATGGCTGGCACCACCCCTGTGCTCAAGAGGAATTAAAGATGCTCTTGAGCATAGCACTAGAGCAGGGGTGTCCAAACTTTTTGCGACGGGGGCCAGATTTTCTATTGTAAAAGTGGTGGGGGCCAACCTTTTTTATATATAGCAACGATAATTTAAGAAAATTTTTGGAAGCCACTTTGTGTTTCACATTTGCTTTTTTTGTTTCAATTTCAACATCTTAAGAATGTGTTGGGGATTGTGTTGTGTAAAGTGCTGTTGGTCTCTAGTGGGTAAATGAAGAATGTTAATACTGCTAGCCAAATAACAGTATACGAGCGTTATATATTTCATGACTAGGCTGCGGGCCGGATAAAATTTGACCGAGGGCCGGATTTGGCCCGCGGGCCGGACTTTGGACATGCCTGCACTAGAGTTTCTTAATATTTTTGCCAGCCAAGCACTGATGCCTTATAATCAAGTTTCTTATAAAAGTGAGGTTTTATCAAGATGGCATACATACCCTCTTTGTAAGAATAAGGTTTATAAGAATATTCAGGCTCAGAATCGCTGGAAGTCAGGAAAAAATTAAGAATAATGCAAGGCTCAAGCATCATCAAGACTTAAAAAATTTAAGCTAACGTATTGCTGTTATTCTGCTCCACTTTTATCTTGCTTTATGATAAAGTAAGACGCCAATAGAGATTTGAATAAAATCCTTTGATTTTCAGGCATAGTTACACCTTCGATATTTAAGAATATCTTAATAATAATCTTAGGCTCAAAACCGCAAAAAATTTAAGAGCATTGAGGTTCAGCAAAAAGTAAGGTGTTCTTATAAAAAAGGGTGAATCGCAGCTACCGCCAACAATTTGTTATTAAACGGAGGAGCTTTGCTAGCATCGTCCTCTTTTTCATCATAGCTTTGCATGGGAGTAGTCAGTCTTTTCAATTTAAATGTTAATTTAATAAGTAAATCTCTTTCATTTATCCTCATATTTGAATAATTATCCATGTCGTAAAGAAGGTTATGGGTATCCGCAAAAGAATGTAAACAATTTTCTAGAATCGCCCATATGCAATAGCTGCATTATGTTTTAAAGAAAGAAAGAATAGGCCGGTGTTGATCACATCTGCTTTCCTATATCCTAATTAGCTAAAGCTTCCCACATCTAATTTCACACGACCCACATCGCATTTTTATTTCACAAGGAACCATGCAAAGGGATTCTCATGTCTACTAGTTATCTTCTTGTGGGACTCTAGGGCGTCTACTGTGGGGACAGGGGGGTGAGATCTGCCTTTTTGAGTGAATTAATTCATTCACACCATAAAGAAGTATTAATGATGCGACAATAAAGTCTTATCTTTGTTGCTATGTAGGCAGATTTTTACCCCCTTGTAACTGTCTTGTGAAGACGTTCCCATCGGGAGTAAAGTCATCGAAAGTATGACTGAAAGTCGCGTATTTTCCAATAGTCATTGCCCGTTTGCTTTCAAACAAATTCCTACGAGGTTTCTCTTTCCAAAGGGCCACCAAAGGGCCACCTACCATTAGATCATACCCCCAACTCTTTTGAAAAAGGGGCAACTTCAGCAATGCATAAGACCTCTAGGAACTATAGATTCCCACCCACAATCCGTAATTAAGAGACTGCAGAAGAAATTATGAATCTATGAAAACTGGCAAGTACTGGAAAATTGTTCAGGCTCAGATCTTTTTTGTCAACCTGTTCTCATAAATAATAACTTTTATACGACTTACAAGTTCAGAAAGAGGAAAAGCACTGTTCCTCGTACACCTACGGATGCTCAATGTGGTAGAAAACAGTACACGCTTTCTTTCTTATATGGAACCGATTTATAAGGAACCTACATGTAGAAGGCCGAAATATGTAAAGAACTATACTACTAAAAGCGAAATCCCTAAGGAACTTTTCGATTTGAAAGATTTCTATAACTGCAAGCATCAAGAACTAAAAAAGATTGGCATACAGGTGAAATAATGTGGTACAACACCAAGCTAGCTGAATATCGAGATCTGTATTAAGATTCAAGCGACGATTATATTACATTGGATGACATTAATGGAATAGACATGATATTCATTAATGGACATTTCACTTTTGAATTTGTAAAACTTTGTTCCTACCTTCTTTATTTCTTTGCTCCTCAGTTCTTTTCACAAGTAAAGGCAAAATTCAAAATGTTATCTTTTTCCTGTTTCTGTACATTATTTTTATGGCACTTGACGTGCAGTGAAAATTAAGGAACTATTAAGGACCTTTTGGTACTAAAAATTGCTGATTTGAGGTCTAAAAATAAGGAACTTTTAACATTAGGCCTCGAGGTAGGTTCCTTATAAAAAAGTGTATAATAGGCCATTACTGTTCTAATTGCATAAAAATTATGCTAGACCAACAGGATTCGCAAATTGTTCCCACTCACAAATATACAATACATTGTGAGAACAGACAGAGAAAAGTTTAATATATCGGTATTTATACTAAGCTCTATTGTGTAGCCACTTTGCAGATAATTATTGCAAAATATAAGGTGAATTAGATGGGCGTTACAGCTGATTGAGTTTCAATTCTAACGATTTACTGTCCATGTGGAAAATCTCAATATTTTCATTCATTGGAGTTTGCAATTTTTCTTCGAATGACGTCCATGTAACACTCGTTTGCATAAAATTAAGAATACTCTTCATGTACCACAGTAAGATATAACATTTTGTGTGTGTGTTATTGGAAATTTTAGGAAAACAGCGTCAATCACTTTTTGCATTCTCTTGTCATATTTTGAAGAAGAATTAACTCTCTTGAAAAAGCTCTGATGGGTTGTGAGACATAGTCCAATATGTAACACTCCACTAAATAAGAGAAATCCTTTTTTCAACGGAAGCTTTTTCAGGTTGATGATCAAAAATCCTAAATGGATCTAGAAGTTGGCAGTGTGGGGGAGCATTACGTATTGAGCTTCATTCAACCATTAACCACAAAAGTTTCAAGGAGAAAGAGCCGTGGCCTAGTCAGGGTTGCATCTTTGGGGAGGCCAAAAGGGGGTGTGACCCCGGGAGGGTAACTAGAGAGCCAACTAGGGGTATGGGTCTATAGAAGAAAGACAGAATGATGTGGAGTCAGGGGTGCAGCCCCTGGAAAATAATTTTGACTACACGTTTTTTTTATAAGAAAAAAGTTTATAAGAAAATGAGGCTCAAATCGTCAAAATCTTAAGAAAATCGTAAGAAAATCACGAGGCTCAATTTCCAAAATTAAGTGTTTTTATAGGCCAAAAATCGGAAATTTCGTCTCTATTGTATTCAAAATGTTAAAGATGGAATTCAAATTCAAGTATACAATAGTATTAACGAAAGTGTAAACCACTCTAGCCAGTTCATTTCAGCAACAGTTAAGAAAAATTTAAGAAAATCTGAGGCTTAATTTCGGAAAAAGTTAAGAAAATTGAGGCCCAGGCAAAACAATGATTTTCTTATAAAAAAAAACGTGTACACCTTTTAAATATTAGGGAAACGTCCTTTTGGATATAAAGAGATGCATTTTTCCAGATAGAAAACAGCAGTTGCATTTGCTTTTTCAAAGTTACCCTCCAATGTATCGATTTTATTGCAGATTTGAGCGTTTCTCGAAAACCAAAATTTTAATTGTTAGAGGGTTGCTACCCCCATTGTTCCCCTTGCTACGCCACTGTGAAAGAGAGCCTCCTTTCAATTCAATGTCGATGGGAATCAACGAATTATTCACAACCTAATGGCAAGACTGATGAGAGGAGACTATATCAGTGCTCAAATTGCAACCAATATATATATATATATGTTCATGTTCATTAGGCATAGACTGACATGAAGAATATTCTCTTACCATAGGTGGGCTACCACAATTGTTGTAAACTGCCTCTGCCGTTTTTCGAACTCAAAAAGTCAGTATATATATATATATATATATATATATATATATATATATATATATATATATGTATATATATATATATATATATATACATCATTTTTGTTGACAAGCCTTTCCAGCTTTTCCTTTGAAAAGGATGGAGGTAGAGCAGTGTAGTGACAAGGGTTGTAGCAAGGTAGGAAGTGTAGGTGTGTCACACCCCTACTTTTTGTCGAAACCATTGGCAGTACCATGGCTTTTTGGTAAAAACTAGCGTGGAAATTATTGTTTGTCAATAATTTTGGGAAGTTTTGTAGCCTGTCGTCACACTTCCTTTATCACACTCCTCCCCAATAAAACGTTCTTCTCGGCACGCTAGTAGTGGTGCAATAGCAAACTGGGAGTCATGCCCAAGTTTGGGAAAGGTGCAGGTCTTGTACAGCCCAAAAAAGTGTTTTAGGAAATAATTTGTTTCATTGCAAGGCTGTAACACAAAATATAGGGTATTTAGCAACTTGGTATACTAGTAGAGATTTCATTGAGGCTCTATTTGCATCTTGGGTAAGCTATATTTCAAGCATGCATTTCTGTAGCGCAGAATTTATAAGAATGCCGAAAGAAATGTACATTACGGAACTATGCAAATATACATTACGGAACTTCTTATTATATTGATATTTCTACATACAAATGGCTACATGTGGTATACAAAGTACAATAAAAAAAGAACAAGATAATTATGACAAAAGTAATAATAATAATGACGACAATATTTAACCAGGTACATCATATCAGTTTATCTAACTTTTCTTCATACAAGACCTGCATAAAAAATAGGGAGTTTAGAGTATGCAATACCTAAAATAACACCTAAATAACAACCAGAGCATATAAGAACGATACTAGTAATAAAACTATCTGTGTCCTTGAGCAAATTACTTCATTCTATTAGTGTGTTTTTTATCAATTTTTAAACAAAGCTTATCCTTCATTCACTTCACCATGTCGTTCTTCTTTTTTCCAGCTCTATTTTCATTGTAGCATGATTGTGAAGCTTCTTTTGTACCAGGACCTAGAATCAATGGTATAGACGCACAGCTTTGGGAACAATATCTCAAAAGTTTAAAGCAAAAACAGCATTTTACAGCTGTGCTTTCGTTACAATACATTAGAGAACTCGTCAATATTTGCTTCAGAAGGTACCAAACATTGTGGTCAGTTTGCCAGAATTGGGACTTTTTCCCAAGATTTTGAGAATTTTTGAAGTAGATAGGATTCTTCTTGGGATATATTTTTTCCAAAGCAACCTTGGGATAGATTTTGGGAATTAGCGATACTACTCTGGAAAATTTTATAATCAATATTTTAACTCATTGCAAATCTATTCATGTTTACTTTAGTATTTGTGATGACGTAGTCAATCATGAAAAGGAGACATTGTGCCCCAGATTCCTAGTATCCAAAATGACATCGCACAACTTAACTGATCTGTCGTTCATCGCTTTTTTAGGCCGGACGGCCGGATGGTGCAATTGCCTTGGCGTTTACATATATATATATATATATA
>WIPJ01003781.1:559136-609510 GCA_018155075.1 Cassiopea andromeda | reverse complement strand
ATATATATATATATATATATATATATATATTTGTTATCTGGTGTATTACAATCGTGATTTTCTGTGGCTTCACCTTTGGATTACCACATATAACACATTGCTTATTCTTACTTTAGTCTAATTACCAAACCACAAAATAGATGGGTGTTTGATGCAAAAGCCAATGGCTGTAGAATTGGGGATTTGGGGCTCAGCCCCCCTCTCTTATTGTACGTCATTTGAAATGACAAGGATAGCAGGTCTGTTTGAAATTCCTATATTCATGTCATTGACAGACTCTCCCACTTTCACTGAAGAAAGGGCGTTTTCGAAAAGGGCGCTCCAAGCATTTGTTCAGAGGACAACGCCCTCTGACATCATTGTAAATAAGTAGCCTTGGGAGTTTTATTTTTGAAAACAATGGATTTTGGGATTTTTTGATTCATAGAATTTGGATCTGTCAACCCTGATAGTGGTCATCCTTTGAAATTGCACGAAGGGCATGGCAGAAACTAGAAAAAGCACGTCATAAAATAAACAATGCGAAACTTCATATAATTTAACGTATAATAACAAATAAAACCAAAACATCCGCTTTTGCGATAAAGCTAAAAATTATACAATAATATAGAACAGGTTGGTCCGGGATGTACTTTGATGTCTTTTTTCTATAATGATTATCTGACATTTTCATTATCGATTTCCTAAAGTTCTGGAGAATTTATTCATGCTTGCTTTGATGCCGCGCATTTAATATATAGCAATGCGTTATCCACAATTCTATACTTTCCAAATTTCAGAGCCATAGTTTTCCATTTACAACTCTACAAAATGAGTTAAGAACGAACACTTATTTTAGGACGTGATTCGTACTGAACTCATAGTGTACACGCCTAGGCTCAGTCTGGGTTTGGACTTGACGTGAACTTTGACCAGCTTTCCGTGCAAATGTGTACTTAATACAAGCAAAGCCGAATAGGCACTGATCAAGTGTATTCATGTGAGTGGTTTGGAAGTGGAAAAAAGGTGAAAATATAAATTAGTGGGAACTCTGCTGGGGATTCTCCTGTGCGAATTTTGATTGTGATGATGCGATAATAAGCTTGCAGTTCCTCTTTCTCTTCTTAATTCATAGAAAATCAAGAAATTGGTTATTGGACTTTGATTCCAACACTCCGAGGTCCTCCTTGGATAAAACGCGGCGCGCCCCAACAATAATCTCGGACCGTATGGGTGTTTCCAAGCCGTACTCAAATGTGCAGATATTGTGTAATCAAATTAGGCACAATAAAGACTAGGAGGCTCAGGCCGCCAAACGTACCCGACTATAGCTGTCGGAAATGGTCGGCGGTAGTCGTCTTTGATAGAAGAATAGCGAAAAAACTATAGTATTCAGGAGGATGCTATGGCTACCTCTGTATCCAAGCCAAAGAATGTTGAATATCGTAGCTCCCTTCATCAAAGTACATTTACGTCAAGCATTTAATGAAGACGAAGCGAAATCAAAGCTTGCGTGAAACTGAAGATTGGTTATAGAGGTGCACTACCGATATAATGACACATGATGTCAAGGAAATTGGCTTGACTTATATGCACTCACTCATTCATTCTCAAATCAAAACACTTAAGTAGGAATAAGAAGATTAAAAACAGCGCAGAATGGAAAACTGGTATCCAACAAGTAAGTCAGGAATTCAATTTGAGAATCATCAAACCAACTGTCCAAGATATTTCTTTATATGGCGACGTGACCACTAATTTCGTAATTTTGTTGCCCTCGAAGAGGCAGTCAAAATTACTACAAGTTCTTTTTATAAAGAAATGCCTTAAAAGAAACTTTCATATAGAATGCCAAAAATTTAAAGAACTCGTAAGATTTATGACCAGAGGTACAAATTGCTTAATTAAAATAACAGTTCTAGACAAAAATTAAACTTCAACATAAAACTTATCTTTCCTTCTTTCAAACTCTTGGTCTTGCTTTTTGGCAGCAATTTCTAAGAACATTCCGAATGCAATGCTTTCCTTCTTCTGTTCTTGTCAGGTTTTTGCTATTCTTTTTTGCACAATTGTTAGGATCAGTGAGTTAGCATAACTATTGTACACAGTGTAAACAAGTTCAAAATTAAGAGCATGAAAGCCTAGGCCTTTATGTAGGTTCGTTATAAGCAAGCGTGAAAATTTCTGCATTTTTTCCCTCATTTTAAAGCTCTTTGGCATTAGATTCCTTAACTACTTGAATCCTCTTCTGTGACTCTATGTTTTATTAATGAATTGTCATATCTAGTTTTTTTTAACTTTTTAAGATCTCCATTCGTTTTGAGCTTCAGATTACTATTGTGATATGTTCTGTGACTTGAATTGGGATGAAGTGAATTGGGCACACAAATCATGTATTTCCAGGTAAACAATGTATTTTTTTAAAATTTCCGATGATGATATAATATTTAAGAATACAAATACAAATCTCGCTATAATTAGGCAACTTGCATTTTACAGACTTGGTATGAAAACGCAAAAAATTTACACTATAGGAAAAAAATACAGTATAAGGAATGTAAATTTTAGTATAAAAGTTTTCTTCAAGCAGTTAGCATGTTAAAAGGTAAGGGTTAGTTATAAGATTAAAGTTTATAAGAATATTTAATCTCAAAATCGCTGAAATATAGGACTAAATTAAGAAAAAATCAAAATGCTCAATGTTAATAAAACCCACATTCTTGCTTTTTTGAGCTTTTTTAGAATAATTCTTAAAATGTAGATACCAAATGTATTTTTACTTTGTTTTCGCTTCTTATTTGCATGATTAATTAGCATGTTAAACGAATTAAACTTTTTTCTCTTAATTTTCAAGCGAACTTATAAGTTTTGTTATCTAGGAAAATAAGAACAATTTGAGGTTCAAGATGAAGGAATTTATGGATATTGAGACTTAGCTAGACGTTAGGCATCTTTGAAAAAAGAACTTGTGTATTGAGCTGGAGGGGCTGAACTTGTCTATATCCAAAGGGTCAAGTGTCTTGAGTTGGGGGAACTCACCTACACTTTTCGCACCCCTTCTTTGACATCAAAGAAGGGGGTGCAAATATCAGAATAGTGCAAAAAAGTCAAAAGAGTTGCAAAATTTTTTGTTATATATATGGAAGGTGAAGAAGTTTCCTGTTCGCTTGAAAAAGTGATAAATCTTAGTAACAGAAAATGAGCTCCTGAAGAATAGCTAACTTAACTTAAAATACATTTCATGCATCGATAAGTCCAGTTTAATACAAATGACATTATCGTCTTTCTTTCGTTACGAAAATCCAGTATTGACTTTCTTACCTTTTTGAGCAGCCGAGTACTGCTCTCTCACAGACTACTTTGTTATAAAAAACGTGTATTTTGAGAAGTGATTTGCCCATCCAGGAAATATTACTATTTGGCATTTTGAGAGGCACCAATTACTGCTTCCCATCTCTAATAAGGCACATTTTACTTGCAATTTCCGCTCTCCCTCCTCTTTTCACTCTCTTCATCAAATTTCAGCAGCTATAATTTCACTACACGTTGTTTTTATAAGAAACCACTTTATAAGCAACCTGGTACTAGACAGGCTAAAATCTAAGAAACTTTTAGAACTACAAGGAAAGAGGTAAGAATATTTAGACAAATAGCACATTGAAATCGTTACCTGATTCAACGTAATGCTGTACCAAAACAATGTGAATATGACATTACTGTAGAATTTAACTCGTGCTGACGCATTTTTGTTTGTTATAGGACAAATAGTCTGCTACATTTGGGTTCTGCGTACGCGTTCACAGCAATTTAGTTCGTTAATTCAAGAAACTAATAGCACTAGGCCTTGAGTTGGGTTTCTTATTTAAAAGAACGTGTACTGTACTATTAGTTCAGGAGGGACGCAAAGTGATACAGTGACATAAACTGTCTAAAATTAGTTTTAAAATAGTGTATGATCATAATACACGCTTGTTTTATAAGAAACTTTTTATCCCAGTACTGAAATTTTCTTAACTTTTTCAAGATTCCGGTATTAAAACTTTCTTAAGACCTTAGCAAAAATTTTTGAGTTCTCACTGTTGTGCGCATGCAAATTAATGCAAAGTGAAAAAGCTCCAGGTACATTTGAAATGATGATAAATCTTAGTAAGTAACAGAAGTTAAACTGTTCGAGGGTAGCCAACATCACATACATGGCATTTTGTACACAAATAAATTTACTTTTAAGTACATAAGCACTAAACAACTTTCTTAAGTCTTAAAAAAATCCAGTATTGAACTTTCTTAACTTGTTGAGCAGTTTTGTGGTGTACTTTTCTGGAATTCTACTATGCATTTTTATATTAACAAAACATCCACTTTTTTAATGACCCTCAACATCCGTAAGCCTTTTTTACATTGAGCCTCAAATTATTCTATATACGTTTTCTGTAAGAAAAAGCTTTATAAAAAAATCAGGCTCAAATGGTCAAAATCTTAAGAAAATCTCAGTTTCCAAAATTAAGTTTTTATTGGCCAAAACTCGGTATTGCATTCAAAATTTTAAAGATGACATAGAAGTTCTAGTATACAAGATAAGCAAGGAAAATTCAACCCATTTTAGCCAGTTTATTTCAGTAAAAGCTAAGAAAATTTTAAGAAAATCTTAGGCTGAATTTCGGGAAAAGTTAAGAAGATTGAGGCTTAGGCAAAATGATGGATTTCTAATAAAAAACGTATATTCTTGTACAACATAATGCATAAACTCGCCTAAAGTTTGAGGGAAAAATTGAATTCTGTGTAAATTTCCTAGTTCGTCGTAAACATTAGCAAAGAGAAAAAATTACATAAATAAATATATCATCTTCATTGAAATATGTAATCAAAAATAATGTTTGAATAAGCAAAAGAAATAAGCCCTGATGAGCCTTTTATTTTTTTTACAAAGCTCTTAATTTTTAGCGAAATTTAGTCTCTATGTTCATATAAGCTATATTTTAAATGAAGATTCACGCAATACAAATGCTGTGTGTAGTACTTTCATGGTCAGATTGATATAAAAGCATTGAAGTGCACAAAGCAGCAGTGTTAGTGCGATTAGCAGTTAGGCCTATAGAAACAAGCGAGGGTTGCCAGGTGCCTAAAGGGTTCTATCTAAGGGTGGAGGCACCCCTAGAGATAGCGAGCTTGTGGCGAAATCATAGTGAGCTAATGTACACAAGTACTTCAACTCACCATGAAATATAAACATCTGAATTGCATTTTTCCTTAGGGTATAAGTGCGTCTGTGTGTTTGATTCCATGTCTGTCTGTAGTTCAATAATAAAGGGTTCTATTATGTATTAAAGCAGCTACATATAAGACAATAAATTGCACTTCCACCTAAAATAGTCCATTAAAAAATAAGAGCATTTAATTGAGGCTTCCTCTATGGATATTCGGTAATTGCCACGCCCCATTAGGCATTTCTATGGGCGGAGAAATTCTACCTACAGCCATAATCAGTTGTTTTCTATTGTCTGAAAAACTAATGACCATGCTTACGATTTAATTGTCGCCCTTAACAGTTTCCTCCCCCATTAGCAAATGCGAAGCAGTCTGAAGCAAAGCAGGAAATTTTTGGTGGCCAAATGTGTAGGACACACAACTTTGAACAAGGCCTTTCATTTATATATACACCTGACCCTAGATTTTGATGGTGGCTACAAGAATTTCAAACATGATTCATTACATTCTTCGTTGTTAAATGATTCATCCTTTTCAAGAATTATAATTGGGCGTGTTTTGTCAAGGTTTAATACCCCCCACAATTTGAACAATTGATGTAATGCGAAGGAGGTGGTTAGTTGACAACAAAGAGAACTCTCCATGGCCAAAAACACCTGGGCACAATAGATTCCTTTATAATGCCTTCATTTTTCTCATACGTCCCCCGAGATTTCCCGTGCCAAATGCAGGCAGAAAAGCTCTAACTGAATGGCATGACTCATATTTATGCATCTGCCCTCAGTAACACTGCAGATTATATTAGTGGTCGGCGGTTATAAAGCAAAAACGCTCTCACACTCAGTTTCTTGAAAACAGGTGAAGTTTCATAACCATAAAAAAGGGTCTCAGTCAGAATTTACATGTATCTAGTTACGTGGGTACGTAGGTCGAATTTTAACAACACTGAGAATACCAGAGTAAGCTAAAAAGTACAGCTGAATATAAGAACCAAAACATAGAAAAATTATAATTTGAATAATTATTCGAACTGAAAATAAATCTTGGTTCCTATTGCCGTATGTTTCTGTTATCAGTTTCACAGTTCAAAAGAAGGAATAATTCGAAACAGGCTTATCAGTGTTAATATGGAAATAATGTTGAGAGTAATAGAAATAAGGATTTTCTAAGTACTTTTTTATCAATACTCATAGCTGAAAGCAGTGAACAGCTGCACCCAACGTTACATTGACGAGGGAATTCTACAGAGAAAAGCTATCGCCATATTTGGTTGAGTTTCGACTACAAGCACATGACATGGAGTGTATTGAGAAAAGCAATCTTCCAACAAACTTACGAAATATGGAGGCATGGAGGGCTATAAAACAAGTGTCAGTCTTTAGTACTTCAAAGGGAATGAATTTACTTAGAAATATTAGTCATATACTACAACAATCGCAATAAAGCTAACTCTAAATATTAGTTCTGTACTCCACGGTACGACGTCAGTAGCTTCCTATGACACGTTCTATCCCCTATATCAACTAGCAAACAGGGGGTTTCCTGGAAGAGAATAGGAACTGGAGAGCATACTAAGTTCCTCCATATATTTTACTGAATCACGCTGAAATAGCGACGATTGTGAGATATGACTCACCTGATCATTTTCGAATTAGTCCAAAGATCCAAATCGCCCAGTAACATCCGCTGAGTCACGTGTCGAAGCAAAACAAAGGCATATCTCCACGTGACTATCATAGTAGCCAATCACCGGTATTTTCCTGGGCGGCATTTTAAAATAAGCCGGTGAAAACGCATAAAAAGGTGACTCACCATTTGACGTGCTTTAACGTACAAGCCTGAAGGAAGGACCCAACAGAGGTTTCGATCTACGTGTTGATACCGACTTAAGTGTTGGTTACTGGAGTTTTACATCAGAATCCTCAACTCGTCGTAGGATATAGTGGTTAGCAAGATGCCGTGTCAACAATCGAATTTTATCAAACCAGGTTCAGCGCTGGACTTAAAGTTCAACGACGTAAGGGTCATCGGTAGTAGCTCAAGTGGATGTGTCCTATCTGCCGTAGAGAAAGAAGGCAAGCAAGAAAGGTATGCCTTGAAACGACTTTCATTAAAAAGAAAATCACACTGTAGAGTTGCTCTTAGAGAACTGAAGATTTTAAAGAGACTGCGTCATGAAAACATTGTGAAAGTTTCGAGTGTACGGACTCCAACTGGATGTGATATTCGTGAAGTTGATACTGACACGTTTCGTAAGCTAGACTATGTTTACCTAGCGCAAGAACTCTTGGATACAGATCTACAAAGTATTCTGAGCAGAAATGGCAAGATCGAAGAGAAAGTCGCCAAACTATTCTTGTATCAGCTTCTTAGAGGACTTAAATACATTCACACAGCAAACGCTATCCACAGAGATATAAAACCAGGAAACCTTTTCATCAATACGCATGACTTAACATTAAAAGTCGGGGACTTTGGCCTTGCCCGTGTAGTCGATCCAAAATACGAGCATGCAGGGCATTTAACTGAACTTGTAACAACAAGGTACTACAGATCTCCAGAAGTTATAAAGTGCCCTGGAGATTATGATTCTTCAGTCGATATTTGGAGCTGCGGTTGCGTGTTTGCCGAGATGTGCACAGGCAATGTTCTCTTCCCGGGTCAACACGACTTGCAGCAGATTGACTGCATTCAATCATGGTTTCACGATGGTGGCAGGTTTATGGCCAATAAATTGACGGGAATGAGTCAAGCTGGTAAGTAAGCTATACTCCTACACCCATTTACTGTATTTTAGCTGAGGCGGTAAAATTTCCCACCCATACTGGCTTTGTTTGCAAAAGTCCAAAGGGCGTATTTGCGCGTTCTTTCAGTAACGCACCACCTGCCCTCTTTGAAACAGATTTTTTTCAATCACCGCAATTTTGTTGTATAGATAACCGTAGTTACCCTAGTGATCGAAGTGTTCATTTTTCCTGCTTTTTCCATCACAAAATATGTGTATTTCGTGGTTGAATTAAACAGCAGTTCTTTTGGTGGTTCGTTAGCGGTGATGTAGTGAATGTGAGGAATCTCGGGTGATTCCCTTGCCATGACAATGGTATTATTGCATAAGCAAAGGTGGTTGTTTCCTAGAGACGATGCATAGGTGGAAATACAACAGTGACGCAGCAATTTCCCATATAAGCATTTATCCGTTTCTAGGAATCTAATGAAATGCCATCCCATAAATATGATCCCATACAAACTCATACCTTGGCTTTTTACCACACGTTGGCTTTTTGCCATACCCTGGCTTTTACGGAAATTTGTTGAAAGTATACGTCGATGAAAACTTCCTATTTGAAAATGGTAGTTGCTTATTGTTTTCTCAATGAGGAACAACAGCTTCCCACATTAATGATCGAAAGCGAGCGTGGAGTACCTTGTTGCGTCAAAGTGAAAGGGGAAATATTGATATATGACGCAAGGGGGAAATTTCACATTGCGTAGTGAAAAATGCTAATTGCCTCTGTGATTGTTTCAAATGTTCACTTTATGCTTTCTTATACTTTATCCTTTCAAAATTATGGCATTAAATATTTTTTATTTCGACATTTTAGGACTTGACATTCTTCAAAAAATGCTTCGTTTGGATCCTTCTAAAAGACTAACAGCTACACAACTACTGGAAGACCCGTATTTTGGTGATATTCACGATTCTAGTGATGAGCCAGTGTGCCCTGGACATGAGGTTTTCCATATCGAGAATGAAGTGGACGATTTACCTAGACACACTTTGCAGGAATTGTTTCTGAATGAATGCTGCCCGGATAAATTCAGAACTGAGGACTTGAATTCTACCCTGTTCGATGGTTTTGATGATGTTTTCTCTCCGGATGTAGAAAGACAGACATGCGAGAAAGATGTTTCTTGTTTTGTTGATTCTGGATTTTCCTACTCAGCAACTTCAGAGGAGAACTCTTGCCCTTCTCTACTGAACTTGCTGACGTCAGGTATTAGCGATGAGCCATGTAGAGATCCGGCTTGTACCGAAGCAAAGTCTCACGCCACTTTCATACTGGGTGGCGAATCATTTGAAAAGGATGACCCTATCTCTGATCATTGCAGTCCTAATTTTCCCAAGGTATCTTCTTTTCTGGATATGAATAAAGCAACCGTTCCACCGCACGTTGATTCCAGTAGGGCATCAGAAGCTTTTATAACAACAAGAAGTTTTCAGAGAATACCGCGCAGTTTTTTATGCTCGGTAGGACTTGACAAGGAATTGATCACTAAACTCAATAGACATGCAGTTTCAAATAAAGAGAACTGCAGATTGTCAGAATTGGCTGCTTCTCAGGATTTAAAATCTGGTAAACTTAACAGGCAGTTTAATCACTGGGACACAATTAGAATATGGATCTAGGTGTATTATATAGTTAGGCTTAAAAGAGTATGATAGTGTGTTTATCTTATACTAGAAAAATGAAAATTAGGCCTGTTAAACCTGTTTTGTAGGTAGATATATATGGACCAAATTTCTGTAGCAGATTGCTAAAGATTATTATACTTTAATGGATCATGTTGATACTAGAAGTCCAACTGTATTATATTTATGAAATAGCAAATTTTTTGAGTATATTTACCTAAAGGGGATTTGAATCCTGTAACATGGTTCATTTATAATCCTAAAGTTGTGAAAACAAATGCGATTCAGTTTGACTTGCAAGTAAGTTACTATAAGCCAAAAGAGTTAATGATTCACCAACTAGATCAATGTTTCTAAGCAATTACCATTCTGCTCTAATAAAGCTATTAGCAATTCTGTGCTAGGCCAATTCATCCATTTTTCATTTTGTCCTATTTATTTAAATCTTGTTCAGGGATGAACAGACTCTATGTTTATAGCTAGCATTGCTATTTAGTGAAAGATATCAAAGTGTCCTTTGTGAAATTATGTAAATTGATTTTATCTTAAATTATTATCTGGTTTTAATATTACTATAATTGTCATTAATTATATCTATTACTACCATGCTTGTTGTGAAATTATTGTGTAAATGTAAATAAGGACACGTTGTGCAACTTTTGCAGAAATACGATATTGAAGCAGTTTTCTACGTTGTCAGATTATGATGTATAAAATTTAGTGTGTTCATATATATCTTAAGGTACATTAACCATTCTTTTTTGGGCTAGATGTTACATATGTGACAAAGCAACTCGTACATGCATGAAGCTTATAAAGTGATTTTTATATTACTGGCCCAATTTAAATCTTCAGTTGTTGTCCCTCCAATTTTGGCAGTAGTGTTAATTTCACTTTGTGTAAGACCCATGCCTTAAGAGTTAAGATGGGTTCCCAGTAGAACTTAAGCTGTGTTATTGTAAATTAAATTAATATAATTTATGATGTTGAGACGTTTTCAGAAACACTGTCTACTATTCTGTCTTTTACTGCCCAAGCTTCAATGGATAGGACTGCCAACACTTTAAGAAGTTGTAAAATCACAAAGGAAGATGGCATGACCTTAACTTTTAGCAACTTTTGAAGACCACTTTTTCTGCAGAAAAGGAGGTAGAACTCTAAAGAACATTTTCAGGACTAAGCCCATGTCCAACAATGACTAGAATTTCAAAAACTTTAAAGTTTGTTGTTGCTAAATAAACACGAATATAGGTTTGAAGAGTGATGCTCCACATAGCTGATTGCCATTTTCAAGACAACTAGTTGAACTCACTAGTCCATTTGACAACAGGACTACCCAAATTTTAGGCCCGCGAAAGCTGTTCGTGCGCCATGGAAGCACAAGATTAAGAAGCGTAGAAAGTCGATGACCTTGACAATGGCCTTGTATGAAAGGAAAGTGCACCATATAGAGCGTGCATTTGCAGTTTTCACTAGAAGCATGCATTTTCAAAACCATTGATCGAGAGCAGTCTCATAGCACCATCTCGTAAGCTCGACAACAAAAACTCCTTGATTCGGGAGGCGTGTGATAGGATTGAAGTACATTGCGTGAGAGCTTACTATACGTGTTTGCAAAGGAAGGTTACGTTAATTATTGTTATAAGTAAGGTCACACTAAGTCGCGTGACAAGAGCAGCTGAATTTTGTGTATTGACCTTGAGGTGTGCCCTCCAAAATTATGAACGAATGCTTTACATCACAAACAATATTTTTAACAGGGTTTTAGATGGAATCAAAACAACAAGCTCTATTAATATTTTGACATTTATCAGTAGGCAGCATATAGCTTAATAAAGGAATCAGGTCGAGGTACATCTGAATGCAATGTGAAAGAACTTCACTTCAGGGCAGACACCTGAGGGACGCTGGAGCTGCGAATACAAGGCTCCTACGCATCACCTTGGACAAAACATGCTTACAACTGATAAATAGGCTTATTTTCATATTAGACGTTATTCTGGGAGTTTGAAAGAAACGGTGCTAGGAACATAATGCAGTAGTTTAGCATGCTGAACACAAATAATTCAAGTTTACAAGGAAAGCATTGTCCTCCTCAACATTTTCCAAACCACCGTTGATGGACATGAGTTGAGAGAATCTTTACTCAAAATAAAGCTTGAAATGAAAATTTATAGAGGGAAAAACTTAAGTAAAATCTGTTAAAAATTAAAGATTCCCAACTGCAAACCCACATGAGTATTCATTGCTTGTGAAAATATACTGCCAAAATGTATGAACTCTAAAGTTTTAATTTAAACTCTTGATCTTTGTGAACTACACTCTTTTCATAATAATAATGTTTAAAATGATATTGAGGCTCAAAATGTTGAGATTTAAGAATAATGTAAGGGTCAAGCTTCATTTAGACGCAGAATTTTGTGTATTCCAGTAAAAACAATGCTTTCAGGTAAGCTTTTCATTTTGTTACAATGTTTGCTTATAACTTGCATTGTTTTTGTGATGGGATACGCTCATTGGATTTTCAAAGTTGCACCTTTGACACTTAAGAACAATATATGAATAGTTTTAGGCTCAAAATCTGAAAAATTGAGAATATTGAGGTTCAGCGAAAAAGTACGCCTGTTCTGCTAAAAAGAGCGTACACAACCGTACAATGGAATATCCCCCTCTCACATTTCTGGTCTGATAGGCTTGCAAAGGATCACGACTTCATTTTAAAGAATAACATCTGCTACTTCAAAATACCTTGGTGTGATAACATCCGTTTTCATGTAGGTGTTAAAAAATTTGTGAGGAAGCTCAGTGATGCACAAGAATTTAACAATATTGTGTTGCATGTTTTCGATAACCCCTGAAACACCGGTTACAGGATGTAAACAGTCATACCGTCTTCCATGTGTCTATTCATCGTCACAATATACTTTGGAGGATGGCTTGAGATGGAGACCTGCACGGTGTCCCAACTGGGGTCTTTCTTAGTGACGAGATTTAAGATATGTATTGGGGTAAATCACCCCCCCCCAACCTTGAACATCTGCCAGTTCGCAGAGCAAATACGGCAGTAAAAGGTATTTTTGCAGGGCACCTATTGGACCCAGGAAAATTTGATCAACTACTGTTATTGAAAGAAGGGTCAAAGAAAATTTTCACTCTGGCAACCCTCAAAAATATAGAAGAGATACGTCCCTGTTGTGATCTTGTTCACTCAAATGCAACGCCCTTGCAAAGATGAGGGTAGGACGCATTTCATTTTCTACTGTATGTTGGAAAAGGAAGAAAAATGTGACTATTAATTGGCTCCAAATTCCCATACCAAATGGTTCGAAGACGTTAAAGTCGAATTCGTTGACCGGCATCTGTTTTAAACCTTACACAGCTCTCACAACCAAAGAAAATTTCTTAAGACTGGCTGAGAACATGTTTTTATTCACATGATCGTTCATGCTCTAACAATCTGTCCACTTCCATGCAACCACGTGTGCAAGTAAGAGCATATCCTAAAAGATAGCCAAATTCTATAAATGTCTTGTGATCTCCAGATAAAGTGCTCATACGACAGACTTCAAATTCTGGTTTTCAATTGTTAATACCTCTCACATGCTATCCTATGGCAAGCCATTCGAAAAGTCACAAGCCAGTTGCACGTGATGATCTTGCGTCACCTCAATTTTATCTAGCCACTAGTTTGTGATTGGGGTTTGTGCCAAATGCTTAAAACAAATTGCAGCGAACGAAAGGGAGCAGCCAAAATACCTGCCAACAGAAACAAGATTGACGAAAGGGAAACGGTTTTGACGTTATCGTTGAGGGAAAGCTGAAAGTTCCCAAGTTGTACTCAATAGTGAAACGACAAATGGGTGTTGTTTATATAGTGCTCTATAGAAAACAGATCTTGAAAGCAACCTAACGCTAGAGGCTATAGTAGGTACTACCTAAAGGAGAGCTTACCTAATGCACGCTTGTGTAAAAAGAAACCTGGCTTAAGGGCTAGAAGTAAAGTTTCTTAATTTTGGGGCACATTCTAGTTCCAATTTCATTTAATTTTTAATGCAAAATATACTGCCTCTGTATGAAACATGGAAG
The DNA here is from genome assembly GCA_018155075.1 of Cassiopea andromeda. Lineage (NCBI taxonomy): Eukaryota > Metazoa > Cnidaria > Scyphozoa > Rhizostomeae > Cassiopeidae > Cassiopea > Cassiopea andromeda. Next base: position 595,829 of record WIPJ01003781.1, on the reverse strand, counting down.
CATTAATTTCTAAAAACTTCTCAAAAAGCTTTAAAGTAATGAATAAAGTTGCAGTTAAACGTGAACGTAGCCAACGGTTGATATTATAAGAAAAACAACATGCGTCAATGCGAGGAGTTAAAAATAAAGCAATCTCATTGGAGTTTTATGAGTTCCTTCAATTTTGGGTGTCTAGTGCTAGGTTGCTTATAAGCCGGCTATTTACTGAAGCTTGAACGTGTAGCAAATATCACAAAGGCAGCGAATAGCAAAGGTGAATGCTGAAGCTGTAAATAGGAAATAATAGGTGTTAACATCAATAAGATCATCATGTTGAAGAAAAGACTGGCAAAAATACGTTGAGGAGGGAGATTCCTCCCTAGTGATTACAAGCTTCAACTTTTAATCTGACCACTGATATCTTCAGGAATGCATGATGATCAGACCAAGCTAAAGGTTTAAAGTCTCTGCTTGTATATCAGACTTCCCATCAGGAAATCTCCTCCTAAAAGGTAAAAAGTATCACTTACTATGAATATAAGCTACTGTCAGGAAATGCACTGTTCAATCTGTCCTCTCTAACTAATTTACATTTATAGTTATTAACCTTTAATATAACCCGTCTTAAGCTTCATACTACAAGGTTACCTCGCCAAAAATCTTTTAAATAGTTAAATCTTCTTTCTTATGCAATCTCTCCTTATATATTTTTCTTACAAGGGCTTGTTGCTCTTTACAGGCAAGCATGGCCTAACATATTGTCTTTTGCACTAGAAATGGTTTTGAAAATTAAGTTATTATTGAACATGGGCATCAGTAGTGCAAGAAGTATTTCAAAATATCTGTACTGTGACAAGTAAAATCTGCAACATTTTACAGCTACTCTGCTTGATTAAGCACTAACTAGTAGTTGAAAAACTCTTTCTTCTTGAATAAAAAAGGTGTGGATTTCACTTTTCTTCGGGCCCCATTCTACTCTACAAAAACGGTCTGTAGAATTTAATTGGTTTAGGCCCTGCAGGTATGGAATACTTAGAGAGAGGGAAGAGAGGTAGGTAGGCAGGAAGAAGCAATAATAGCTGAAGTTTAAACAGCCACGAAGCTAGGGGTGGCATGGGGGGACAGTGCCCCTCTAGCTCAACGATCTTGCCCCCTATAACTTTGAATCTTATCATCTGTTATCTTGTTATTGTCTTTTCTTTGTCAAAGGTTATAGATTGAATCTTTCTAATGATGCTTTCAAAGGGGTATCCTCCGGCACTGAAGGTAATGTAATTATAACATTTTTTCTGGAGGCAAGCCCCAAAACCCCTTGTGCTGCCCATGCGGCACTATGAAAGACAATGGTAATATTATAGCCAAAGAAAAAGGCATGGTGATCAAAATTTTTCTGATCAGAGCCCCCAAACTCCTGTGTATCCAGCCTCTTTATATTCAGGTGTGGCTGCCATATCCATCTGGCCTGGTATCTCCCCCCCCCCGTCCTTTGAAAGCTGACTTTGTGACTGAGCTTAACTAGCGTAAGAATAGTCCAGTGAGAGTAGGTGGAAAAAAATAGAAAGATGAAAAGGAATGAGTAAGGTGTTTCAAGCAATTATTTGATATATTAAATTAATCAAAGAAAAACAGGCTCTACTTGTCATGTAAATAGTCACGAAGAGCATGGAGCTGCTCTTGTTATTCGGTGCTAATTTGGGGTGTGGAATTACCTAATGAAAAAGAGCCATGTGTTTAGAGAGCGATTAATTACGTGAAATAAAACTTAAAACTTTCAGTGTTTTTCATCCTGTCAATTGACCTGAGAAATGTTAATGGTTCCTTTATATGACATTTAATTGTGTCTGTTGCGATGAATTTGTATGGTAAGTACAATTAGAAGTCCTGTCACAAGGTTTTAGCTGTAATTTGCAATCAGAAGAATTTTCGAGTGGTAAATTGTATACTTAACCTTACTGATACCACAATTATTCCATGTACTCAGCATTTAAGAAAACCATAATTCTACCACGCACTCCTCGCTTATTTAGGCCTACTCACAGTTTTTATAAGAAAACCTAAGTGTTTACTGAGCTTCAGTATTATAAAACTTTTCTTATCTTGAGCCTAAAAAGACTACCTTATTCTTGAGCGACAAAAACGGCAAATTCACCTGAGAATTAAAGGGAAATATGAAATTCTTTGTTGGTCATAAAAACACAACACAGACAGATAGAGACGATGGAGCATAACTTTGAGTGATGGGGCTGGGAACGAGTGGCAAGTTCATATTGGGGCATGGAAGTGGGGGTCTGGGGTGGAGGCCCTTACGATTTGTATAACCACACCCTTAGATTGCAATAAAACGTTTTTCTGAATAATATCAAAATACATACCATCCTGGATAGGATAGGCTTTCTACTGTATGACATCATATATAGACAAAAGGTGGAGGGGCTGCTTCCTCCAGCCCTCCTGCTTGCCTGCAGACAGAACAAACAATAAATTTGACATCTGCACTACCAAAGTAAATGGGAAAAGAACTCAAACAATAACAAAAACCCAACTTTTGCCATTCTTAAATTATTCTTAAATTTCAGCGAATTTGAGTTGTAATATTCTTATAAACTAAATGTTGCTAAAACAGGTAAGTGAGTTAGAAGGGTTGTCCTGTGTGAGATAGAAAAGAGCCGGCATAAAGAAGTCCTTGCTATTACAGGAAGAAACGATGACTCTTTTAAAGTAGCGTAAAGGCTCATGTAGAAAATATGCACCTTTTGATCGAGGGTGTGGCAATTGAAACTATTTAACTAAATGGCATAGTCCCCAGGGACGTTGTACCATGACGGAAAATGAGAAAATGATACTGGGGTCATTTTCAAAGTGACTCACTTTTTTACTAGCCCCACAGCATCAGAATCTCGCGGTGTATCTTCGGTGGCAAGCTCATAGAGATCTCTATGAGCAAGTTACCTTTGATGTGACCTGGCAGGTAAAATAAAATAGTCCCTGTTAAATGATGGATGCAGCAGTGCTTTGAATTTGCATTCCTGTGTCGTGTATTCTTGCGCAAACGAGCATGTGTATATAGATTCGGTGGCTATAATGGATGCTCTATTACGACACTTCGATTGTAACTACGATCAAAGGTTGCCTTCATATGAATAGACGCGCGTGTGTTTAAAAAATTCATTAATGCATTAGTCTTCAAATGTATATTTAGAACCTGGTGATAAACGCTATCGCACAGTTTGGGGTAACTTACAAGTCTGTTTCCAATACCGCAAGGACATTTATTCATGAGCCTTCAATAATACAATGGACGCGAGAATAATTTTCCCACCAACACTTGAATGAAGTTAAATTCTTAATGAGTCAGTCAGATAGTAGCAAAAAATTAAATAGGGGATTCCTCGGTGTTTGTTATCATAAAAAAACTTTGCGGAGAACTTTAGTAAATGTCATGGCAACATTCGACTGTCATCAAACTGTTGTCATGGCCACATGAATACGAGACTAGATTACTTGAATTCGAATACAGTCACTATTGGAGGCGAAAACACAGTCAATGTGTTGAATAGTTTGGTGCAGGAGAATGTATGTAAACTCTTTCCCCTTCCGATAGAGTTGGAAGGGGAAGAGTTCAGATACATTTTTAACTTGCATGAAGAAACCACATAAATAGCTTCACATGAGAACTGTGTTTTCTGTTCCTTTTCTGATTTTATTTTGCCTGGAAGCATTTTTCGACTTCCAATACAAAATAAGTGTGCAAGCAATAAGACCTAGCAACGCTACGTTCTCCTGACAGTAAAACGATTTATTTGAATATTACTAAGTCTGGCAAATGGGGTCTAGCTTTGATCAGATTTTCAATTAATTTCCAGCCGTTTTCAGACTAAGAAACAATTGGAAGAACCCCTATGATTCAATCATCTATCATGGAGAAAACACTGGAACTCAGAAGGCTTACTTGATGTCAAGCCGATAATTTTTGCAATTTACTGCTTTTAGTATGGGACTTGCATGGTGTTAAGCCTATTGTTACAGCTAAAGTATATTCACAATGAATTTTGCTGGTGAAGGGAAGATTGCGTATAAACATATGGCATGATTCTCGAAAGAAAGCTCCTGTTATTTGCACTTTCGGTTTTGTAAGGTGAAAACGAGCTTCGCAAAAGCAGCGTTTATTGCCGAAGCATGAGATCGATTCTCACTCCCAGCATAATAACATGTGGCCTTTTCATGTTATTCAGAAATATGGTAAACATTCTTCTGTATTTGCACATTCAGCGATAATGGTGCTCTCCCAAGTGCAACTATTTTAGTCTTGAGATCGTTTAGCACCTTGAAGGTCGCGTTCATAACACATCATGACAATGCTCTCTTTATATAAGTGTTAAATCACCTACTGGTCTTTTGATATATTCTAGTTAACTAATTAATGTGAGAGATATTCAGGCAAAACAGCAAAACGTGTAGCCATATGCTGCGAAGCAGGAAGATTTCCCATAGATACGATGAACTCGTAAAAATAAACTTTGGAACTCAGCTGTACTTTTGGTTGAGATATTCTTTAACCTCAATAATTCATTCAGTAAAAATTTAGCTACAAAGAGCATATTGCATCCTACCTTTATGACGTATCTACAAGGCCAGGTCAAGCACGTAACTAGAGGAATGCCCCGGAGGGGCAAAACTTGCCCGTACAATCACTTTGGAGGAGCAAAAGCCTTATTTTGTTATGGAAAACTATGAACAGTTTTTCATTTGGGGTGCATTGTCCCAGTGCCCCCTGCAGGTACGTGCCTGGGATGTGCTGAGACACTTTCCATTGGGGTAGGGGGAGTTTTTAACAATCGACCAACTATTTTTACCAAAACAAAAGGTAACAGAAAACACCGTGGCCAACTCTCTTGTGGCATGGCCAACATTTTCATCAACTTCAATTTCAAAAATATTGGGGATTAACGCCCCAAACGCCCTCCCAAAGAATAACCAGCCATGTTACTTTTAGTCTTCTACTTCTTCGGGATAACTTTAAAAAAGTTCTGGGTTGTGCATACGTTGTTTCAATAGAGATCTTGAACAAATGAAAAATATTCATTTATCAGAAAGATGCTACGAGCAGGTGTAATTGCCAAGGTACCTGTTGTATTATAGTTAATAGTCAAAAGTTGTCATTCAATCGGTTGACCATGTCAAAAATGAATGGAAGGACAGACGTTCATTCATCGATACATTCATTCAACTGAAATACATATGAGGTATTTTTGTATCTAAAGGAAATCAAACTCAAAAATAAACTATTTATTCATTTAATCATTCACCCATTCATTTATCTAAAGGTAATTTGTCCAACCATTCATTCATTTTTTTGTTCCTTCCTTCATTCATTCATTCGGATTATTGCATTTACATCCCAGTCGTACTTGCTATCGAGTAAATATTGGCTTTTTTCTTTCATTCCTCCCTCGGTAACTCGACCACACCAGTGTTTCAGTGACGAAAGAAGAGACTAAAAATGGCGCCAAACCCCATTACAACACACTAAATTTTTATAAAAAGAGCCTACTTCAGGTCATAGAAGCAAAATGTTTTTAGTCCTTCGTTTTACTTTCTTTTTGGCACTATTATTTTTTAGTCTTTCACTTTATGATTATGCTTGTCCTTAGCAGGCTCTTCATCCTGGAAAAACAACAGCTGTACTCAACAGCATGTAATACATGCTCTTTTTTTATAAGAAACCACTCTATAAATAACCTAGTACTAGACAGCCTAAAATTTAAGAAACTTTTAGAACTACAAGGAAAGAGCTAAGAATCTGTAAACAAATAGTAAAATGAGACCGCTACCTGGTTCAACGAGAAGCTACACCAAATCAATAGTTTGCTACATTCACGTTCTGCGAGCGCTTTCACAGCAATTTAGTTCGCTAAATTAAGAAACATTTAAGAAACTTTTAGAACTAAAATGTGGCCAAAAATTAAGAAGCTTTTAGCACTAGCCCTTTAGCTAGGTTTCTTATTTAAGAGAAACGTGTAGTTTAGCGATAAAAGATTTTTATTTTCGAAATGAAAGCGACTTTTACTGATAAAACTTCTATAAAGGCAGCAGACGATTGTTTTGTCTAGATTCTCTAGTATTCTGTAGCTAGGTACCTGCCAAAACCCCCACCAGCCAAGTGACCTTGTCGGGCGGTCTTTTTTTCCTTATAATTTCTGTTGATATTAGCCATAGAAACCTTTAGCGTTGCTAAGGTGATGTTGATTACAACAACTCAGCAATTTTGGTCGCTCGGCAACATATTTACAGGTTTTGTGCAGCTAGGCGGAGGAGTACTGATTATCAAAAGGAAAAGCTGAATTGACGTAGTGGGAAGTGATCCTCCCGTCTTTTCTACGCATTGAAATTACCGCTGTCAGCTGTTCTAACTAAACTTCAGGAGTTGACAAAGATCTTTACTTCTACAGGTGTAAAAAGTTGCGACCTGCTGGTGACATGGCCGTGATGTCTTACTGGGATACACTGTTTAGTTTTTAATGACTTCTTTCAGCCTCAGTATTCTTAATTTCTCTGATTTTGAGCCTAGAAGTATTCTTAAATCATTCCCAAATACCAAGGTGTACCTTTGCCCAAAAATTAAAGGAATCTATTCCAATCTTTGTTGATGTTTTACTACATCATAACCAGGATACAAAAAAATTCTGTCTTGAGGAAGCTTGTGCTTCGTATTATTCTTAAATTATTCTTAAATTTCAGCTATTTTGAGACTCAGTATTCTTATAAAATTTATTCTTGTAACAATAAAGAGTGTAGCGACTTTTGATGCTGCCGACAGCATTGCTGATCTTTTCAAAGATATTTTGCTAATTGTCTCCTGAAAGCCTATCAAAATTTTCCAACAGATTTTCTGAAAAAATTTCAACATGTAGAACTTATCTATTCTATCTTGGTATCATGGTCGATATTATGTTAATAAAACAGCATTTTGTTTATACATCAGGACCTAATCGTACTAGAAGGTTATCCTGTTAAAATATTAGTCCTTTTTACTTCAACACTTAATCAAGCGCTGAACTTTGGGTGTAAATTGTCAATGACGTAATCAGCTTCGTTGAGGTTTTGTTGCATGCTAAAACAAATTTCAATATAACAAATTTCTTTCGGTAAACTATACATTGAAAAGCGAAGCACTTCTTCAAATCAATTCCAACCAGTGTCAAGATGCTACGTGTTCAAGGTGGTAAACCTCTATTTTAGTGTGTTGCTTGGAGAGACGTTGCTAGGCTGTTCCGGAAGAGAGAACGAGGCTCATGCAAAACGAGTTCGAAAGTACGTCTAGCGTCTAGTAACAACTGTTTTCACCAATCTTAATAATGTGACGTCAATGTGCATGAAAAGAACTGGTTTCCTTTAAACACAAAGTTACCATTCTATTTAATACTACTAGTTTGGTATCGATATCTTTTCAATTGAAATCAAACAGCTGGCAAATCGTCTTAGCGCTTCTATTCATTAGTACAAATTGGCCTAGTGTCATCCTCCTTGTTCCTGAGGCAGACTCCCCACAAGCACGACTTACACAGCAGTAACTTGTTTCGACAAGCACTTTCTTCAAATACAACCAGGTCCTATCAACCACAATACTGTAGGGAAGTTCTCTAAACAACTGCCTTCGGGGTGCATAGCTCGAGGGGACAGTTCTGTCTGTGTCGGAGTTTTAATTCCAAGCTAGCCACAAGATAATTTCATCTCCACTTCAAAAACGAATGATATGAAGAATACAGTGTTTTTGAAAGGATCTCCTGATCAGTAGCCAGAGGCAAAACAACACAAAAAAGAATGTTAATCCACCTGTGTCGATTAGTTTGCAAGAACCAACACCAACGATGCAAACATTTTGAAATGCCTCAAGTTGGCCTAACAGCTCATAGGGTGGAGATAAATTGGATAAGCTCAAGTAATTTTCTATATTGTTTGCTGTTTATCCTATTAACAGAGCTGCTACAATAAATAGTGAATCAATACACTATACTGTATCTGCTGCAATCTGATGCAATACTCCACCCATGGTCATCTCTAGAAAGTGCTCTTAGGGGGGTGTAGGAGCTACGTTTTGCAATAAAATGGGCGCAACTCCGGGACTAATTTTTCGGGCCTACCTTAGTAGATCTGAACCTTGGCCCATGTAATTCAGGTGCAAGGCAGCAGGAGTAGAGTGATAATAGCAAAAGTGACACAGCTAGATGTAAATGAGGCCTTACATATTGAGTAAGATGAAGTAAGGATAGACTGTTCCCCTTAGAACGCCAAACATAGGATTATATTAAACAACAGAATGACAATATAGACGTTTTTTATGAGAAAAAGAAAGTAGTACTCAGCTGCGCAAAAAGTTAAGAAAGTTCAGTACTGGATTTTTGAGACTGAAGAAAGTTTTTAGTGTCTATATATTTAAAATTCGGTTTACCTGTGTGCAAAATGCCATGTATATGATGTTGGCTACCCTCTAACAGTTTAACTTCTGTTATTTACTAAGATTTATCGTCATTTCAAGTGTACATGGAGCTTTTTCACTTTCCATTAATGTGCATGCGCAAAACATTGGAGCTCAAATTTTTTCCTAAGAAAGTCTTAAGAAAGTTTTGACACTGGAATTGTGAAAAAGTTGAAAAAGTTTCAGTATTGAGCGAAAAAACTTTCTTATAAAAGATAAACGTGCATTGAGAGAGCACGCACAAGACACAGAAGAAAGGGAGGGAAGGAGGTAGAGAGGGAGGGAAAGGGAGAAGGAGGAAAATGGAGAGGGAGGGAAGGAAAGGAATAGGAATCTTGCTTTTCATGTATGGAAATAACGAAATCTGCAACCACAAGCTTAAATAGGACCTTGAACACATAAGTAAGACATATAGAATTTTTCCAGAGAAGAGCAGATGCTGCAGGATAGTATCCTAGTGCATGCAACTGGGGGCTCTGGGAATTACTTTACAGGCGGGGATTTGCTACTAAAAGATAAAAGTTTAGACCTACTATTAATGCATGTATTAATCCAATCTGATGCAGCATCTGCTCTTCTCAGGAGAACTCTAATTATGTAGGCTGCTTTAAATAGATTGAAAGCAAGACTAATGGATATACGACTTTACTATAAATAAATCTCAATATTTCGTAAGAATTGTTTGAAGTCTTAGCATGCTTTAGAGAATTGAGTGCCAAACTAGCTACTATTAGTTGCGGCTAATTAGATCAGGCAAAATAAAGACAAAGTGCCCTGGTGGTGCGAGTAGATCAAGATCTTAAATACCAAAGATAAACTAAAGGAAGTACAACAAATGATCGCATATTTGAATACCGTCCTTATCAGCTGGAATTCACAACAAAACAATACGAAACACAATCAGGGTACAGAAGGACAATTCAAAAAGAAGTAGTTAAGATTCCTTGACCCGAAGTTGATTGGTTGAATTCCATTTTTCATTCGTAACTTCTCATTAAACATCTCTTTGACTATTACCTCCAATCAATGATATTGTCTTGTTAATTATAATAAGGTCGTTGGAACATTCAAACCACTTTGAAACCACAAAGATCAAATACTTCAGGATCACCATGTGAGATATCCGCTGTACCGTTGCGAGAATTCCATCCTAAATTACAAGAGGAAATTCCATTCTTTTCGGGTGCACAACTTTTGTAAAGAAAGCATCTGGTTTATAGCAATCAGGGTTGGATGAGCAACACGAATATTTAGAGATTGGACTGCTTTCTTGTGACAAAAGAAGCATGGCTAGTTGGCACAAAATATGGGCTAAATTGTAAACATTGCCTAATTGAAGAAGCTATGACTATCAAAGCTAGTATATATAACAAGCACATTGGGTCCAGCCAGTCTTTCTGTATGCAAAGGAATAAGAACTTGACCTGGACGCCAGGACTAGCTTGGTTAATCTTTTGTTGCCTATCTTAATGCTAGTCAACGCCCTGTATGAAATTAGGAACTCCTTTTCTACAGAGAAGAAGCATTCTATAATTGCTTGTCAACATTAGTGACTAAAAGTGATAGGCTTAGTTTATCATTTATAAATAATGTGATAATAATTTGATAATAATAATAATATTTAAACAGGCATACTACATCAGTTTATCAACCATTTTACATATGAGATCTGCATAAAGCAATAGGGAATTATATGTTATAGATAGAGAATATAAACCAGAAAATAATATGTAGATAGTAGTCAGTATAAATCAAGAGGTAGCAAATATGAACAGATAATTTACAAAACCTTGCATCACATCAGTAGCGGATATTAAGGGGGCAAGGGGGCAAAGTACCCCCCTAGATGGCATCGAGTAAGCAAGTTCTCGGAAAAAGTAGTAGAACAGAGAACAAAAACTCGCTGTTTCATGAGAACAGCACTTTTTATCTTAGCCTCAATTTTCTTGCAAGCATTTTCTTATGAAAAACCATACCTCTATGTGAAAAAAACAATCGGGAAATGTTTCTAAGATACTCGGTAAAGTTAGCACCCCTGTCCCCCCCATTTTTTGTTGAAACACCACCACTGCATCATAGTAATAGCCAGCTTTATTGTCAAATCCACAGCTGTCTTCACCCTCCTTTGCAGTCCTTTCACAGGACTTTGCTACATGTTGGAAGCCTTAGCAAAAACTTCACTTGTGAGTACAAAGTGTCATTCTTTTATTTCATGTTCTTGATATGCAAGTCTTAAACAACTAGTCCTTTAGGGCTGAACTCAAGGGTGAAACTTAAGGGGGTATGAGGGTGAGTCACCTCCCCCCAACCTTGAAAATTTACCATTTCGTAGAGCAAGAACGGTAGTACAATGTATTTCTGCAGGGCAATTTACTGGATCCATGACCATTGATCAACTATTGTTACTAAGTAAAGGGTTACAAGACAAAAAATTTGCGCAGAGCACCCACTGCCGCCCTCCAAAAATTCATTGAAATCTGAACTATACCCAACTAACAATGATGGAAAAGTGATGTAACGACTAGAGCTAGCAAATTGGAGGGTTACACCCCATACACTCCCGAAATTGCGCCCCAGGCTGAATTCCATTCAAAGCTGGAGGAAAGAATCGAAACAGCACATGTGTGGGGGGGACATGCTTTGAGGGACAGCTTGGCAAGAATATTTTAATGAAGCGCAAATATTTATGATGAAGCCATCAATTTGCTATATCTCTAAACATTTGGCAAAGATTATTTCTCAGAATGGCCTGCAAATGCTCTGATAGATGATCACATCTTCATTGAGAAAGTGAGCAATGGGTTGAAATGGAACTAAAAGAAGATGACCAATTCAAACATTGATGCGACTCACTGCTACAAAATGTTTAGGCCTATACTGCTGAAGTCAAAAATTCGCTTGAGGATAATCATAATACCTGGTGGTCCAATTCTTTAAACCACTCACTTTTGTTTAGAATTGTGTCTGGAACATTGCAAGCTGCGGCAAGGTTATAGAATGAATTCCTTGGCTACGACAATGAAAGAAATGAAGTAAAAAGTTGTGGTGATATGTTGATACGAGTCACAAAGCACAATTGAAATTAAAAACGCATAACCCACTGATTGATCATAAGTGTTAGTAATTTCCCGTTTTTTGTATCATCCAAGTCTTTAGCCTAAAGCCTTTACTGTGCATTTATCAAGCATTACCTAAAGACAACAAAGTAAGCATTGACCATACAAATTTTAAGCCCTTACTCAGACAGTCACGTAGAAAAATTGAGCCTAAAACCTCTACTAAATACTCCATCACAAGCCACCTATCGTGACAGATATTGTACACGTATTTTTTTTATAAGAAAATCATTATTTTGCCTGAGTCTTAATTTTCTTAACAGTTCCCGAAATTGCTCCTGAACTTTTCTTAAATTGTTCTTAACTTTTACAGAAATAAACTGGCTAGAGTGGTTTACACTTTCGTTAATAATATTGTATACTTGAATTTGAATTCCATCTTTAAAATTTGAAAGCAATAACGACGAAATATCGATTTTTGGCCTATAAGAACATTTAATTTTTGGAAATTGAGCATCGTGATTTTCTTGAGGTTTTCTTAAGATTTTGACGATTTGAGCCTCATTTTCTTATAAACTTTTTCTTATAAAAAAAACGTGTACTTTGTTCAGTAAATCATGCCAAGATGGCCCCCAGAGTGATCGCAAGCAAGGATCTCAGATTATTGCGGGGAGATTCTTGGTGTTGATGCAGAAAAGTGAAATAAATGTCAAATTTTACTACAACTTGATAATCTCAAACACAGATTGAAAAGTGCATGTTATCTACGAGAAACATAGGAACCCTTTTGTGGCAGTACACTCTTCTTTTTTTTGAGACAGTCAATAAGAATACACGTCTTTTTTTATAAGAAAAAAGATTATAAGAAAATGAGGCTCAAATCGTCAAAATATTAAGAAAATCGTAAGAGAATCACGAGGCTCAATTTCAAAATTAAGCGTTTTTATAGGCCAAAAATTGATATTTCGTCGTTATTGCATTCAAAATGTTAAAGATGGAATTCAAATTCAAGTATACAATATCATATACGAAAGTGTATACCATTCTAGCCAGTTTATTTCAGTAAAAGTCAAGAAAAATTTAAGAAAGCCTCAGGCTCAATTTCGGGAAAAGTTAAGAAAATTGAGGCTCAGGCAAAGTAATGATTTTCTTATAAAAAAAAACGTGTACACGATTTTTATAAGACCCCCTAATTTTTCGCTGGGCCTCAGTATTCTTAGATTTTTTCAGTTTTGAGCCTTAGATTACTCTTGAATGTTGAAGGTGTAACAGCGTCTGAAAATCAAAGGAATATATTCAGATGTTTGTTTATGTCTTACTGTATCATAATGCAAAATAAAAGTTGAGCAGAATAATAAATATTGTATCGATAGTGAAAAAGTTAATCTACAAGCAGTACTAGAACTCAAATGCAATAAAATTCTTATGTTTCAGCGATTCTAAGGGACGTGTCATAAAGTATCTATGACAGAGGGCGGAGGACATGTGGCTTTATTCAGAAACATTTTACAGCTCCTATAAGAAGGGAGAAAAAGCTCCATGACCCATTGTGGAAAGTCAAAAGTTTTTCATGGCCCATGTCAAAACTTCATGGTTTGCTTCTCAGCGTGCTGATAGCATTTAGTTATCTAGATGTTCTGTTTTGTACGCATGTTTCCATCATTTCATTAAAATTGCTGCCATAAATATCTTGAACTGTTATTTATATTAATTCACCCTGACCTATCATAACTAAATTTTTATCTATATAAAACGAACTCTGTTGTAGTTTGCACTTACAAGACCACGTTTTGTTTTTAAGAAGATACTCTCAGGAGCAAGGCCATTATCACTGTTTTCACTTTCCCCACCACTGTCATCATCTCCCTCTTCAATGTCACCATCGTTATTGACTGTTGCATGAAACACATCATCCTCTGTGCTGCTGCTATCGTCACCAAAATTGCTATCATTTTCATTTTGCGCAAGATGATCTTCCATTGCTTTTGCTGGTTTGTCTCTAGCATCATCTCCTGCTTCATTAACTGAAACAAGTGTTGTTGCAATATCTACTTGAGTGAAATTTCCCTTTGCGAGCTTTTTAAAGTGCAAAAGTACAAAGTAAATAGAGAAAATTATTTTCATGCTTTCAAGAAAAAATGGAGACACCCACGGAAAGTGCAACCAGTTGTGACAGTTCATCTTCAGATTCTGACTGTTTATAACAATTTGAACCTTTCCTCTTCAGTCAATGAAAGCATCATATAATTCTAAAAGTTGTGGTTGGATTTTCTCAAAAACTTTTTCTGGCCGATTAAGAATCTGCAAACATTTTTTGTGGCCCATTGAGAAGCAGTGAAAATGTTTGGTGGCCCTGGCTTATATCCTCCGCCCCCCTGTAGTAGATACATTATGACACGTCCCTAAACCTGAATATTCTTATAAAGTTTATTTTTATAAAAAGAGTTTGCATTAAGGCTCAAAAATGCTGAAACTTAAGGGTAACAAAGAGTAATGTATGGCTCAAGCTTCATCAAGACTTAAGAATTTTTGTGTATCCGATCCAATATAGGACTGCTTCTGGATTGACTTTTGCACTAAAAAAATACAGTTTTATTTCTCTGTTCTTTTTTTGTTTTACTTTATGATGAAAAACGGCACCAACAAAGATTTGAATATATTCCTTTAATTTCAGATGAAGCTATACTTTTAGCACTTGGAATCAATAAGCAATAATTTCAAATTATTTTTTAATTATTCCAAGTGCCAAAAGTATAGCTTCACCTGAAGGTTCAAAATTAAAAAGTATAAGAATACTGAAAGTCAACGAAGAATTAGGTAGAAAAAAGAGTGCACTATCTCGCGAAAGTAAAAGATGATCAAGACACCTATTGCGGAAGCAAAAATTGCAAAAAGAACCTGACAAAAGCTTAAAACAAGTTCAAGGAGTAGAAGGAAGATGATTGCATCAAAGAAGCAGAGATTTCCTTGGGACACTATCTAAGCACAAAAAAGAAAATTTGTGATGGTTTACTTTATAGTATTTGCAAAACTTTAGAGCTACACCCTTTATTTATGTCAGTCAATGTGTTAGAAAATTGGCAGTTGAGGTGACTTACCTGCTTATAGTACATAAAAATTCCGCATGCCTACTACACGTGACCAAAGAAGTCTGTCTTCCCGGCCTGAATGCTAGGAATGCAAACAAGAAGAAACTAGGACACCGGCAGGAAAAAGGAAGTATGATTCTCAAGCTCATAACAGAGGGAAGTTCTTTGGTTGTAGATCAGGGGTGTCAAGCTCAAATATAGAGTGGGCCAAAATTTAAAACTGAACTGAAGCCGCGGGCCAAGGTTGAATGAAGTATCCTTTTAATAGGTACCCAAATCAATTTTGCAATGAATACTGAACAAGCAAGACTTATATAACTTGACAAAGCCGAGGTAAAAATCTGAGGTACTTTAATATAAACTCTTTCACAGGCTAATAATAAATTTGAAAATAAAATAACAATAACAAAATCAATCAAACGTTCAAGCTTTAAAGTAGCAAAAGAAAGTGCAAAGCAACGTTCAGTAGTGCAAAATTAAGTTCTGTTCTGTTTTAAAAAAAAGTTCTGTTTTCTCCCTTCCTTTTCGCCATTTTTGGGGGTATCACAGTAGAACTGTTGTAATATAAGACCGCAGCACGTCTGGGAGAGAGGCACGGAGAGACGGGGTGAGCCGGTCGGCTTTCAGTCGAAACTTTGAGCAAGAACACGGATCGTTACTGACACAAAGGAGAGGGCGTTGCGGGTGCGCCAAAACAACAGCAGAGCATTATGGGATTCATAGTATTAGCGGTGAATGCGGCGTTAAAGCAGCTCCACCGCTTAATAATACCGGCGGGCCAGCTCTAATGTTAATTTGATATTGCCTCAAGGGGCAAATGAAATTACACGGCGGGCCAAATTTGGCCCGCGGGCCAGAGTTTGACACCCATGTTGTAGATCAATCGAGAAATTACGGCGCCCTCTTAAGTCTTATGCTCATAAACCTTTGAATAGGAGGGAACAGCGGCACGTGTCCTACACTTTCTGAATGCTCAGGTAAAGTGCGACAATGCATCTTTCTAGGCCCTTGAAGGAGTAGCTTCATCGGCTAGACATTGCACCTAGTGACGTTAGGAAACTACGCACAAATGAAAGTAATACAAAGCTCAAATTCCACTTTTTAAAGCACCATGAAACACCAGGAAAAAAGGAAACTTCGGTCATTGAAAATGATCACTTCCTTACTAATGGTGTAGTTTCGCACGGAAAAAGGCCGGTGAAGGCAAATGGAAGGAGAAAATATTAGGTTTAACGCAGGTGGCATGGCCCACGTGAATTCTTTACATTCCTGATAACAAAGGAAGAACACAAAGGAAGAAAAGGGGATGCCTTGAGATCAGATCCCTGTCTCGTGTTACTGTTACAGCACAGTATTGGGTGGTCTCCAAATGCTAGTACGTAAATACAGTATTCTTAGCGTAAATACAGTTTCCTCCTTCGGCAGCATACGCCAGGGGGTGGTGCCTGGCAGTGGTGCCATCCAAAAACTGTAACAAGGTGGTTGTGTTGTAGGAAACATGTGGGCTACTACACCTTTAACTACGACCATTTTTGTATGTATGGCAATAATGTGCTTGTCAAGCAAGTGTATCTGAAAGCATCAAGGTAGGTCACTCCTCGAAAATGCAAAATACAGTAATTTCAGTCCAACGTTGTTCAAATTACCAGCTAGATGTAATTTTAGGTGCTTAATCCAAATATACTGCTAAAATTGTGATACAGATGTTTGTTTCCATGGCAACAAACAATTTCACGTCTTCTACCTTGGGTGATTGTGGAGTGCCCATTTTCATTATATTGTAACTATGCAGTCATGCTGCATGTCAAATTGATCTTTGACATGTTTTCTGAGTACAAAAGTGAGTTAAACTCAAATGTTAGACAACAGACAAATTTTATGCAGCAAAGCAATAAATACAAATATTTCTCCTCCAATAACTATTTTTTGCAAACCTTGATGTCTAATATGTTTTCTTATATGAAAAAAAGTATGGCCTTTTGTGAATTTAGGAGTCTACAAGCTTCAAAATGATATATAGCTTTAAGTGGTTCTGTCAAAGGTGAAGAATTAGGGCACTCCACAAATGCAATAACAGCAAGTGAATATCAAAACCCCAAAATACGTGTTAAATTATTAAGCTTTCATATGTTCTGGATACAGTCGGAGGTAGAGGTTGTACTTTTAAGTTATTTTTAGGCATTGTGGTCCTGCAGTATGCTCAAAACAAGTTGTCAATAGTTAGCAATTTTTGGAATGAAATAAGAACGAAATATTTAAAGGTGAAACAAAAGATTAAATTGAATTAGATATAGATAGAATGGTTGCCTGGCCAATAACGAAGTAGCATGAAAAAATTCACAAGTTGCTTCTGAAGCACAACAAGGAGATCATTACACGCAAATGTTCTGCATTATGCTCAAAATACGTTTTCCATAGCTACTGATCATTTGATCAGATCTAGAAAAAACAGCTGCCAGGTCATTAATGCAGTATAATAAAAGAACCGTTGAACACGTTCAATTAGAAAGCATGATTTCTTGGCACACCCTGCAAAAAATATTATCAATATGGTGCAACTTGGGAATGAAAGACTAGAGTACTTCAAAAATTTTAGTGTTGCTCATAATCAACGAAACTGTATGATTGTTTGGTGCATTTTAGACCCTACTTACGCAAGATCAATGGCGAACAAAAATCCTAGAATGCATACAGGCCACACAGATGTAGGAAGTGCAGGACCATAATGCCTAAAAAATAACTTAAATGTACAACCTCTACCTCCGAATTTATCCAGAGCATATGAAAACTTAATTTTTAACACGTTTTGATATCTCTTTTTATCCACAAACTTTAAAGTCTGTATTTTGGGGATTTGATATTCACTTGCTGTTATTGCATTTGTGGAGTGCCTTAATTCTTCACTTTTGACAGAACCACTTAAAGCTATATATCATTTTGAAGCTTGTAGACTCCTAAATTCACAAAAGGCCATACTTTTTTTCATATAAGAAAACATATTAGACATCAAGGTTTGCAAAAAATAGTCATTGGAGGAGAATTATTTGTATTTATTGCTTGCTGCATAAAATTTGTCTGTTGTCTAACATTTGAGTTTAACTCACTTTTGTACTCAGAAAACATGTCAAAGATCAATTTGATATGCAGCATGGCTGCATAGTTACAATATAATGAAAATGGGCACTCCACAATCAACCAAGGTAGAAGACAGGAAATTGTTTATTGCCATGGAAACAAACATCTGTATCCCAATATTAGCAGTATATTTGGATTCAGCACCTAAAATTACAACTAGCTGGTAATTTGAACAACGTTGGACTGAAATTACTGCATTTTGCATTTTCGAGGAGTGACCTACCCTAAAATAAGGAGAAAGCAAGTATATGGTTGTAGCTTGCGTTTTCTGTTGGTAGAAGCGTACCTTTCATTCTTCTGCTTTGGCAAGTGCGTAGTTATGAACTTATGAACTCTAAAAAGTTTTCGATGAAAGGGACTCACCTCCCAAAAATTTCTCATAATTTATCAAGGAGGGGGTGAGCCCCCTGAGCCCCCTCCACGACACGCCTGGTGCCAGGTAAGGGCTATGGAGCTATAGCCCCCTCCTCAGAGCATACTGCACCCTCGTCCAACATATTCCATTCACAATTCTTTGTTCTTTCTATCACAACCTTTAACTATGCTTTAGCCCACACTGCATGGCACATTGTTATAGGGTGGGCATTTATATTTCTTCAGCACTTAATGGCACTTGAACTGTACTTGAGTCTATTCAGTAATCCTTCAAATCTCCAAATTTTCACTCATGCCTGTCCTCTTACTACCCAACCATGCCGCAATCAAGCCACAAGGCAAGCATTTATGGAACTTCCATAAATGCTTGCCTTGTGGCAGGAAAATAAGAGCATACAAATAGATTTTTTTGAAAAATACACCCAAAGATAAGAACCAAAATCAGACTGATTTCTTTCCATGTTCTTGTGAGATGGTCAGTATATTAGATAAAACATGAAATATTCAAATTATCAATTTTAGGGTATAGGCAAATTACTTCATTTTTATTATTGTGCATTATGATTGATCCTCAAAAAAATGGAAATTCAGTTAGGCCATCCACAAATCTGTTTACTGTTGTTCATTCATCATAGTTGTCAGTGCCTTTGTGATAAGAACCTCACCCCGAAAATATTAGAAGTATCACTTTTATAAGAACCTAGTGAGTCTCCTTTTTAGAAAAGTAGGTTCTTGCTTGCAGGGTTTTACTGTACAACATTTCCAAAAGAACGTACTAGCCCCAAAAATGTTTGGTTCTCTAATTGCCGAGATGAAACCGGGCTATATGGTGAGCCCAACTGTCCAACAGGTAACCTGCAAAACAGTAACACATTTCAAGGTTGTGACAATGGGAAAGAGTCAATGGCGAGTTACGACGAAAAATCTAAGGTTTATGCCAAGATCAATAAAGCATGAAGAGGATGACTGTGACAAGCAGTTTGTGGTATTTCCTTAAGCCAGATCGACTCCTGTGTTCATAGCGGTTGCCATGGATGAGAGGTTCATCAGAATCAACCATACGATGGAATCAATTAGTAATTTTGAAGTGACTCAGTCGAATGATTCACTTTGTAAAGTTTCCCACGACATTTCATGTCATGCAGGGAAATCAAAAACTGTTTGATTAGTTAAAAGCAAAGTACTATTGATCGGCCTAGTGTGGCAGAAACTCTCATTTCTGTTATATTCCCTTACGAAGTGGTTGCTAAAATCAGTTTCTTGCTCCACAAGGGAAGTATTCTTCAATCATAATTTGATTAGATTATCATGTCTTCATTCTAAAAAGTATGGGCGTGACTGCAAGTAAGCCACACCCAAATTATGACATTGTACTTAGAGCTTCCTTTTAAACATTTTTGGAAATCACCCCTGTTTACCCGAAACTGTAACCGTAGTGGTGGAAAGCCGTTTCATCGGGCAAGTCTTTATATGCAATTTCCTGTCTTGATTTCTTTGTAGAGTAATGCTAGAAATTCCCTGTGCCTAGACCTCTGTAAATAAACATGTTTTATGTTTGATTAGAAAGTTCTAAAGCTACGAAGGTTAATGAGTAGTATCAGGGACGTAGGAAGCATTCAAAAAGCGGGGGGCTAAAAAGGGGCAATTAACACACCCATTTGTGAGAAAGTGGGGGGGGCATGTGCCCCCTGTGGTCCCTGGTTTCTACGTTCATACGTAGTACATAATTCCATGAATGTTGGAGATCTTGGATCCATACAAAAATCTAATTTGTTGGTAAATTTCAGCGTAGACTTATTCCAATAAAAGCAAATGATAAAAAAGATGACGAACGCCTTTCGTTATTTTACAACAGAACAAAATTCATGAAAGCAAAGCAAGAAAGGCATTGCTGGTAGTGCTAAAGGACGAGACGAAAAGACAAAGGGCAAATGACAAAAGACAAGAGGTAAAAACGAATGATAAAGGAAGACAAAGAACAAAAGGCAAAGACAAAGGAAAAAAGAGAGCTAATGGCAAAGGGCAAAAGTTAAAGACAAACAGAATGGAAAAGGCAAAGGGCAAATCGTAAAGGCAAAGGACGAAAGGTAAAAGCAAAGGTCAAAGAAAGACAAAGAACAAAAGGCAAAGAAATAGGGTAAAAGACAGCCAATGGCAAAGGGCAAAAGGTAAAGACAAACAGAATGGAAAAGACAAAGGGCAAATCGTAAATGCAAAGGACGAAAGGTAAAAGCAAAGGTCAAAGAAAGACAAAGAACAAAAGACAAAAGACAGCTAACGGCAAAGAGCAAAAGGTAAAGACAAAGGAAAAGGAAAAGACAAAGGGCAAAAGGTAAGAGCAAAGAACAAAGAGTAAAGATAACTGCCCTATTTTTATCTTAATAGTGTATGGCAAGTGTGGCATATTTAGGAGTTATTCTTGAGAATTTTTCAAAGCACACAAATTCTTTATATAGCCTTGAACTCCTTCTATGTATTTCTAACATTTGAGAGGGGTAAAAAGATGCATAGCGATAGCGATACCTAGTATAAAACAGGTCATTTAATGATAACAGTGTCTCTTAGCACAGGAACGGCTTAACCTGTAAAAACATATATTTATTATTTTAATTTTAAGAGCTAATTTCTACTAAATATCTGAGAAGAAATTTCCAATTTTCAAATCTTCATAGCTTTTAAGAATCACTACTTTCTACAAAAAGCTCTTTAGAATTCAGAAAAATGATAAAAATCTTGAGTTTACTGATAGAGGTTGCGTTCTAGATGCAAGAGGAGATTGCACATTTGGATGGCAGCAAACACGGACTTGAATGGTGTATAACAAGCCGAGTGATGAGAGTGAAGAAAAAGAAATACGCAAGTTTGCAATTGCAGGATGTTTATACCTGATAAAAACAGAATGCGAAAGGAGCTAGAAAACAAACATATAATTGCCCAATTGGCAGGACCCTTTTTAACAAGGGATTTGCCCCCTTAGTGGGCGTTTCTTTAAGGAGGCTATACCAACTGGACATCTACAGAAGGCCGTAGAACAGAGAGGACTGACGTCAAAGCTCCATGAGCCCCAGCTTCTCTACGTCCTCCACTTCAAAACGGTTAGTTTTACTAGCTATTTGGGCCACCTTCATTTTATTTGGTGGGCCCCCTTCATTTTATTTGGCTCTGCGGCCCTTCGTGTATGCTATGTTCGCGTGCTAATAAACGATGTGAAAAATTGAGTACACTTGGAGTGGGTCAACAGGCTTTGATACATTATAAGATTTGAGCTTCCTCAATCCACCAGAGCAGTGATTCTGTATAAAACTTAGTTAACAATGATAATTTCAAATTGCAATCTTAAGATAACCAGAAATGCTCTCAGAATGCGGAAAAAACCAGATGTGGCTAACTTGGAGACACTAGGCCCATACCAGCAATTTTTATCAATAGTTTCATGTCAATGAGTGCTATTAACCCATGTTCAGGTATAGACCATATCCAAAAACGTATCAGCTTCATCTAACCCCATTGAATCTAAATAACCTATACGTTTCTATTAATATATTCGAAAACTTAAACAACTGCAATATAAAAAAGGAAGGAGATACAAAACTTCCTACCTTAGGGACATCCCCGTATTTCTGAAGCTGTGGCAGATACTTCGATTCTTGTTGGGGTTGGAGCAAAAGGCTTACAAGCCTGTGACTGCATCACAGTTCTCTAAATTCAAATTATTGGAAGACAAGATATCCCTTGCCCTCTCCAAGTGAACACTAGTGTTCTGAAATGCAGGGTTGTTGAGAGGAGGTCAGGGGACAAATTGCCCAGGGCCTCAAGGTCCAAGGGGCCTCATAATGCCAATGCTTCAAAATCTGGGGGCCTCGTAAAGTAAACCAGCAGCAACTCTGCATAGTTAATTTCTAGACCAGTGGCGTAGCTAGAGGGGGGGCAGGGGGGGCGGCTGCCCCCCCACCAACCTTTTCCAGCTGCTTGTCGGAAATTTGTCGGAATATTTGTCGGAAAGTTAAACACGTGAAAAAGTTTGTCAACAAATATATTTTTCAAGTTTAAACCTTAGGGCCTGTTTTTATATGAGAAAAAACACCTCAGGTAGTGCTTTGTGTAGATTCCACCTCTCGTGAAGTGAAATCTCACTATACCTGTGGTGTGGGTGATTTTATATTTGTCATATAAATTCATGAAAATTGCTAATAGTAGAGAAGTATACAAATTCATGAACAAACAACGACCCTTTGATACGACGTATAAATGGGGGCAACAACCGAACTTCAAAGGTGTTTGTCAGAAAACTTGTCAACACAACATCCCTAAATTTCGTCAGAATTTGTCCGGGTTTCGCCCCTTCACTGCCAAATCGTAGCTACGCCACTGTTCTAGACCATGAACATTTTCTGCTCGCTTCGTTCGCAGGGGCCTCGTCCTTCTCTTTTGCCCCCCGGGGGCCTCTGAATTCTCTCTGCGGGCCTGGTGAACAGCCTCTAACGACGTGATGTGAATAATAGAAAAGACGTAGAGAATTCAAATAAGTGGTAAAAACATATGATCTGATGTTCATTTAAAAATTGATTAACTTAAGGTCGATTTTATACAAACCATACAAGAAGGAAGAATGAATGAATGAACATGATAAATGAATGCAATTCTATAAAACTCTATCTACATATACTGCACGTATATTCATTGATAATGAGGACGACGACAAAATGAAAGAATTATCGTTCTCATTTTCAAATTTCTACAGAAGCTGAGCTTTCCTTCATTAACTTCAGTAATATGTTTATTGCAAATGAAAATATGCTGGCTAAGCAGGTGCTGTATGGTACGGGGGTTGGGGTATAATTTGAGTGGGCAAGGGTCTCCAAACCCCCACTCCTTTTCTACCCCCATCAAATCACTATTATCGTGACGTATATGAATTAAAGGAAACTTGAGAAACAAACCCCCACTCCTTTTCTACCCCCACCAAATCACTATTATCGTGACGTATATGAATTAAAGGAAACTTGAGAAACAAACCCCCACTCCTTTTCTACCCCCATCAAATCACTATTATCGTGACGTATATGAATTAAAGGAAACTTGAGAAACAAACCCCCACTCCTTTTCTACCCCCATCAAATCACTATTATCGTGACGTATATGAATTAAAGGAAACTTGAGAAACAAGGTCAGCCCAGGGACGCCTACACTTATCTAAGGCAGGGGAGCAAGGCTTCCTGTGAGGGCACATCTATATATATCTATGTTCCTCCACAGGGGTAGATTATGGGCTTCAAACTCTCTGCTACAAGGAGAATGTTTAGTATATTGGTCTCATAGTTATATCATGTTAAGTTGAGGATCTGGGGGCAAGCACAATATGCTTGCCCTCAGAAAAAGTTTTCTTGAACCACACTGTCTACAAGGACGAAAATCCCCTTAAACGAATAAGAGAGATGGAAACAGTTCAGAATGAAGAGCAATGCTTGCCCATCTTGCTTCCCCTGCGTAGGAGTCCCCTGGGCAACCGTAATAGCATGCAAAAGTCATGGGAGGTGATTTTCACAAAGCTTTTTCATATAACATCGTATCATTGCACAGTATACAAAACTACTCTAAATAAACTCCAAAATAAACAGAGCAAATAATTATCTTATGGAGACAAGTCTTGAGCAATTGAGCATTAATTTCTTACAAGGCCTAATACCAAAAGTTTCTTAATTCTCGGCCACATTTTAGTTCTAAAAGTTTCTTAAAAGTTTCTTATTTTAACGAATTAAATTGCTGTGAAAACGTACGGAGAAGGTGAATGTAGAAAACTATTTGCCGTATAGCAAACAAAATGCGTCAGTATGAGTTAAATTCTACAGCAATGTCATATTCACATTGTTTTGGTACAGTTTTATGTTGAACCAGGTAACGATTTCAATGTGCTATTAGTCTCAAGTTTCTTAGCTCTTTCCTTGTAGTTCTAAAAGTTTCTTAAATTTTGGGCTGTGTAGTACTAGGTTGCTTATAAAGTGGTTTCTTATAAAAGAACGTGTAAACCACTTTCTGGTCAAAAACGCTCCGATTTAACCATCTAAGTCTCACGATCAGTTCGATGGTAGCTGTAAAACCAACTCAATCATCAGTAACATTCACAAATGGATCCGCACCTGCATCTAGTCCTAGGTCTACTTTTTCCCCTGGAGGAAATAGACGGAGCCTTCCACTTTCTAATCAACCCATGTCGAAATCAGTCATATGTCAATAAAATTATCTGTAGTATCGTTATCCCTATTGATTTCATAATTCGAGGATATTTATTATCAGGATTTCTCTTTCGCATCTAAAGGTAAACATTCTCTTTCTATCTTCCACGTTTTCGCATAGGGGAAGCTTAATTAATTCTGAGAAGTGCTCAAGATATTTTCGATCGTCTCGTGATTACATTAAGAATTCAAAGAACAGAAACTAATAGCAAGAGAAATATTAGAGAGAAATAGAAAATGAAAGCAACTGACAGCCAATTGAAAGTGTAATTGAACTCTTTTTGATGCAGACAATAAAACCAGAATGGTGGTTTTTTTAATTGACTGGGCATACTAACGTTCTTAGATCAAAGCTAGGACGAGCATGTATACTAATGAAGAACATTCTGATTTCAGAATCAGGATAGCAGGCCTATGGCCACTTATCCTGATTAAAACGCATCCAATTCAGGGAACTGTGGGGGTAGGCTTTTGGGGCAAAAAGGCAAAAACTTCCTGACAGTTTTCCAGAACAGTCTCTTGCAGAATTGGGCTGTTTTTACAGTCTAAACAGTGTTGAAAACCCCTAAAGGAGTCTTAAAAATTCCGACAGATTCTGTGCTAGGGAGATTGCACCCAACTTAAACTCCACTCACAGCATCACTGATCCAGGGTTCTACATCTAAAATCGGCTAATTTATATATTTACCTGTGAATGTTTAGAGTCATAAAATAATGACTAGATAATATTTGAAATTATCTCAACAATAATCAGAATATTTTAAACTGCTTTTAAAAAATTTTAGAAATGAAAAATGATAGCGCTAATAATTTTGTCTAGAGAGTTTCCAACTGGGGGTTTAGTAGCAAAGCGTTGAATCACTAGTATCTGTTTTCAGTATGTAATGTTGGGGGGAGGTCCTGAGGTCTATAGCTAAGCCCCAATAAAGAAGATAGCAGGAAGACCAAGTGGAGAAGGAGATAATGCCAAGTTTTTTTATATTGAATTTGAAAGAAGGCCAGTTAAAGGAATTTGGAAAGGAAGATGTGTGGGAGGAAAAAAAATATGCAGAGCTATGGGCACTATTATGGAAAAAACATTGCAAAATTATCAGGAGTGAAGTCTAGCATTTGAAAAATAAATGTCCAGTTAGAAATGTAAGCTTTTTAGACCAAGGTCATATCTTCTGTTGAAAAATGCTTTTTGCCCTGCAGTATTAAGGGTATAGTTGTCATCTTGTTTGTGCAATTAAGGGTCATACTTTTTCAGACGTGGGGGTTATGGGTCTAAATTTTGAGCCAAAATGAAACACCCCCGTCCAAAAACTAGGTGTAGCTACCCCCGTGCTTGTTTATTATCAAGCAAAATAAACAGCATGCTTTTAAGAACATGTCCGAGTACACTAAACTCTTCATAACTCGAACCCTGATAACTTGAACCAGTATAATTGGTCCTTGAGCTATCTAGAGCCTACTGTATTTTCATAATGATTTTTCAATACTATGGAAATGTCTCTCAACGAAACTATTAGCGCTAGCGTTTAACTAAGTGTTTGTAAGTATAAGATTCTTATTACGAGTAAAAATCCCTACTATAATTCTTCAAACATTTCTCGATTCTTCTACACAAATCTTCATCGTCCTTTCTCAGCCTTAGGCAGTACTCTAGCACAGCTTTGTAGCAAAATGAGTACTGCTCCTCCGTTTGAATGGAAAAAGCTCTCTGCATCCGTATGCGCTGCACCACGTTCTGTATATTGACAGCGCCAGTCGCATTCAGCTCTCGCAGGCAGCTGTCGATGGTAATGAACGTCCCAGTGCGACCAACACCAGCGCTGCAATGTACGACCAGAGGTCGTTGGTCGTCGTATTCTGGAAACTCGGCCGATGAGTTCACCGAAGGCTTATCGGGAATTGAAGATGTCGGATCGCCAGTATCAAGTGTTAAATTTTGAAAAGCACGTACCTGATTTATGATGTCCAAAAGCTTCTCTGCTGACGAAGGAACACCAAAATCTGGCCATCCAATGAACTGAAAGTGAACCAATACGTGCGATGTGCTATCCTGTGAAGAAAAAGTATAGTTGAAAGTGCCTTCATGATGATCATGATGATCATACTTATAACAGTCACTAGCAGATATATGGTGGAGGGAAGAATGACAATTAGTGGAAGACATATGCAAGGAGGGCGAGGGACACGGGGGTACTCCCTCCAAACACTTAAGACTTGAGGGAATCTGAGAAAGCTGCATAAACAACGGTTCACAGGTAACACTAGTTTAAAACGTTCCAGAGGCTTTCACCCAACCCCCACTCCCTCCCCGTTGAAGCGTCCGTCAATGATCACGAACATGATATTCTTCAACATAATAATAATCAACTTCATTATCAGTATCATTAATACTGTCACCATAATCACTAGCATTGTCATAATAATCATCATAATCATGATCATAATGATCATCACCATCATCATCACCACCATCATCATCAAGCAAACTTTTTCCAGTTTCTAGAAGCTGATGGTACAAACTTCGTCGCTTTTTAGGTACGTATGCCAATAAGCTTCCAAAATATTGGAAAAGTCACTTGAACAACACAAGAAACTGCACGCCGTTCGCTCCCCTTCGTGCTAATCTATCTATCAAGACACGGACCAATACACTCATGACAAATAGAAATTTCAGGTTAGCTGAAATAGCTTATGAAACAGGATAAAAACAATATTATCTCAAATACCTAGGCTTTGCAATATGACGCTATGTGCATATGAATTTTTCACATGGTAATCTCGAATTATGGGATAATTGGTAATCCCGATTTATTGGATAATGATAACCAGTATGAACACGAATAAAATAACTACAATATTTTCTGTAAGAAAACCTCATTTTTTGGAGAGTCTCAATGTTCTTAAATTTTTTGACTTTGCGCTTTAGATTGTTATTAAAATGTTCTTAAATATCAAAGGCGTGACTTCCTCTAAAAATCAGAGGAATTAATGCAAATATTTGTTGATGTACTACTTCATCATAAAGCAAAATGAAGGTAAATCAGAATAATATTGTATCAATAGAGTGGTAGAGCAAATCTAAAAGCATGACTCGAATATACGAAAATTCTAAGACTCGATGAAGCTTGAGCTTTGCATTATTCATAAATAATTTTTAAATTTCAGCGATTCTGAGCCTCCATATTTTTATAAAAAGAGTGGATGCCAGTTTCACAGGAGAATATCAATGGTTAGTATGTGAATATTCACGTAGAGGAACAGCGAAGATTAGGAGACTAGAGCCTATGACTGCTGACGACATGAACAGACGTAGAAATGGCTGATGCAAACATCTGGGGATAAGTCCTTTGTCATAGAGGTAATCGTGTCATATGTGCAACGCACCCAAAGCCGGGGCCAAATCCGGTCGGTCAACTCTCACTATCATGTGTAAACACCCGCGTTGGAGGTTTTGAAAACCTGGCCCTTTCTCTGATTTCTAACTCGTACTTTACCACCTTTTTCCCTGAAGCCAAGGAAAAGCTGTACTCTTATTTTGGAAAATCAAGTAGATATAATTAGCCCATTAGTAAAACTGACAAACCATTATAGAACCTGCAATCACTTGCAGGTGTTCATCTCACTAGGATTTTACAACAACAGAAGTATAGCAGGGATTTTGTCACTGCAAGATATATAAGAATTTCTAACTTGAGACATATTTTTTAGCAAAAACGGGGTGCATGCATAATTATATCCATGTCTTGCTTAGTGAATATATTGTACAAATGCACAAACAGATTGCTGGAGGCAAGTTATTTTCAGTACTCTGAGTTGATGCTGAAATACCGATTTTCTTAGATTTTTTGCTTTTTCTCAGAAAACACCCCCTTTTCTAGTTTCTATGTCCTAGGTTTGGAATGAATTTGGCCCTTTTTTCAGAGACTTTACAGACGCGGGTGCTTAAGCTTGAGAATTTGGCGTTGACCCGCCGGGGGTCCAAACTAGGAAACTTTGTTATACAAAGCACCAAATTTCACATGTGTTTCTCAAACTTTACACAGTATGGCACCCCCAGTTTTCCAATAGATTCCTGCAACATTTGTCACATGAAATGTTCAACGATGGTCGAAGCATTTACCGCATTGTATGACAGAGTTTCCCAACTTCAGGTATGGCACTACCGGGGGTGCTTGGGAGGACTTGAGCCCCCAAAATTCCACCCAGCCCTCCATCAGGTCCCTAAAGTTTTGAAGATTTCTATGAGCTGTTGGCACTATCACGAGATCTTGTTCCCATTTTAGGTAAATTTAAAGGGTGTGGTCTGCTAAAATCTCGCTTCACTCACTGTCGGCACTGTGACAGTGCCAGCCCCCCATAATTTCCCCCAGGGCCCCACCTATGCATATAACTCGGCACTAACTTCAAAAAGAGTATGCTTGTAGATAAGGAATTGGGCGAACGGTCTATAGTGCCTACAAAAACAAGCCAAATGGCAGCCACAATTCATTAGCCATTCTACGTGATAAGAATATTAATTACTGTGGCAAAAACAATTATGGCACACAACAACAACAAGCCATCACGTTTCTCACAATAATCTTGCATAACAGATATAATGGGGAGATCTTTCATTAAACCATTACATAAGATTTGATAACAGCTAGCAGGTCATTCAACCTTGTTTTGTGTTGTGGTTCTGTGGGTCCTCGAATATATGATTGAGCTGGATGGCACTTCAAACAGTTTTTTCTCATAGCAAACAAAAGCGCTGTTAATTATTCAACAGAAACTACTTCTAACGTCCTGCAGATAAAACTGTATCAAATTTTGATTCTATTTACAACACTCCATTAATGTGCAGAAACGTGAGATTTTTTGGGTTTTATACTTTTAGCCGTTGACGTAGGAGCCGGGGGCACAGGGTCACGTGGGGGCACATGCCCCTGAATGCATGTGCCCCCACTTTTTGAATGCTTCCTACGTCCCTGCTTCTAGCAGAAACAAAGACTCTCTGTACAAAGTTTAAATTTCAGAAAGTACGAAAATCATGTCACAGGCACTTTAATGAAAGCCTCCGAAGTTAAGCACTTCTGAAAGAGAGTCATACTAGGCATTTATGCCACAGATTTCTCGCCTTTCTTCGCAATCTTGAAGAAACAATCTTCAATTCAATTCACTTAAGAACATCAATAAGCGCTAGGTATCAAATATAGTACGCCAGCGTAAACATCTATATTGTGGCTTTTCTTTTCCATAGTCTTCTTGTTTACTGAAAAAATATCGTCTCTTACCAGTAACTTTCTATTATAAAAACAAGTTTGGTTTCCAAGATTCGGGATTTCAGCGTGCAACCACTAAACACGCACTTGAATTTCATACTCGAAATACGAAAATCTGACGCAGCTTTGATGAATCATTTGATAAAAGATTTTCATACGTAGCAATACGTAGCTTGATATTTGCCTTGAGCAAGAATTAGTCACGGAATAGAGAACTTATACGTAAAAGCATCGACGTATATCGCTATCAATAACACTGTGAAAAGACAGCTACAATAGCTTGCTTTGTAGGACATCACCCACAACATGCGTAAATGAGAAAGGCTTGAGAATGTGTTGGCCTGGGTACTAGAGCTTTTAACAACACTTAAAACGCAGGAAGATAATCGAATTAGGCATAGAGATTTGATTGCATATTACTGGAAGTGAACGTCGCAACGTGGAATTTCGAAATCTACGTAATTCGAGTTGATACACAAGATTTCAAGCACGAAAAACATTAGCAGAGAACAGTCCACCACGTTCATCACATTCATTCTTGCAACCTTAACCTTAAAGTAGCCATTACATCGTCACCAATCATTCAATAGTTCTATGGTCCCTCGTAAATTTCAATTGAGCTAGATGGTAATTACAAGTGATGATATTTATCGAAGGACATTCAACATGAAATGACATCGTCCATTAAATCTGGCCAAGAAATATTGCTAATTTTGTGCAATACTGTTAAACGTGATGAAAAATAAAAATAAATAGATGATTGAATAGATGGATGAGTGAATGATAGAATGAATGAGTAAATCAGAAAATAAATGAATACGTCAATGAATCGATGAATGAATGAATGAATGAATGAATGGCTGAATGAATGAATGGCTGAATGAATAAAAGTAGGAAGTCTGTTAATGGATGAGAATATAAATGAATGATTGAGTGAGTCAATGAATTGACGAGCGAGTAATTAATGTAATGAATGATGATGATGATGATGATGGTGATGATGACAATGATGATGATTATTATTATGATGATAATGATGATGATAATAATGCTGATGACCATGGTGATGATATGAAGTTATCAACTGTAATCAGTAATCACACCTAGCAATCATTAGCAATTGCAATCATCATCCAATTCATCAACCTACAACTATCACAGATAATAATAATAATCATCATCATCGCCGAATTACATATAACGACGAAAATAGCAGTAGCGTACAGCTATATTCGTCAACACGTACTCTCTTGGAAATTCGTGGAAAACTTCCCATAAAAATTACGCCATTGTCTCGAAGTCAAAGCTCAGAATCGACTTTTGAAAGAAACACGACAGCCGTCCGTCTCCTACGTCAATTAGGGTTTTGTCTCCAAAGAATTTCATGCTCGAAAAATATTCGCTTTATTGGGTGAAAAGACAGTCAGCAGAATCAATTTTAATGGCATCTACGTAAATCACCTATCTGATTAAAAGCAGAAGGAAATCAAAACACGTTGAACAACAAGATTGAGAATATTATGACAAATTGAAGACGTTGTACTCACACCAAAGGAAAAAAAATGAGATTAGTATCTTAGACACAGCTGGAGATAAGGAAAATGGATAGAAAATGAACTTAAGAGAACAATAACAAACAGCAGAAAGCAAAAGATAAACCTAATCAAGATGAAAGATAAGAAACACAAACACATAATGGAGTGTTTGGATACAAAAACACAGTGAAAAAGCGTGACACATGGAATGAAAAATAAAAAATAAATTAAAAAGAAAAATTTTAATAGGATTACCAAATTGAAGTTGAAAGGGAAATAATGCAATAGCATTAAAAATGATAAAACTATGATAAAACAAACCAGCATTCACTGAAGGAAAAACAGAGATTTTGCAAGGAAATAGGCATTAATTAAGGCACAAAAATCATTAACTTCCTGCAAAGGCACTGAAAAGAACTCTTTATGTGTTCTAATGAAGAAATCAAATTCTTGTTCTGAATCCTTTTCATCCCAGCCATAGGCGCCAACTACGTGGGGGCCTGGGAGTTCGAGCCCCCTTTGGGCAATGCTACAAGGGGGCTAAGCCCCCCGATATTGTGAGATACAACACTTTTTGGTTGTTAAAATCACGGAAGCCCAAGATAATGATACAACATTGATACTTCTGTTATATATTCATATATATCTGTTCTGTTTGTATCAATAGCTTTTTCATTTGTTTTCTTCAGCAAAATATATTATATAATATACAACTACAAAGTGTATTCAGGGAAGGCAAGTTTCTAAATTTTACAATTTGAACCCCCTGAGAAAATCAAAATTCGGTTCCCATGATCCTAGCTATTCTCCTAGTACTGTCCAGTGATGTGCTGAGACACCTGTTGGGGGGTGGGGCGTTTTAACCAATTGACCAACTTTTGTTACTAAAAAAGGTCACAGAAATAACTGCGGCCAACTCTTGCAGCATGGCTGAATTTTGGCCAAATTTCTTGCTAATTTGAAAATATTGGGGGGCCCCCATCCGAATATCCCTGGTATTGTCTTGAATGGTTTTAAATAAAGGGAAAAATCTCTTTTCATTAGAGTTGAGAAGCCAAACTATTATAACAGTGTATGCAACTAGCATTGAGTAAGTTGGTTTATTTACTTCCTTTACATTTGAATCAAGTAATAACTCTTTGCCTGCAATGATAGTCAGACAAACTAGGGAAGAGCCAGGCAGGAAGGGGCTAAGGGTGTACCAGGGTAGCTGAAACAAGTGTACGCCGCACCTAAAAGTCTATGCAGTGGTACTTAGATTTGAACCCCTAGTTAAATATGATAAAGCGTTTGAGCCATGTAAACACCTGGATTTGACAGAAACGTGCCAGAAAACCCATCTTTGATTATGAACGACAGCAAAACATGACCAAAAAATATCCAAGCATAAACGCTATATGATAGCTCAAGTACAAGGCTATCATTGATAAAAATATCTGAGGACCAAGTGTATTTTCAAACATCAACAAAATGCAGCTATACAAGCAGTATGATGTTTAGAGGGGAAACTGGGGGGCACTTCCTTTTCCCATCCCGTCTTCGAAAATGGTGTACTGTTTTTCCAAGTAACGAACTGAATTGCTGAGAATAATTAGCAGCTTTGCTATTAATTGTCCCCTTCAAATTTGCTCTGGAACTTCAAACAAACTAACTCTAAAAGACTGGAACAAGAGGCATGATGTTGTTAACGGCCTATGGTGTTCCGAGGCTTACAAGATGTGGGTCGCTAGACAAAGTTCGCTTTGAAATTCAGAAGGCAGAGCATCTCTTTTCCGCGAAGAGGTTTATTCGGTCCAAAGTACATCCTATTTCAAGTGAAAGATGATAGCTTGGAAGTTCCTCATTCCTGTTTCCACAATGCGCTCAAATTCACCAGAGTTGTCGGTCAAACTGAATTCAATGCAAGCCAAACACGCGGAAAGAAATTTGCTGAATAGAACGAGGAATTTGAAAAAAGCTGAATGAAGGAGGCAGCTTAAGCCAATTTGCGTGTAAATGCACACGTTTCTATCTGCTGTTGCAGCCTACCAATGGAAGCCTGTTAAATAGTTTTCCTCCAAGAAGCAGAAAATTATTCTCCCATATTCTGTTCTAATATTAGGTAGTAATATCATCTTTGCATTGTAATGCGAGGGGTACTGAAAAAGGGGTTTTGGTTATGCCTCATTCTCCTCCACCTTTTGCCGCAGCCATCGGCAAAAGCTGTTGCAACGACGGGTTTCCATGGAAAGCCTGTCAATAAGTAAATTTTGCAACATCCACCTCAAATGGCCTTCAGCACGCCTCTGATGTCATGAGGGGGTTATGAGTGGGTTATGAGAGGATAGGGGGGCTATGAAATACAAAAATCTTGTTCTAGCAAGGGAAATGAAGATAAAATCGAGAGCAATCCTCATTTGATATGCTCATGAAAGTGAGCTACATAGACTCACCCCATTTGTCGACACTAACAAATTCCTTGCGACGTAGTCCTCTGATTTCGTAGCAGCGAAACACTGTATAGTTATTGAGCCAAACGTAACGCTCTTTCCCTCTTCAGGCCAATAATTGTAGCATTTTTCCTTCCCTCTTTCATAACATCTGCGGCAATACAAACATAGACATAGAACAAGAGTCTGCATGTTAAATTGAAACGCACTACAAATTTCTAGAACCAAGAACAAGTTACTCGGGAGTACCGAATAATCGTTTCCCCCGCTCTTACTACAACTTATTAATTTTATTCAACTTATTAATCCCACTTATTAATTTTCCAAAATTTTGAGAATGTGAATTTATAATTTGCCCCAAATATGAGCCAAAAACGAAAATCCATTACATTTAGTAATGGACAACGTGCAAACTTTAGCTGGAATCATCAGGCAAATGGTATAAACATAAGAATTAGTCCTATTATTTCAACTCCTAATTTATAAAACTTTCAATTATTTCCAAACCCCCAAGTTATCCCAACCCCAACATTTATTAAATTTTCGAGAATGTTCCAACCCCCCATTTATTCCAACTCCCTCAATTATTCGGTACTCTCAAGTAGGTGGTCAGGGCTCGAATCCACGCAAAAGGTTAGCAGGGGGCTGAAACTTGAATTTTGAATTGCAATAGAGGTCTGGCATAAAAATAAGTTGTAAAATTATGAAAACAAAAGCGTACATGCTTAAAAACATGTTAGCACCAACCAACCAAAACTTTACCGATAAGCACGCAAGTTAATGATAAAAAGTTATAGCTTGGAAAATCATGACATCATTGGTCCAATGGTTTAAATGATAAACAAGAAACAAGAGAGAAATAAATAAACAAATCCATGGTCAAATTGCAGAAAATTCTTTTACTTACTTTCCAACAGATAATTTTACCCTTAACTAGGGTAAATTTTTATTGAGTGCAGTAATTATTGAGAAAATGTATATTTTCATTGGAATTGTATATCAAAACGGTTACTAATAAAAAGGTTTATACAAGGAAACACTTAAATGTCTATACATTATATTACAGTCTAAATATATTAACACATAAAGAACTTATATGAGTTCACTAGCTCGACATCAACTGCGAAACAATTTAAGATTAGTTTTATGTTTTACATGTAATGGCCCCGGGGTAGTCAGATATTGCTCCTCGGGGTATCGTCCTTGTAGTATAGTAATGCTTGGCTTGTAAGTAATGTTGTATGTAACTCGTTGTAGGCTTTTTATTTTGAATAATATATATATATATATATATATATATATATATATATATATAATGAAAAAATGTATCCAAACTAGAAAAATGTATTAGGCATAACTAACTACTCCTTTTTCTCTTTCCCTAGTCCTCTTTTACTTCATCCATGCACTTTCCTTGTACTTGTTTTTTTCAAGATGTGATGAAACCAAGCACATAAGATAGTACATTCCAAGCATGCAGAACAACTGTTGCAAAGTAATAAATCTACAATAGTCGCCAAAAGTCCTGGGACACTTTAGGTGTTTTTATTCTGCACTCAACATTCACCCCATCTGCAGTGGAAACTAGATGACTTAGTGTCTTTTCCCGCTGTGGATGGGACCTATAATACATCTTAGTTGTAGTTTTAGTTGTTTTTTTCAAGATAGATAAAAAACGTTCATCCCCCTCCTCCCCCTAAAACAACTTTGGTTTTTGAAAGACATGCATGCGGCAACAGAAAAATTTTACGTGCCCAATAACACTCAGTGTTTCATGAGTAGTACAACATTACAATAGGGGGAGAGGGAGTTCGTACACGGCGCAATGCTGTAACTGCTGAGAAGGCTACATTTTTCTATAATTTTTAGAGAGCGTCCCAGGGACTTTTGTTGACTATTGTAGCTTAGAATATAAAATCAACGTGACTGTATAGTAGAGAAAGGAAGCCTTGTATATAAGTTTATGTATATTGTTAGCTACAATATCTTTTAAAAATAGAATTAGAATAACTGTACAAACACACAGACACACGCACACGCACACGCGCGCGCGCACACACACACACACACACAAAGCCTTACCTCGCAAGCATCAGTATTACTGAGGGTCTTTGTTCCAAAATCATTCTCCAGAAGTCGAAGGTTGTGTTCCTTAATGGCCCTGGAATTCAAAGATACGTAAACATAAGGCAAGCAATAGTGGCAGTTGATTTCATGAGATGGTACAATTTAGCTCCTCTCCCTAATACAGGCTTGATACCCAATACGTCAATCAAAATTTCCTGACTATTTCCGACGTTCCCTAGCCGATAGTCAAAAACACCTACTCTTTTCCTGACTCCAATTTCGCATATTTACATAAATAGGTAAAGAAAATAGATCCTAATAGATAGGTAATGTACATGTACTCGCTATTGCAAAGTGATACAGTTCACATTTGCTGACAACAAATGGAGCAGCCACTTTACAAACAACCATGGAAGGGGACAATTGAAATAACATGTGGACTAAATGATCTTTTTCCCTGACTTTTCCCTGATTTGAATGAAAATTACACAAAAACTCTCTGAATATTCCAGATCTTCCCTCACTTTTCGTAAAAATGGCCTATTTTCCAGGTTCTACGGGACTTCCAGGTTCAGTATGAGCCCTGTGATATTTTTACCCTGAATAGCAACAATGCATTGAATGTCTCTGCAATTTACCAACAAACCAACCAACAACAAGCATGAATTTCATCCTTGCATATAAATTGAAGAAAATTATCTCTGACATATCTCTAAAAAAAATTAAACTAATCTGGAGGGCGGTTTCCGATAAATCTAGTTCGAAATATACTTTTAAAACTACTAAAAAATGACCCCAATCACAAAGGAAATACAAAAAGTACAACAGAAATAATAACAGTTGCAATTACCTTGTGCACAAATGTATGCATTTGATCTGTCATACCCATCTACAAAGCTTGCATTTATGTAATCTGTGAACTAAAAGAGAAAATATCACTTATACCAAACTTATATGTAGCTGAACCCAAAAAACTTACTAAATGCAAGACAATTTTCATTTCTTACATGTTCCAGAACATGAATATGGATGTGCGTGTGCTTGTGTGTGTGTGTGTATATATA
>WIPJ01003781.1:503686-556720 GCA_018155075.1 Cassiopea andromeda | reverse complement strand
ATTTAAACATATATATTTATATGATATATATAATGTATATATATATATATATCAATAGTATATTTATGCATGTATATATATATATACATATAAATATATATGTTTAAATATGTATGCTTAAAAGTATATATATATATATATATACATTTAAACATATATTATATAATGTATATATACATATAAATATATATGTATATATCGTATATATATTTACATATATATGCTTATTTGTATATATATATATTTGCTTGCATAGCAACGCAATTAAACATTCAGCCACAAACTAATCAATAGCTGACAAAATCTACTAAAAGTTACACCAAATGCTAGGAAAAATAATGGCCTAAGACAAAGAAACTTTCACTGATCACTGGCGCACTGCAATAAAAGTACATCAAATATTTCATTTCACTTCATGTCAGATTATGCATTTATGCAAGGCTGCTCTACAGTTTTCCTGATTTACAAGAGGCTCTCTCTTAAAAAATTTCAAATGGAAATTTACATTACAAATAAAAAGAGAAAAAAATAACGTATTTGAAATCAGATTAAATGCAAAAAAGTCAAAAGCCAATCTAAATTTTCTAATTAAAAAAATAAGATGAATGAACTGAGAATCACACCAGCGATCTATAAAATAATATTGCCCCTTTCTATTTCAAACAGAGTGGGAATCATATACTCACATCATCATCGTCGATGACTTTTAATTTCACTCTTGATTGATCATAACATAGAACATCTCTGTATCTATTCTTACTCTGATTGAATTTGTGTCTATAAAGCCAACACAATAGAAATAAACATCAAAATTTTACTTTAAAAACCCACAATAAATGGAGGGGGGCTCAAAATAAGTGGGGGGAGGGTAAACATGTGAAATTTAGGAAGCAGCTTCTAAACATGTCTGTTCTTATGATGCACTAACGTCATCTAAAACAGTAAAACAACAGACAGGACGAGAAACTGAGTTTTAATGCAGTCACTGCATTCACATCTTCGGAAAAACACTAACTTAAATTTGCTAAAATTAATAAATGGGGGGTCAAAATAAGAAGCGGAGGGTTTTCAACTTTGCCAAAATTAACAAACGTCCCCCTTCTGTTTATTATGGGTATTAGAGTAGATTTAGTTCTAAAAGATATTCCCAGTATTAGATTGCATTCTAGGTCCCTTTTGCGCGAGATTTGTGGCGAGCACGAATTTTTGTAGAAACTCGCCAATTGTAATTTGGCGAGTTTTGGCGAGTTTTATCAACATTTATGCCAAGTTTACCTAAGTTTTATCAGCTCAAATGGCGAGCCTACTTTTTCTAGAAACACTTTGGCTCGAATCTGTGGCGATCAAAATATCTGGTCTCCGGCCAGATAATCGTATATTTTAAAATCCTTCATGGGTTAACTAAATCGAAGAAATATCTGTCAGTAAAATTAATGGTCTCTTTGGTTGATAAATTTCTCCCTGAAGCTTGACAAACAAAATGAAACTAAATAGCTGAGTAGGTAGGTTGGTGAATTGCATAGTAGAGAGAAGAGCTTGGTGAAATTGAGAAACGACAGAGTTAGAATAGGGCTATGAGAGTTCAAATTGAATGGACGTAAATATTAAGACAAAACTTCGATTTGATTATTCAAACACCAGACAAACCTTGATGCATTGAAGCTTCCAATCGGAGGGACCGAATTCAAACTATGAAATTCGTCATAAATGCCTCGTCTCCCAAGCGAGTTCATGTATCTCACTATAGCCTCGATGTTAAATTGGCCACTACGTGGAATTCTCGACTCCTCTTTTTCCTGTTCTTCAGCTGCTTCTTGCAATCTGTCAGCAAAACTCTTTGCTTTGTGCAGATTTCTACTAATTCTGTTATCAGAAGGGACTTGTGTTCCCGACCTCCTTAAGGAAAATAACAATTTCCAGTCACTACAAAGGTACCTACACTATCCAAATTATTGGAAAAGAGATGTGGCTAAGTACAGAAACCATTGTCACCTATGTCAGTTTATTTCAAAATATATATTTACAAACAAAATCTTTCAAAGTTTCATTCCAATCAGTAGTACAGCAGAAACCCGGACAAAAGCACCTATTGTTATAAGACCTTTGCGGCTGAAATTTCATTGCTTGAACCCCCTAACTAAGAACCCCAAAGAAGCTGAAATGGGGGTGGTTCTTATACCATGGATTTCATACTGTTGATTCAAAAGTTCATGAGTAGAAATTCTCATAGGCTGTCTGTGCTTTTCAAGTTGCACAACATATGATAAGATTACTAAACAAGAATTCCGACTTAAAGTGTTCTCAAGAATCGGGAAGAATTCTTGTGCAGAATTCAATCCATGCAAGGCACGTGCTGTATAAAAGAACCTTGTTAAGAACCTTACAGGCTGGAATTATTTAAGCATCATGAGTATTTTCGCTGTTTGGTGGTATATTTCCTTATATAGGCATTTAATGTATATTCCTCCATTTATGGTCTCTCTGTGAGTCTACTCTTCTTGATTTCCAACTTGTTTTTCCCACTTGTTGTTTTCCCCAATTTTATCTATAAAACTTCTTATTGCCACTTTCATACTAGCTGAGGATGAGACATGATATCTCGAAACGTCCTGTATTTCATAGATAAAGTCTTTTTGGTTGTGTCTTAACATCGGTTATGTCTATATCTTAACATCGGCTACTTCTTAATAACATCGGTTCTTCTGGTATGTCGAACTAATGAACTCTGGAATGTCAAATTAAATAAAGAAGAAAGGTATTCTTTTTGAAATATTTCTCGTCGTGGCTCTTCTCTTGAAATTTATAATTCAGCTGCGGTTTCCGAGAAGCGCACCAATCCACTAATTAAGAACCTATCCAGGCTGCTCAGGAAAAACATGTTTCTACTATCGTACTCTGATAAGAATTATCTTTCTTCGCTATGTACTTTGCAAAAGTTTGGGTGCAAAAAGACGGCTGTATCTAGTCTAGAGTTATGAAAAGGCGATGCAGCAAATAAAGGTATTAAGCTGGTTCACTTAAACAAAGTAGAGGATTTTACAATCCAACTTAGCAGAAACTTTCCACACAGCACCGAAAACAGTTTTCCTTCGCAAGGGTCAAATTATAGCAACGGCACGTATTTTAAAACCAACACAGTGAATCGTAGAAAACAATCCAATCAGAATTTCTTGATTTAAGAAACGCAACGTTTATATAAAATGGCAAAATTAACAATTTTTCAATTTTTCTCTAAACATCAAAGCAAATAATATATTAAAAAGAAGTACGAGACTATATGCTCCTCCATACCCTGAAAAGTTCGATATGCAAAAATGGAGCCAAGCATCGTGATTATGGTCACATGTTCCTCCAAGATGCAGCGGGAGTGTCGCAGAAGGTATGCGTGATAGTAGATCATGTGGCTTTTTCAATACTTCGACCTGCAGATAATCAATCATAATCATAATCATAATCATAAAAGTAGCTACCTATCAATGAAGCAACCGAGACATTCGGAGCAGTTAGGAATTCGGTACTATCGGGGCTCCACCTTAATTTTCACTCTAGCCCCACCTTAATTCACCTTTCTAAGGGATCCTTGCAGGTCCTCAAAACCTTAGGGGCCCTAAGGAGTTGCTATAATCCCCAAACTACGTTATAACAATTACCAGCTCTAAAAAGTCTATATAGATTTTGTACAGTTTGCCTATGAGATAATCCTTTTCTTTCTTTGTATTATTTATGTATTTATCTTATATATTTGTGTATTTAACTTATTCTCAATTTTTTTAAATATTAATTGTAAATAGGTTTTTAAGATTTCTTATTAATTTGTATGTATGTATGTAAAACGGAGGGCCTCTTGAAAACCAGCTTAGGCTGAAGGGATACAATCCTTAAACATATTTTAAACTTCTGATAATGATATCATATTTAAGAATACAAATACAAATCTCGCTATAATTAGGTAACTTGCATTTGACAAACTAGGTATGAAAAGAAAAAAAATTTACACTATAGGAAAACAATACAGTATAGGGAATGTAAATTTTAGTATAAAAGTTTTCTGCAAGCAGTTAGTATATTAGAAGGTAAGGGTTAGTCCAGGGCTTGTTACGCATACAGAATATACAATAGATTGATCGGATAATGATTGTAGATCGCTTTCGCACTATGAAATCTGTGTGTTGCTTATCAAACTCCTTGTTCCTTGCACATGTCTATAAAAGGCTCGCATGATTTGTCGAAAATTTAATTTTTAAAACTTCATTGTATTGAATAACATATTATATACTAAAAATGTAAACCTCTCTTTAATAAGGTAGTCTACAAATGGCTAGTTTGGTACAAAATGTCATTAAATGTCATACTCATTGTGGACAGAGGAGTCAGATGAGGAGTTAGAAAGAGAGTAGGTCATGTGAGGTCCATAGCTTATTGCGGCAGCAGAAGATGTAGTAGGTTGTGAATGGCGATGTTTGTGATTTTAGAAATGATATATTTTTGGTGACGGCTTTCTAGCTTCAATTCATTGCACATGCCCATGAGCTTTGTACAAGATTGATCATATATGACTAGGCAGCTTAAAGATAAGTTTATGAATTTAACGTCCTGGCTATACTTTCTGAGATTTTTCACAAGGAGTATTTTGCTTCTTTGCGCTCAGCGTTGCATTTAACATTGGTTTCAAAACCAATAGTTAGTTCTAGAATGTATAAAATTTTGTCAGCAGTTTCTAAGAGAAGGTCCGGGCGTAAAGTATAATAATAACAATAATTTTTTTTTGAAACTTGCTCATATATTCTTTATAATCTAATCATACAAATGCAAATCATCTCGCTAACAACAGGTAACTTGTATCAGCTTTCCTGGTAATACAATTATATAATGCTACAATGCTACAAAGGATAAGTAAACGAGAGTATTAGTAGATAGTGGTAGTTAGTATGTTAGAAGTTCTGGACTAGTCCATGGCTTATTTCGCATACAGAAAATAGAATAGGTAGTGCGGATTATGATTGTTATAAATTTCTTGAGGATATATTGAAGACGCTTTTCTTCACAATCAAGATCCTTGTACATTTGGATATAAGCATCACAAGAATTCCCAAAGATACTAAGCAAACTGATAGAGATGTTTATAAATTTGACTTTACGGTAATTGGATGATAGTTCTGGTATAAGGTTACGGTATTTCTCGTATTTCTACTTGCATTATAATTTTTTTGAAACTTCTCATGTATATATACCAACTAAAATTTACAAATACAATTCTCTCTGAATACAGGTAATTGGTATCTGGCTGATAAGGTTACATTCGCTACAAAGTTGTAGTTTGAAACAAGATTCTGTATGATAACAATGCCTCTTGGCACTAAAAAGGCTTTCCTTCTTGTAATATCTCTATTATTATCATTATTCAATATTAGCCTATCTAATGGCTGTGATGGATTATATTTTCTCATAATACAACATAAAAAAATTATGCAGTACAATATAATATGAGATAATTTAATGATATTATTACCTTCCTATAACATACTATAACAAGACATAGCACACAGTGAGGTTTATCACACAAACAACTGAGATTCGCAGATGATTAAATGGTAAGGATACGTCCAAAGCTTATTTCTCTGGCAAAAAATAAATAAAAAACTGAAAATAATAATAATAATAAAAAAGTAATAATAAAAACTAATAAAAACTGAACTAACAAAAAAAAGCCACTGTCATAAATTATATAATACTCATGACAAATGTGAAAAAGAAAAAACTAATATCACTTGTGAAGAACAGACTTGTACAGAATGCTAGGTACAGAAATGTCAACGGATTTTCATTTGAATTTGAAAACATCCAAACAAATACCTACTCTGTTAGTGATTTTTTCTCCAACGAAACTTGAAAGAATTCTTATCGAAAATCGAAACCACAACGGAGCTGAAAGTATGTATATGTGCTTCAGTCTTGCAGGAAAAGCACCCTGAAATATGAAAAATACTTAGGTTTACATCCAAGATATTATGGAATTATTCATGTCAAACATTATATATACTTGTAGCATCAAAACTGAATGCGACTCTAGGCCTTAAGACAGCAACTGAGTGTAGAAATATTTACAGGTAGCAATTGCGTCCTCTCTGAGGTGACTTACAAAAAAATTTACCAAATGCAACTATTCCTTTGCAATTTAACCAACTCAGAATTTTCCATTGCTGACTAAGTTGACGTGGAAAGAAATAAGCTGCTACAAAATATTTGAGAAAACAAGAAATTAAAGAATGAAACATACATTTCCTTATATATATATCAAGACGCCGCCATAAATAGCTTTAATGCGCTGCCTAGTGCTATTAAAACAGAGACCAGCTAC
The DNA here is from genome assembly GCA_018155075.1 of Cassiopea andromeda. Lineage (NCBI taxonomy): Eukaryota > Metazoa > Cnidaria > Scyphozoa > Rhizostomeae > Cassiopeidae > Cassiopea > Cassiopea andromeda. The sequence continues at coordinate 550,362 of WIPJ01003781.1, read as the reverse complement.
AGCAAGTTTTGCGGTTGCATTAAAAACCTTTTAGCAGAAAGAGCAACAGTTTACTATGATAGACAATTAAATAATGCTTATTTTCTTTTATTTCTATTTCTTCCTTTTGTGAGAGAACTAAGATTGTAAAATTAGCTTTCAGTTAGTCTTTCCTTCTATCTGTTTTGTGATGAGTTGAAGAGCGACAATTGTAGTGAATAGGCTCGATTTACCATATTGTTATAGTATTATTATTACTATTATTATCACAAAGATCTATTTTATCGAAAATCATAAATATAACTATCAGGTGCACATATTTTACATTTTATCGCTGAAATAAACCTTGGACAGACCAAAAATTGCTTGCCTTTTCAAGTTTTATGGTTCTATCTATTTTTGCTTTACCAGATTGAAATCTGTCAGTAACTTTTACAGCTATGTAATTTTGCTTCCATAGATTATACTGACAGTCGATTGTACGTTGCCTGATATAGTGAGACGTATAATTGTAATAAGTTATAACTTGGTAGTATATCGAAGTTTCAAAAAAAATTATTATTATTATTGGTTATCCCATCTATCCTGAAATTATCATGCCAGAAAACTCTAAGCATTTGGTCAACTGTTCAACAAAATATGCCGAGAAATATTCTCAACTTCTCTATAAAATATCTCAAAAACACTCTTCCAACTCGAAAAAATCTTTGCAAATGGTCCATTTCTCAATCGTCAGCATGTTAATTCTGCCTTCAATCAGAAACTTTACAGCACATGATATCTAGCTGTAAATGCTACCTTGAGGAGGGGAGATACACTTGGCGCCATAACTCTGTCCTTCTCTACCTTGCTAATACATTTTCATCTCTTAGCCAATGCAAAGTCTAACTGATTTGCCTTCTTTCACTTCTCCATATTTGATTACCGGCGAGTCCCTTCGTCCTGACCTTCTTTTACTCATGGAGAATAACGTACTCTACATTCTAGAACTTACACTAGGCTTTGAGACTAATATGCAGGTTAATAGCATAAGGAAAGCCAATAAGTACAACAGACTTATCAAGGACCTGTCCTCAACCTATAGCAAAGTTACTTTTATTAATCTTTCCATGGGTGCTCTTGGTGTTATGGGCTCTTCATGTGATTCCTTTCTATCGTTGCTCCAGGATCTAAACTTTGACAGACTTGTACAGAAAAGAATTATCATGCAGACAATCAACATTGCTATTAGGACCTCATACTTCATCTTTTGCCAAAGAAATAAACCATGGAACAAACCAGAACTTCTGACCATTTAATTCCTTTTCTTATTATTTTTCCTTTGAGTTACGTTGTATGTCTATTATCATTATTATTTTGGTTATTTGTCATGTATAGCACAAACTCGTCAATGGTAAACTACCATTATATGAGAGGTGTATTATTGTATGCAATATATGTATTCATATAAAAGTTTAAAAAAATATCTATTCGGTAGTATTAGCCAATTGTAAACTACCAGAAATAGCGAGGTTTATGATTGCATTTAGTGAATTTGAAAATTAAATGATGCTTCCATTACTATTTTTAAAGAATGAAACATGCTACTACCTCTTATAACAAGTCTCTCTACAGTTTCATTTTGGAACAAAAGAATAATGTAGTTTTTCTTTCGACTATTGATGCACTAACTTAATCCTGATTCATTTAGAAAACAGACTTGTATTTTGAACAGAAAACAAGTATATTGAGATTCTGAAACTCGTTTCAACACTATCTAATACAAATGCAACAAAAAAGGTCGTTTAGTTGTAGAGATGCTTCAAAAGGATCCTCTTTTGTTTTCCTTTACCTGACATTAACTACTATAAATATATATATATATATATATATATATATATATATATATATATATATATATATATATATATATATATATATGTATGTATGTATAATACAAATTTGGCCTCGAGCCATAAGGGGTCATCCAAAAAAGATGTTCACACCTTTGGGGAGGGTGAGGGCTAGCAGTGATGCAGGCAAACGCGAACAGGGGGAGGGGGTAGTTAGCTGGAAGTGGACATCGTTTTCAGGGAAGCTTTTTCTAAGAGATGAGAAAGTATTTACAAGTCATTTTATTGACATCTTCTCTCTGCAAAATAAAGAGACAAAAGAAATAGACAATTTATATGTTTTTTCTGGAAAAAAGTTCTATTTTTCATATATTATACAGTCTTTTAGTATTTTCTGATTAAAATATAGTATTGCAAAGATTGCGTTGCACTTGAAAGGAAAAGGGTGTGTCTGTGGGTGCATAGGCACGCCATTATTGTCAAGTTTACAGCATTGAAGACAAAGTCACAATTTGTGTCCTTATGGACAGGAAGATGGGTGCTGATATGCAAAAAGTGGACATGCATGGACAGGGGGAGGAAGGCGGGCTAAAAACTGGCAGAAGTGTGCGGACATCCTTTATGAATGACCCCTTAAGCAAAACTATAACGATCTTGGAAAGAACTGTTTGGAGTCTTACACTATTTAACCTTTCCTTTTCGAAATAAATTTATTATATACATAAAATGATGTTCAAAACCAAAAGAAGACAGCTTTCTTTACCTTAAGTAGCTTCAAAGTCTTCATGCAGAGGTCGTAATCAAAGTTGCGATATGCCGCTTTCGTCATGTCGTAAATTAGTACAATACCTTTTCTCTGTGTATCATACCTAGATAAACAGCAATTGAAAGTATACAAGTAGACAAATAAATGACAAAAATTAAAGTATAGACTATGAAACTTTCCAGAGAGGATAGCAACATCACAAAGGCACTCAGGCCTATTGTGCAAAATCTTTGCGAATTGAATTATTCAGTACTGGCATGAAGCAACTCTCAATAAGATAAACACTTCTTGGTACAAAAATTCTAACTAGTAATCGATAGCAAGTAGAATACTAAAAACCACATCCTTCTAGCGCAGTGGCATTTTTTCAACAAAAATCGGAGGGAGGGGGTAGAGGCGCTAATTTTTCCGATTATTTTAGAGGAAGTCGAGTATTTGTCAAGTATAGGTAGAGCATATGTGTTTTTCATAGGAACAAAGCCAAGGAAATTGAGACTAAGGCAAAAACTGGGTTTTCTATTGGAAAAAGCACATACTTTGTCTTTATTCTACTACTTTGGCAAAAAATCTGCTGACTTGATGGCAGCTGGGGGTACTTTGCCCCCTTAATATCTGCTACTGTTCTAGGGGATGCAAATCAAAATAATTTAGAGGGTGGAATATATGAAAGGCATGGAGAAAATGAGATCTACAAATAAGCCACTTCACTCCTTTACTGATTGTTTGAAATATTTAAAATTAATTTTCAATTTTCACTGGCAAAGTTCTTACAATTGTTTGTTTATAATTCATTGAGTGCCAGAACTAGAACATGATTTGTTACCCTCTATTATGATACTAAGATACTTTGAAACTGAATAAAGGATGGAATTTACATAGAAGCCAATACAAGATATGAGTCAAACCTTTTTCATATCAACCTAAGATTTGTATTTGCTATGTGAATCTTATGAGAAAAGGTTAAATAATGATTACAAACATACTGGCAAATTAGTTCATTTAGCTGGAATACCAATGACTTTAGAACTGCTAGGTGTGTTGTAATCTTTGGAATATGGAGTCTTTCAGTGAAGAGACAAACGCTAGCACCAGTGTGGTCCTTTCCAGTCTAAAAAGAGACAATTCAGGGATTAGTGACAAAGAAACATTACTAATATAGGGAGTTTTAAACATTCAGCTTAATCCTAAAATTTACCAAAAATATTGCTCTTAGAAATGACATTAAATTTCACATATCTGAAAAAGCAAATACTTATAATGATAAAATTGAAAAAAGAAGCTAATTGACTATATATTAATCATAATTCCTATTGACTTTGAGGATACAAAGTTCTAATGATATAATAACAGAGAGTTCAGTGTAATATAAAAATGCTGAGCATCAGCAAATTTTTCTTCATAACATAAAAGAAACAGATAATTTTAGCAAAGAAGATGTATGACATTGAAATAAAAAAGATTCCTAAAAGCTTACCAATACTGTGAATTTTCCAGACAATAATTCAGAAGATACTTCTTCATGATATGGATTCAAAAACTTTAGGCTAAACTTGTCACATACAACCTAAAGGAAAATTTGAAGCAATGCAATGAAATAACAACTACATTGAAAAATATTGAAAATACTCCAGGTATTTTGGATTGATTGGGAAAGAAGGAAAAAATCAAGGATAATCAGAAATCCAGATAAACAAGAGAGCCAATCTCCTAAAAATACAATGATTTTTGGGTTGAAATAGTGTAAGTACGTGCTTCTCAATTACTTTTTGCAAAGGCCCCTTAAAACATAAAGAGAAAATATTATGCACCCCCACTCCCTATAAATAAGATGGCTATGCATAAAAATAGTATATATATATACCTGTTCCCTGGGGTCATATACACCCAACCTAGCATGCATTGTGTCCCTCAAGGGGGGCTCACCCTACAATTTGAGAAACACTAGTGCAAAAGGCTGATCTTCACTAGTTGATTTGTATATTTTTAGGATGATCATCTAACAACTTCATGACAACACATGTGCAGTAGGAACTAGAATTGTCAGGACAATCATCAAGTGCTAGATGAGAAGTTAAAACCAGTTCAATGTTTCATCAAACTCTTGACAATCTCATGGAAGATCTCATTAATAATTCTTTTTCTACTGCACATGGGTCATTGTGAGATTGTCAGATGATTTTTATGACGATTATCATAGAAATCGTCTAGTAGAGATTGGCCTTAAGCACAGCTTGAAACTGATCAAACTGAACCATTTCTTATGACTTTCAGTAATATATTTATAATATCTTGTCAAACATTTCCCACAAAAATAACTGCCAGTTAGTGAAATAGATATGGAAAAATCCATTAGACTTTTCATAATATTTTTTTGATATTTTGACAATTTCAAGCATTTTGGAAAGCAATATCTGACAAGAAATTCAGACAAAGCAGAGTTGCCTCACAAAAATCTGGAATATGCAGGAAAATCTACTACATGGAATTAGGGGTATGGAAAAAATCTGAGGTATCTGAAAAACTGAATTATCTGATGCCAGATTATCCACAGTATACTGTATACCTAAAATAGCCCATTAATCAAAAGATTGAAACTGGTGGGATAAGTACTGAACATTAACACATATTTCTCCATAATTTCATTGATATATTGGTAGTATTTTTCTTGAAACTTGCTCATATATTCTTTATAATCTAATCATACAAATACAATTCTTGCTAACAACAGGTAACTTGCATTGGGCTTGCCTTGTAATACAATAGTTATATAATGTAATACTATTTATTATGAGTTTCATAAAAGCTCATTAGCAGTTTCCACTGGAGAAGTGTGAAAGCAAAATTATTGTTTTTGTGTTAAACATAAGGTCAGTGATTACTATTAAACAAGGCAGCATAAACCAAGAAATCATTGCATACAAACATATTGAAACTTGGGGTGACACTAGGAACTTTCCAATGGGGGAATGTCTATTCTGATGGGGGCTAAGATATGGTTACTAGGGGCTTAGAACTGCTACTATAACTCTGAGAATAAAGCTCTTAACCTTCCAATGTGTGGCTAGCACCCCCTAACAAGGGAACTATATAACCCCCTTTTTGGGAGGATATACTATCCCCAAATTGGAAGATTCTCAGAGTCCCCTAATTCCCCTTTGGTACCAGCTCCAATTAAAAATAAAACATACCAGGTAGGCTTTATAGAGCTCTATTGATCTATCAACATCAAATTTGCGGGCCATAAGAAATTGAATAGCTGTCTCTTTGGTAGTTCTCTCTCCATTTTGTTTCCTCATAAATCCATGGATGGTGGACAAAAACTGATCAACTGCCTGAAGATATATATGATATATGAGAAACTGAAGAGGATACAAGGCATGTATAAGCATGTCAAACTTCACAAGAAACACTAGGGTAAAAGTAATAGAACCTTCCAAAAGAAATCCCCTTCTCCATAGATATTCAGTGCATCATTTGTAACAATCTTATAAAATGCTTACGGCAATTTGGCGTTGCTGAATTTCTAAACAGCATCTCCTATCCCCAGTATTCCTATCTAAGGGTTTTTTAATGAAACTTCTGAGCTTTCGTTTTGAAAAAATTTTCCTATCCTTGCAAATACCTTTTCGTAGTACCATTGGTTCGCAAATATAGTTCATGCCACTAAAGGACTAACATCAGGCCGTTGAATGTAAGAAGGCTTAACAAAGTAGCTTTATCTAGAATAATTGAGAATTATGACCTTACTTTCACTTCATCGTCAGTATATTGCTCCTCTTCAACCTCCACTACATCCTCTAAACCCGCCATGTTCAAAACATCATTGCCTCTGTTTCATAACGAGATTTCATACTAGTAGACGGAAGTGAAACAAGCTTTTTGATCTATCTGACAAACAGTGCGGGCAGGACTGATCCTTATACAGTATCTGCCAAGACAAGTATGCATGAAGATGTTGCCAATGATATAGGAAGCATTAAAGAAGTCATACATCTTAGGGAGCTTCTTCGTATGCAAAAGGGCAATAACCTGTAAGGCAGAAAATGGCCACAGTACCTAAACTTAAAATGTTTAAAATGGGGCCCATTGATCTCTGGTTGGTACGTCTATAGATGTTGCTGTTATTAAGAGACTTAACATATTGCAGACAAGATAGAACGAAGAAGTTTCCTTTTACACTCGAGTTAAAGTACCTCAAGGGTTGATATAACAACACCGTTTTATGTATCTTTAATGAAACTATCGCCCAAAACTTTGCATAACTACAGTTAAAGAACTTTGCAGCTTTCTGAAAGTAACCATTGCTATAGAAGTCTGAGAGAAGCAGAATGATACATATTACACTGGCTTTTTATATATGCTACCTGATGTCAGTGGAGTAGGGTCAGGATATTCAAAATATTCAGTGAATACCCTAAAATTTCCAGGAAAAAAGTCTGTAATATATTGGGATAATGTTACTTTTCTCAAACACTGCTTTTGAATGTGTTTACGTACTTAAATATTCAAAGTGTGCAGGTGTGCAGATGTGAATCGTTTGGAAGCAAGCAGATTTGTGAAGATGATGCGAAGGATCGAAAAACAACTTCATGTTAAACAAAGTTCGTCACGAATACACAGTGAATACCCGGAAAGATGTTTCCACCAATCAAAATGCTCCATTTCATGAATAAACTTTTCCTTAATGAGCGAAAACAATGACAAAATACGCTGGAAATATGCCTGCATCCAACCTGTCACTTGTCAAAGCTCACATAGAGGCTAGTTAAAATTGAGTTTCGGTGCTTGGAGTGATGGAGTTGTTAGTGAAAATGGAGTAAATAAAACACGTAAAAATTGTAAAAGGAGATTTGAAAAGTTGACTTTTCAGCAAGGAACTTCTGTTCAGAAGTAAATAACGTCGCGTGGTAGCAGCAGCAAAAAGAACATCAAAAGATAGGTAATTTTATACAGGCTCAGTTGCACGTAGGCCAACTTTCTCAATGTTTAATTTTGCCGTGTTAGAAGGAACCTATAATTTTACTATTTTTACGTTCATGAAAAAAGTGATAGGCCTCGAACACTCCCCCTTTATTTTCAAATACATGAAAGCACCTTGGCTTAGCCTTTTCTCTGCTTACGTAATGCAAGCTGCTAGATTTGCGCAATGTATTTGCTTTTTGAGAGATGATGAACAATATATACGTATAACATTTTACCATGATGATAATATAAAACTATTTTTAGACCTGTAACTGTAATACATTTATGTTTTTCTTTCTAAGCTTTCTTTGTACAGGACAAACAATGATAACAGCAATTTTTGTAATTGTTGTGTTAAAAAATTCGTTTTATTACTAAGCTGCTAGATTTGTGCAATCCAAAGGAATGTATAGTCATGTGACACCATGTCCCTATCATGGTACTATTGTTTAGTTCCTATTGTAAATAATGGTCTTTTGTTAAGGTTTCAAGAGCCTTCTAGGCTTTGTTGCTATAGGCCCTGTTCCTGATTTGCCAGATGCATTCAAATTAGTTGACTATGACTGAATCAGCTATGGGTGATATTTTAGCAGAATCTTCTAGAAGAGGTCGATACTTTGTTTCCTTTCGCTTAGCATTGTCTTTGGAGTTTTCATCATTGGTATTAGTACTATTATCACAGAATTCTTTGTTATTAATGATATTATGTATAAAAAATTAGACATTTAATGAGAGTTGCCTCTCAGCCGTAACTGGCTTTCAAGGGCTCTTGAAGCAAAAAATGTTACTGCCAAAAGAAAGTTAAAAGCCTAGCCTTGTTACAACTCGTAGCACAAACTGGTAAAGACAAGTTAGGAGATGCATTTTGCTAGATATTCAAGTTCATGGTATTCAATACCACAAGACGTTAACTTGCTACACCCAGGAACGCCACACCAAGCCACACCCTATGATAGAATACCAAGCCAAAAAAGTCATGCTACGCTACTGCCTGATGTTCATTATATATAAAAAGAGTTACTTTTGGTGTGATTACTCTTTTAAACCTCTTGGAAAATGCATTTCTACTTTTGCATGAGATACATTTTCCTTTTTATATAAGTTGATGCTTCTTTCTTTTGTTTTCCCTGCCCGTACAGTGTCGTGTCAGTGTCTTTGAATAATTGCCAAAAATAGTTTAAAACGTTGGATATCAAGTTGCAAAACAACAAAACGTTGTTTTGTTCAATGAACGCCATGATCTGTTGTTGTCCAGGCAAGTTCAAAAGTCAAATTTAAAGAGACATCAGTAATTTCAAATTACGCTGTATAATACCGCTACAAGAAAAAATGCGTTCACATCGTCTATAATGACACAAAATAAAGGTAAATAAAACTACAAGCTGGTACTTCCACGGAATATTCCACTTTGCAACTGTGTACCACAATGGAAAAGTCCAGCTGGATTAAAGGACCATACTAATTGATCATGTTCTGCTCTGACACATCGATGGAAGCTCAAAAGGGTCAGTGATCACCCTGTTTACAAAAATAGGCATTCCATTGGTCTATAAATCCGACCACTGATGGTCTAGCTTGGCAAATCAAAATTTGACTGTTCAAAATACGAATTGTATGAATTCTGGTGATGTGCACATGACTGACTGCCTCGCTTGCAGAACATTTTGCAGCGTTGCCCATTCCTTGTTAACGATCCGCATCTTCTTTGGGCGCTATCCAATGCTGAATTATGCAACGTTTCATATGAACTGTTTAGTGCTGATTTTTGTGGTGTTGAAGTTATTAATCGGCTTGTGGATGCTAAAAGAGATTGACATATTAATTAACATGTAGACATGAAATTTTATTCAACATTCTGGCATTGCGATCGGTAAAGAGATGCTAGTACTAGATTGGTGACCGCTATAGGACATGAATCTTGACACTTCCAATTCATTTCTCTGATCTTCCTTGAAGCGTCAATTATAGGAGAATGAATGAGAATCACTTTGAGTAAACATCCCATTGGAAATACTGTCAGTCACATGTTTTATATTATTTGTCACGTTGATAGAGTTTTAATATTTTTATAACATTCTTATGTATTGTTTTCCTTGCAGATGCAAAAGATATGCTTCGAGCACCTAATGAATGATTTTAAAGAAAATTGAGGTCGAAAGTGCTACGTCAAATGTAGATTTCATCATATAAATTATGATCATTATGTCTGATGAAAATCAATTCAGTTCAGCTTCAGAAGAGGGATAGTATGACTCAAGGTTGCTAATAGACACTATTTGGAGTTTCCTAATCTAGGTTTATTTCAAAGCGTGTTCTGCTGCCTTCACACCAGAAGTGTGATAAAGGCAAGATCACTTGCAGTTAGTGGTGTAGAATTGGAAAGCTTGGTGGGCTCAGCTCTTTAGTCATCTTTCCCATACTGCTGGGGGCTTCAGCCCCCTAGCTTTAATAAATGACTATGCAGGGTTGTGACATTGTTTACCTTTTCGATGCAAATTTTACGTGTTACTGATGGCCACATGACTTTTCAACTAGTCTGCTACGATTGACTAAGACTTTATCTTTGTAAACAGAGGTACGAAAAATGGGACACATATAAAGGAAACAACAACGGAATTTCTCCTAGTTTTCGCGCTTCTATTTACAAAGGTAAGATTTTAGCCCATCGTAGCGCGCTATGTTAAAGGTCATGTGACCCTCAGTAACATGTGGACTTTGTATCGAAAAGGTGGATTTACAACAAACGCAAAACAGCAACAGCAACAGCAAAAAAGACTGGTCACCTCTAGCCGATTTCACTTAAGTTTCAATTTAACTCCACAGCACTGCATGAAGTAAACATTTTTGTTTGACGAAACGTACTCTGTAGCTTAATGTAAATCTCCAATTACGTCCTAACAGTATTTATGACTTCTCTCACAGAGTATATATTATTGTCAAGCCATGCTCTTTCCTGGGAGCTATTCCTAGCCAAAAAGCATAAATACTCACTGTATTGATTGTCTACGCTTACATCCAGTTCTTCACATCCTTTTCCATCGCTTCCCCCATGAATAAATCCACTTTTTCTCTGCTCTTTCCCAAAAATTACGTACCTTATCATCGAACTGACTTTTTTCATTAACTTTTTCCCTGTGATTGCAATTTTTTCAGCTGCAAAAACCAAACTTGATGACAAGTAGTTTCTTTTGCAAGCAATCGAACAGATCCAGGAAACTACAAGGAAGACGTTAGGAATCATATTAATGACACTGGTCATACTGCTTCGATTGATGACTTCTGTATTACAGATAATATTTGTAATGAACTTGTTTTACCTTTTCACGAGAGCTTGTTTATCCTTAAGTATGGTTTCCATATAACTTTCTAGCGCTGGCGACTCACCGCCGAAATTGAATTCTTAAATGGAAACACTTCATGTCAACTGCCGGCGACCCATCGGCGACCCACCACAGACATCGAAGAAAGGTTGAAACTTGTTCAACTATTTTTCCATTGAGGTACGGGCAGCCTCGAGAACTTTATATGGAAACATTGTTGCGGTAGGTCGCCGGTGGGTCGCCGGTGGGTCGCCGGCAGTTTCAGAAGTTTTATTCAATACTACTTAAAATGACATTCATTTCAGTTTTATTTTAAAATTCTCTACGGAGGAGAGCTCATCGTCGGTGGGTCAGTCGACGGTGGGTCACCGGTGATTGAAAAGTATGTGGAAACATGCTTCAGTAGCAATGTCGTCGGTGAGTCACCGGCACTAGAAAGTTATATGGAAACCAGGCTTTAGAGATCGACCCACGCTTAACCAGCAAATTCCTCGATGCCTGTGCTTATGACCCAATCCCCATGCGTTTCTTGTTGTTGTGTTATGTTGCCTCCTTACTTATTTCCTTATTTAGGCATTTTCCGCCTGTTTGTTCATTATCATCCGTTTTTATTCACTGTTTTCAGAACTTTTATGTAATTGCTGTGTTTTGTGATTACCTACAAGAACCCCCAATCTTTCCCATTTGTTAGCTGAGCTATTACCGAAATGTTCTGGATAGGTCTAAAACGGCTTTGTCGATAAGTATGTAAGGGGTAAGTCAATATACCTGACTTTGTCAACATTAATGGGTGTGTTGATGGCAATCTACTCAAGAAAACTGGCTATTATATCTAGTTTATTTGTAATGTTGCTCTTAATGGCTACCATCCTCAAATTTATATTTAAACTGCGCTTTCCTACTGATGTCTCGAAGACATGTTAATTAGCAAATCACGATGATAATTGGCAAAGCAAGCCATAGTCTGATCAAGTTATACACTTTCCTTTAGTGGTGAATTTTATTCCTTAATACACGTTGTTTATTTATAAAAAAGTAGTTTATAAGAGAGTACTACTCAGCTGTTCAAAAAGTTAAGAAAGTTCAGTACTGGATTTTTGAGACTTAAGAAAGTTTTTTTAGTGTTTATGTATTTAAAATTCGATTTATCTGTGTACAAAATGTCATCTATGTGATGTTGGGTCCTTCTAGCAGTTTAACTTCTACTACACGTTTTTTTTATAAGAAAAAAGTTTATAAGAAAATTAGGCTCCAATGGTCAAAATCTTGAGAAAATCTTAAGAAAATCACTAGCCTCAATTTCCAAAATTTAGTGTTTTTATTGGCCAAAAATCGATATTTTGTCATTATTGCATTCAAAAGGTTAAAGAAGGAATTCAAATTCAAGCATAAAATATCAATAACAAATGTTTAACTCAGTTTAGCCAGTTTATTTAAGAAAAAGTTAAGAAAACTTTAAGAAATCTCAGGCTCAATTTCGGGAAAAGTTAAGAAAATTGAGGCTCTAGCAAAATTTTAGTTTTCTTATAAAAAGACGTGTACCTACCAAGACTTGACATTTTCGCTTGCCACCAATGCGCATGCGCAAAGCATCAGAACTAAATTTTTGCTAAAAAGGTTTTCAGAATGTTCTGGTATTGGAATCATGATAAAATTAAGAAAGTTTCAGTACTCGGCCAAAAAAACTTCTCACAAAAGAAGAAAGGTGTATACTATATAGCTGCAGCCCTTACCCACTCCATGCTGGTTTATGACATCGAGACTATGGCATTGCATGGAGATAGTGATTTACCCTTTTCGTACATGTAAAGTGGTCATTTACCTCCTAAATACTTTGAACAATAGCAAGGATAAATGGCCATGTTAAAAATTCCCTTCCCTGTTCCAAAATGTACCCCAGCATCTCCGATAGAGGAGAAATTGCATGGCTTTTTCTTCTCTATCAATGTTTACGTATCATTAACAGATAATTCATTCACCTGGATATGTCAATGTAACAACGACGAATATCTCCTTGTACGTGAGGTGCTGTTTCTCTTGCAAGGCAAATATGCAGTTGGTGGGCAGTAAGACGAATACTGTTGTTCTTGGTAGAAGAGGAGAGCCGCAAGAAAGCACAACTAGTAGCATAACAGAGAACTGCAGAGTGTGGCCAAAGAGAATGGAAATAACGGACACCTTGTCTCTTGTGCCACCAACAACGTCGTTTATCCATTTCATTTGGTTGTGAAATGACTCCTCGAGGTTGACAATCATCTAAAAGTGGAGAATTTAATTTTGTTCAACTGACGAGGTACAAAGAAGATGCAGACTTAGTAATCTTTTAAAATGCCTTTGCACCCTCAATAGATAGTTACAAATTTATAAATATTTTACAATGCACTCTTTTATAAAAATAAATTTTGTAAGAATATTAAGGTTAAGAGAAGCTGAAATTTAAGAATAATGTAAGGCTCGAGAGTAGTAGCAATGTTTGCACCCTTACAACTTAGGCCCTCACAGCTTCGCCGTCATCTTGTCCGCCATTGCCAAATTGCTACTACTCTCAAGCTTCATTAAGACTTCAGATTTTAATGCATACTAGATACAGTACTGTAGTTAGATTACATATTGCACCGTCCATACGATATTTATTATTCTATTCCACTTGTGCTTTGCTTTATGAAGAAGCAAAACATCAACAAACATTTGAATACATTCCCTTGATATCGAGGGAAAGCTACATCTATGGCAATTATAACTAGTTTAAAATAAATTTTAGGCTCAAGAACAAAAAATTCCGAATATTGAAGCTCAGCGAAAGGTTAAGCATTCTTATTAGAGTGTAGCATGTCAGACTTGCTATGAATTGCAAATTCAAACTATTCCTCAAAATTTTTGACACTTCAGTGATGATACAGCTCGCTAGCAAAATGATAAATATCCAAATTTAATGCCAAAGAAAGTAGATAGGAACAGTCTACCTCGCTTACAAAATTAATTGTTTGTTGAATATCTTGTACGTTGTCAATGATTCTGCTATGACGATCTTCAATACTCGCATAGTGGTTATCCATCTTCCCAACAGCTTTATCTGTCAAACAATGGACTCTTAATTTCTAATTGCCAATTTGCCAAAATCCTTTGTCTGAATATATTTTGCCAAAAATCTTTAAAATTTTCAAATACCTTAAAGTTTCCAATGGGTAAATTTTGGACTTTTCATATCGAACTTTTTTACTAATTCTTTGTTCCCTTGCTCCAAAGCTTCAATCTGGCGAAACGCTATAAAAGCACTTCATTTTTGCTTTACTCCAAGCTATAACACATACATAAAAAATTATGGAGAATTGAACTAAGGTGCTTGCATGGGATTGTTCTATGAAAGTAGAAAGTATTCGGTATCTTGAATTTAGGTAGAAATCAATACTTGCCTAGCTTTTCAAGCACATCCTGAGCACGTGCCTGTATGGCTTGTACCTGTGACAGTAACTCTTTATCGTTAGCTGCTCGCATTTTGTTCTGTTTTTGTATAGCACCGGATAATTCGTCTAAAAGTAGAAAATTTCACTAATTTAACGCCCCAGATAAAGGCAAAAAATAAGTTGCTTTGGCGTGACTATGATAATATATGAGAGACTTCAACTGCTCCAATGACGGAATTTAATTAGGAAGAGACTTGGAGTTAAAAGATGGTATGAGTTAAATCCCGATTACAGAAAATTTGTTGCACTGCTTGAACTTTGTTTATGCATCTGAAAAAGCAATTACTTTTCTGCTTTTGCAACGGGCCTGGCAATAAGTATTGGAGCAAAGAAGATGTTAAACTAACAAGCCGAAGTTAACACTAAAAAAGTAGGTATCTCAATAGAAGAAACAGAAATGTGATGCAACTGGATTTCACATTGCTTGCTTCCTTTAAGTACTTTAATGTATTAGTTGTCCATCATCTTCCAAAGCACCGATGGGTAGCAAACCATTCTTCAGCCTAAGCTTGAAGAGGACTCCCTAAAATCTAATACATTACACGCTTTTTTCAATAAAAAGTCGGTTTATAAGCAACGTTATCATTTCTTATTATTGCAATTTCTTTTAGTGAATTGAGCCATCTTGTTCTTTGTCTGCCACGTCTTCTTGTTCCCTCTACCTTACTAGACACCCCAAATTATGAGAAGAAGCTTTTAGAACTAAGGGAAAGAGCTAAGAAACTTAAGACAAATTTAAAGCGGTTACCTGGTTTAGCGGTTACCAGTTTTAAAGCGGTTACTTGGTTCAGCAAAAGGTTGAGCCAAAGCAATGTGAACATGACATTGGTTCAGAATTTAATTCGCACTGATGCATTTTGTTTGTTTGGCTACTATTACTTTGCTACGTTCATGTTTTGTTTACGTTTCCCCTGCAATTTTGATAATTACATTAAGAAGCTTTCAAGAGACTTAGAATATGGCCAAAAATTAAGAAAACTTTACTAGGTTTCTTGCAGAAAAAGACGTTTACGGTTACTTTGGTTAAGGGACTTCTCTACAATCTCATAACCATTCCTAAAGCACGGCTTGCTTCAAATCATCTCATTTCTGTAGGTAGTGTCCACACTAATGCGTTTTCGTATGAAAACGCATACATTTAGATCCATCTAAATGTATCTAAACGCATCTAAAGTGCAAAGCGCATCTATTTGTATGCGTTTTCATACGAGAACACATTAGTGTGGACGCTACCTTGGGCTTCCAAAGAAACCATCTTCCATTTTCCAATCAAAAATTCAGACTTAGAGAAGCATGGTTAGGGACCGAAGGTTCTTCTAATTGGACGAAAATGCCTCACCCAAGTCTTTTCTAACTTCTATGCTGTGTTTTTTTATTTCTTTCTGTCTGCTCTCGATTATTCCTTTTTCTTGTGATAGAGTTTCAATATTCTCCTGAATAGCCTCTTTCAAAGAGGTCTGCTGGACAGTCAATTCAGTTTGGGTTTTGATTGCCTCTTCACTGCCTTCCACTACTTGCGTGAAAGTTTCTGATGTCTTGTTGCGTAAAACCTTCTGACTTTCCTGATAAGATTACAAAAATGATGTTCAGCTGATCAAGGTTTCTAATAATTACGATTTGATCACTTGCAAATGATTACAAATCTTAAAAGCATTAAATTGAATTTTACGTTATCAGAACGGGATTAGAGCTAAAAAGCACAACAAAGTTTCCTTACCAGCAAATGCTTTAAAGAAACAAGATTTTCCTTTGCAGAGTTAGCGAGAGAATTTATGGTTATTTCTGTCTTTATCCTAAACTCTGTCTGCCTTACACTGTAGCAAACTGCTCTAGCCCTGTTGCTGACGACATGATAGGCATTCCATGTGTCTGAGTCCATATCTTTGGTACATTCACTCAATTTCTAACAACATAAGAAATGCTTAAGCAAGAGATAGTATATGAAATATGGTAGTAATCTCTAAAGCGCATGTAACATATATTGGAAAGCACAGTACCCCTAATATTTTGCGCTCTAATTTCTGAAAACTGTTCTATTTTGAACCTAATCGATTCAAGGAAGAACCATCATTCAAAGAAAATCCATTAAATCATCAAAAATACATCATTGGGAGTAAGTGTGCATTTCCAACTATTTCTATATATTCTAAGTTCTTATAAGCAATCAAAGCTCTTAGACTGCTTCAAGAATATTCATGTTTTTCAAAGGCCTATAACTGTAGTCTCACAATGAATTTCAATGTTTTGACGTGGTATGATTTCATTTTGCTATAACGATGACTTACCATTTCATCTGTGCATTTGTAAACGCTCCTACCTTCAACAGCACTCTGACAATTCAACAAGTTTACACTCAGTTTTGAGATATCAAGCTCTGTAAGTTTGTTGCACGAACGTTTTAAACGGTTAATAATCTGCGAAAAAGAAAATGCTATGGCCTTGAATTTAGTATAAAATATAATTTAATGGTATGTGAAACATCATATTCAGAAATCGGATGGCGTTTTTTCAAATAATTACATACGCGTCTTGTCTTATTTTGTAGTATTGCATATTTCTAAGTTGCCTCTTGGCACACTGCCTTTTGGGGTCATGGTGTGGTGTGGTGTGGTGTTGTGTGGTGTTGTGTGGTAAGGTGTGATGTGGTTTGGTAAGGTGAGGTGAGGTGTGGTTAGGTGAGGCGTGGCATGATGTGGTGAGGTATGGTGTGGCAGAGTAGAAAAATCTATATTGTGTGGTTTTAATGATAAAATGACAAAACTGGCCTGTAATTCTTGATATCACGGTGGGTTTGTCAATCTATAGTTAGCACCCAATTACAATAGCAAATTGCTTTTAAAAGCTACTCATATTATGGCGGGCCTATGGAGCACAGAGAAAACAAACTTTACAGACACAATCCGTTGTCAAAGAATGCTCAATGGAAGAAATTGTTCGAGAATCAAAACTACATACTAGGAGATTGCATTGGTCAAGTTTTGGCAAGTTTCCGAGGTAATGTGTGGCTTCTGCTAGGAATTTCGTCTCAATTTCTGTAATTTCAAAAGGCGCAAAGGCTTTCTCCATTGTGCCTGTTTCTTGTGCAACCTCTGTTGGTTTTTCTGCTTCTTGACTCCCAAACAACCACCAAAATGCACTGCATGTCGAAAATTGTAAGATAAAAGCGACGAGCAAAGGACGAAATTGCATCTTCCCGGTTGGTGTATGATTCGAGTGTCCCTTATGTCATGAGAAGAAAATGATGAACGAATTAAACCGTGGTTTTAAATATGTAGGCTATGTTGAGAAAAATCTAAGATGCTACATGTAAGGAGTTCTATGAAGAAAAGTATTGACGCTTTTTAAGCTCATAGTATCAAGGTAGTAGATTCAAACTTAGTACGTTGTGTCTCTTACTATGGTTTTGCTGAGTCGCAATTGCTCGCAATTGCTACTTTTAGCAAAAGCCGTACAGATATAGCCAGCTTCTGCACTGTAGTTCGATGACTCTTGAGTACTTTAGTCCAACTGAACATGCTAGGAACCATAGCTTACTATGCTCTAGGAAGTAATGCACGGTTTAACATGAAAATCGTAAAATGCGCAATACCTGTGTTACTTTCTAGTTATAACGATGATTTGTTGGGCCAGTTTGAGACGGACTGTATTGAAAATGAGAATGTAAACAAAAATGTTTGATAAAAGCTAAGATCTCCAGGGAAGGCAAACATGCTCAGAGATATGAGTGCCTCTAGACATTCTGCAGGTCAAAATCTCTGGAGAAAGGATTACCGTCCTGTTTTGAGTGTTTAGGATGGTATTGCATTGGTTAAAATCATGCTGGGAAACAAAGCTCCATAACGTTGGCAGCCTAGTTGTTTCCAATAAAGTCCGCAGGAATGTCTTCCTTACTACAATTGATCTTATCTCCCTCTCTACTGAAACTTCCCCATTCTCTCAGTTTTTCCTTTGTTGGGGCATTGTTATAGGCCCTAAGGCCTTTCTCCGACATTACTTACTAAAAAAATGCTTCATGAACGTGACATATGGTGGTTAGGAAAATGTTGTGCACTCTCCCCCTCTACCAAACTAGTTGTGCCACTGACAGCTTTCAGTGGTGCAACTAACTTCGTGTTTGGAGGATAAGTGCATAACATTATCCTTTTAGTTTTAGTACAGTTATTTATTTATTTTACCGATACTTAATGCTGCAATATAGGCTGAAAGCCTGTCACAGATCTGTGTAGTGACCTACCCTGGATGGGCAATTTCATTGGTTCCTACAAAAATCAACTATTTTGGATAATGTAAGTGTGTGTGAGGAGGGACAGAGAGGATTTTTGTCTGATATTCAAAGGGCAACTGTCCTCTCTTCTCTCTTCAGTATGCCACTAGTTATTGTAACGAAGAGTGGCTATAACTCTAATAAGATGCATGCTATGAACAAACAGGTGCTAGAACAGTAAGCCATGTGAAAAATTAAAATTCTTTTCAAGGTGGGGCAATTAAATCATCACGCAAATTACAAGCAAGGAATGTCAATAACCTAAAGATCGAGGCAAGGTGCCTTCATCAAGGAGGCTTTCTCTATAACGGCGTTCTCTTCAACAGCCACAACCAGGGAGACATACGCTGGAGGGGCAGGAGGGGTAGCTGGCCCCTCTGCCCTCTTCCAAGGGGGCAGAAGGGGCATTAATTGCCCTTCATTCTGGACTCTTCCCATCTCTCCTATCTTGTGAAGGGGGATTATCCGGCGTTGTAGACAGATTGATTCAAGGAAATCTTTCTGGGAGCAAGTCTCCAGACCCCCCAACATTGCATGGTGCTCCTGACAGACCAATATACTAAGCATTATCCATCTAGACAAGATTTTGAAGACCAGAATCTACCCTCTCTGGAGGAACATGCATATACATAGGTGTGCCCCCAGTTGAAGTTTTGCCCCCTTAGGTAGAACCAAACATCCCTGGCCACAATATACCTTGGAGTGGGGAGCTGGAGAACTCTAGCCTATGAGTCTTCCACTGTTGCTCGCCTAAAGGCTACACTAATTGGCAGAAGCATTCTCTTCACAAGTGGGAGAGGATATGGCCCACTATGTGGTGCTCATATGCTCAGTCCATTTTATACCTACTTATGACTCAAATTAAAAATAGTAGGCAGGCAAAATCTTTCAAGTGATTCAGGCTATGGAATAAAATTAGCATCATAGTCTAGAGTTTGAATAGACCATGCTGTAGTAATGCAAAAACGGCTTTCTTTCGCTGATCATGTGAGCTTTATCAATCCGATTAGACCGCGCTTTGTCGGGAAGTCATGTCACAAGGCACTGCTCATGTGATTAGACCAGGCAAAGTAATGAAGCTAAATTTAACAACTATGCTGTGTCAGGAACGCCAGTGCCGGGAAGGCTGGGGGGCTGCAGTCCTCCCTTTTGCATGGTGGTGTATGACATTATACAAAAGACAGTCTCTCCTATCTAAGATTAGATGTACTTTGATACTCAAGAAAGGGGTCTAAGACAGTCTTCTTGCAATCTAAAGGCGTACTTGCAAAAATTTTGAGGGGGTCCAACACTTACCCCCACTACCACGCCCAATACGAGCTTGCCACTCGTTTCCAGCCTCCTCACTCAACAATACACCCTGGCCTCCCTGTGTGTGTCAGCATAAACAAGTAGTTATGTAGACTATGTCAGGATTCCTTTGCAGATTAAAATTCCAAATAAAGCAAAGTCGAGCATTCGACTGAACCATGACGTCCTCTCCAGCCCCAAACCTCCCAAACCGTGCACATACCCTATGCTGTATATGCACAATGCATTATGGGAGTGGTAGATTTCGTAACCAGAGACAGAGATACCTATGCTGGAGGGGGCAGGGGGGGCAAGAATTGCCCTTTATGTTAACCTCTTTCCATCTCTCCTATCTTGTGAATGTTCATTTTCTGGTGTTGTAGACAGTTTGGTTCAAGAAAATTTTCTGGGGGCAAGTCCCTAGACCCCCAACTAGATATAGTGTAATTATGAGACCAACATACTAAGCATTGTCCTTCTAGAAAAGAGTTCGAAGACCAAACTCAACTCCTGTGGAGGAACATACATATACCTAGATGTGTCCTCAGAGGAAGCTTTGCCCCCCGCCTTAGTGATTTCTAGGGGGACTCAGGGTGTGGAGTCCCCCTTGTCAAAATTACTGATCATTTTAGGGGACTCACCCCCCAAATTCATGTATTGGCTTTGCTTTTAAAATTGCATTGACCTTGCTTCTGATTATTTTGTATTGCTTTGGTCAATTTTGCACTGCTACGTGGTTATTGAGACATTTCTAATTGTTGATTATACTATATCAGTATTTAACTACATTATCATATCTCCGTCTTTGAAAATATGGGCGTGGCTGCAGCTGAGCCATACCTAAAATGTGGACATGGATGGACCTAGAGCCCCTTTGTTAACACTTCTAGAAATCACCACTGTAGAGAATGTATTATGACGTATGTAGGTCATAGGTTGCAACGCCTGTACACTCTACATTTACGGAACATCACACGGCAGCTTTTGTTTGTGTTTGAAAGGACATGCACTCAAAAGTGTAAAGAAATAAGCGTGGCCAACTTGTTTATATATATGATCATATTTCCGTTTAGGCCGAAACTGCAAGGAAGTAACTGTTCAAAAGAAAACACACGGAACTGCGGCCTGCAGTATTACGCTACAAACAAAAACAATTAAGAAAGGCCGTAGGAAATGCTCGATGTCCATTCAAATAATATCCCTTGAGTGGCAAAAGAGCTGCGAAGGCGGCCATGTCCAAAGCACATTTCATTTTGTTTACATTGTTACGTCACTGGAAATGTGACGCACCAGTCCAGCCATGTCAACTAAAAAGCATCCACTGGATATCCCAATTTGTTTGACTCATTCTCGCAACGAAGCGGAGCAAAATAGCTACTCTCCATTGCCTATTAGAAGGGGTTCTCAATGGTTAGGGAATTGAAAGGCTTTTCAAAACTTAATAAGTGAAGGTTTTATGTAACAGGGTGCTACAAGTCTGTGAAATGCACACCAATGTTTGAGAGGATGGCAAGCTATTTTATGTTATAAACTTGCCACCCAGGTGAATCTTGGACAAAAACAGGGCCTGTAAGAAGGCTCTAGCTAGATTTTGAGGCTTAAAAAAAGCAAAAATTCGATATTAATTCAACTTCTTGTAGACACCAATTATAAATAACTAAATAGAACAGATATCACGTTTTTTTCAGGAAGGAAGCAACAAGGGTTTGTTTTAATGTGGAGTTCAACACAAAATGTTCAGTTCTAATTAGCAGTAAAAATAATAGATTTAAGTATGAACACTAAAAGCAGGCCGTTCAATCCATCTACAGCCAGAAATTAATTCTTCAGCACAGCAGTACTGGATTTTAGAGGTCGATATAATATATGCTATATTAGGATTCATTTTCTTATAGGGGTCTGGCACTAGTCTTCTTATATAAATTCGCTACTTCAAAATAGAAGCATTAAGATCAGGTGGCGAAGGGAGCAAGAAAGAGTTGATGCTGATATTTCCTCATAAGTTGTTCTAACGTCACTTTTTTTTGATACAGGTACAGGAATCTGAGAAAGAGGAGCTTCAAATTCCAGTATGTTTTCTGCCTCAGCTGCTTCAGTGCGAGCTCTTCAAGGCGAGCTGAAAAAAATTCACGAAGATCCTATAGAAGGGGTTTTGATACATCTTGTCGATGAAAGCAATTTTTTCGAGTGGGATGTCGGAGTGTTTGGCGCCCCAGGAACCCTGTATGAAGGCGGATATTTCAAGGTATGATATACTTTCATTTCAAATGACGATTACAGTGTATATTACTCTTTCCTAATCATTATTTTCACTCGCTTGGCCTACAATCATAACTTTTAGGCCTTTCCGGTGGGGAAATTGCCGTCATCAGGCTTTGTTTTTGTTTTTGTTTTGAGTTGTCGAGGAGACGTTAATTTTAGAATACTTTCATCTTTTAGACGCATTTATTATTAAGTACATTGTCTTTGCATTTCAGGCTCACCTTTCTTTCCCCCAAGATTACCCTTATTCACCACCGAACTTTCGATTTGTGACTAGAATGTGGCACCCTAATATATACGAGGTAAGCCCATCATATTTACCTTATGCAAGTCCAAAATGGCAACGTTATCCGAAGAAGTGATTCTTTGTGTCCACCTGTTTTCACTTTTCCATAATCCATCGACCGACGAACGTTCCTACTGCTAGTTTTACAAGTTATAGTTTAAGGAGGATTTGTAAGTTAATGATTCTACCTCAATGTTTCGAATACATTCAGTAACAACATGTAACTGGGATTTGTTGGTTGCTTCATAAAAAGACGAATGCTTAGGCCTAAAGCCATTATTTATGATCCATTATTGTTTACCATGCCATTCTCTTTGTTCAAGTCAGGAGAGGTTTGCATATCAATATTGCACCCGCCGATTGATGACCCACAAAGCGGAGAATTACCACAAGAACGATGGAATCCAACACAGACTGTTAGGTAAGTCGAGCTGTAGTTAGGAGGTTTGCGTTTGTTTTAACTATTATATTTAGCAGTACTAACTATAAAGTAGAAATTGGGTACAGTGTTACTAACTATAAAGTAGAAATTGGGTACAGTGTTTTCATCTTCAAAATCTAAAGCAGAATGCCATTCATGGATAATACTTGTTCACAGAAATAGAATTTTTATAGATTTAATGCAATACTAAAAGAATTAAATGTATTTTTATGGTCAGTTGATCTGCCTTTTTTATTTATTTTCCTTTTCTACCATGGCAACAGCCTCATTACCATGACACTTTTATCTTTTATCTGATGTTTTTAGATGTAAGTTTTGCTGGATTGATCAATTAATGTGATACACATAATTCTTATCCTTGCTCAAACTCTGGAGATGATTGGTTTTCATGATTAAATGTATTAGCATATAGATGAAGCCATTTTGGTCACCTGTCTTTTCTTGCATGATCATATTTTTCTTCTTTTATAGGACAATTCTTCTTAGTGTAATATCGTTATTGAATGAGCCAAATACATTCTCACCTGCAAATGTTGATGCATCAATAATGTTTAGACGATGGCAAGAATCAAAAGGAAAGGACAAAGAATATGAGCAAATAATAAAGTGAGTTTAATTTAGCTGTGGCCAAATTTTTGTTGTGAGATATATGAATAAATTTATTTGCAAGAATTGTCAAGTTTCTTTGCTTTATATTAGTTTTTGGTAAATATTTTTCTTAATTTCATTATAGCTTGATTAGTATTAAGGCTCTGACTAAATGCCAAGTCCAAAACAACTAAAGCTCAATGCTATCAATTGGTGGATACTAACAATGCAATGCAGTATATTTCCCTACTATTCTGCTAGAATTAAGCATTTTTTTTCCAGTACCTGTCATTGATTATTTTGTGATTTTAGTTTTGGTAATCAATAATTTATGAATATAAGTGCATTCTTATTTGATCACAAAAGAAGTATTTTCTAAAGTCAGTCATAAATTTATGAAGCTGTTTTTTGTGATTGATAAATATTTACTTAGTGTTACCTTGACTATGTGGTTGCTTAGTCTCTTATTTTATTGTGTGGTGTTTGTAGCTTTTTTGTTCAATCATTTGCTGATTCTTTATAAAATTTTGATCAATTTTGAATCTTGATTAACTATTATATTGGTTAGTTAGCTAACCTTCTATCCAGGGGTGGATTGGCTAGTTGGGCCATTTGGGTGAATGTCCAAAGGGCTGGCTGCATGAAGTGGAGAAAATTTTAAATTCTAGGTATGGAGAACTTCGCAGTGTATGTATGAAAGAACTGACATTAAAGCTGTGGATATATCAGAAAATTGTAACTTTTTCCATATATCCATTTACCGATCTACACTCTCTAGAATTCATGGGCTGGTTTAGTCAGACTGTGTCCAGGCCAAAAAATTTAGTCAGCCTGCCCATGCTGCTATCAGAATTCTCCAAGGACATCAAATTTTTCTTAAGTTTTGATGGTGCTGACCCAGTGATCAATGATGATTTTCTTGGAAGCAATTTGTGTTTCAAATTTATTTTCAAACAACAAGAATGTACCATTCCAATGCTTGCACAGTTAATTCCCATCAGCCATTATAATTCATTTTTAGAAAAAGCATTCCATGTTAGCATTATGCAATATTTATTTTGCATTTTAAAAATTGTACTACAACAGAGATGGCCAACCTGCGGTATTCTAGCCACCAGCAACTGTTCACATGGTTTCATGTGGCTCTTACATTTACATAAAGGCTTTAATTTTTTATATATCTGTACTTTGCTCAACAGGTGACTCCTTAAAAACTAGTAGATTTAATTTACTTTTTAAAGGGTGTTTAAAAACTCCCTAAATTCAAAAAAATTTTGAAAAAGCTCACTTCTTGGGGGAGAAGATTTTCAGCAGAAGACTTATTTAGGAAATGAAATGTTTTTGTCCTGCAAGTACAAAAATATTCCTTAAAAACCATTTTTTGGTACTTAACAACTCCTTAAATTTTACCTACTCACAACAACACAAATCCTGCTTGAATTCAATAAAGTTTTTTCCAATGAGAGGAAAGGATGAGGTGAAGCTCATGTTTGCCCATCTGTGTGATATGATTCCTTGAGGTAGCACAGCAAAAGATGTGGGTCTTCATCTCTCAACTGTTGGAGGCCACCCCTGTATTACAAATTGTTACTTTCAAGTGTCAGATAGTAGCTTTTACTAGTTTTCCCCTGCTACTATAGATTGGACTAGTTAGCATGAAAATTAGCTGCAAAATCTCAAAGAGAAATATGGATTTGTTTGTGCTTTGGGCATAGTTAA
The DNA here is from genome assembly GCA_018155075.1 of Cassiopea andromeda. Lineage (NCBI taxonomy): Eukaryota > Metazoa > Cnidaria > Scyphozoa > Rhizostomeae > Cassiopeidae > Cassiopea > Cassiopea andromeda. The sequence goes on along the minus strand of WIPJ01003781.1, from coordinate 525,188 downwards.
ACTAAACTAGAAATTCTGTAGGCTATTTTATTGCCTCAAAGGTTGGAAGTGTTTGCATATTTGCTTATCATATGTCCAAAGAATTATTCAGCTTGATGTACCCCATGAGATAATCTATTTTATATTAGATCCCTTCTTTAAGTAAGTATACACACGCCATTGAAGCATGATAAGAGTAGATTTAATGCATGTATTTAATTTTGTCTTTTATATAGATGCTTGGGATATGAAAGGTATTTAAAATGTATGCAAAATTGTTTTGGGGAATTTTGTGTTCAGTTGAAGTCTTCAAACTTTTATAGCTATCTATGGCTACCCAGTAGGAGGAAAGGAACTATTTCAAGTTCCTTGTCCTAATCAAAAGTCTGGATTGTTCATATGAGGAAATTAAATATGTAGCCAGATTCATTAGACATTCATAGGAATGTTTTTTGGGAGGAAACAAGTTACACCCTGTTGGTAGTGCAGGTTGTGCAGATTCAGGAGAACTTGGTTTAAATCCTACCATATTCTGTATTGTTCCCAGTTGTGAGGTAGGCACTCAATAAGGTCCCCAATACTTAATTTTTCTCAGATATGGGGCTAGCATTTTCAAACAGAGGGGCTGTACCTCCTCATGTAGCAACCTTATTCTCAGTTGTTGACATTGTCAAGAAAGGCATCAGGTTCTAAAGGCACCTATAGTAGTAGGATTAGTCTTGTGATGTTTATGTTTATCATCTGTGTACATGAGTAGTGATTGTTGTATTATGGTTTAGTCTAATTCAAAGTTCCTTCCCCTTGAGACATCTCAATAATATACAGACTATTGTTCCCCAAATACCTTTGGGTAACTTGAAAAGTAGTGGTGATCACAGAAAAGAAGTCAGGCTTGCTCAGAAATGCCAAATTCACTGCTTTCAAACCCACTTTCTCTTGTATTGCAACCACTTAGTGAGCCAGAGGAGGTTGCACTTCGCTAAGGTCTTTTTCAAATTTTGAACATGAAAACATGACGAGAAGATTGGAGGCTCATGACCGCCGATGTCTGCGACAGACCTGGCACATAGGATAGGAGCATGAAAAATTAGATGTAATGTCCATTATCATTTTTTCAACGTGATAAACACCTAGTGACTTCTCAGCTGTAAAGAACCACTTATTGAAATCACGTGTGCATGTTGCATTCTAAACAAATGACGTATTTAGTACCTTAATTGAATTACCATTCCACCTTGACCTTATTTATGTTCTGTTTACATGATTACGAATTGCTTCTGCAGGAAACAAGTCAGCAAGAGCAGATCAGACGCGGAAAAGGAGGGAATATCTATACCAACAACTGTTGAAGAATATTGCATCAAAACAAAGCCTGAGAGCCAGTCGTCTGAGAACTTTATGGATTTGACCGATGACTGGTACGAGGATATGGACGAATACGATGATTATGACGAAGAATGCTTTGATAATTCAGATGATTCGGGCAACGAAGATTCGTAATGCCGACAATGGCTTAGGTAGTAATTTTGACCCTGCTGAAGATTTTCGTTAAATCTTCGGCTCATTAGCTCATTGTATGATAATTTTCATTCTCAGTCTCCGTATAGTTGTCGTAATTACAAGTTCATAGAGTTAAAAAATTCATAGCGGACTTGTGTAGGTTGTACAGATGATAGTCGGGTGTGGAAGGTTTACAGTTATGCGTATTTTGCTACTTCGTTGTTCATGGCGAGTTTTTGAACGGCAGTATTGTCTTCAAAGCTTCTTGCGTTTTATTCAATTGTTCTTACTATCCCCCAGCTTCCTGAGAGACCAAATAGTAATAAGCAGTAACCATGTTGCAGCTTGCTTTTCAAAGGAGGCCACCTCTGACCAGCAAAGGCGTCAAATCTTGATTGGTTAACGAAGGAATCACCAACGAAGGATCCTAATGTTGCGAGAATTCGTTCGAAAAGCATCGAAAAGCGTGTTTTGGTAGTAAAAAGTGTACTTTCTTTGCGAAAAAAACTGATAACACATAGTTTCGAATAATTGAAAAATATTTTGCAAGCATGTTCAGAAGGCCTCAATTCACATTTACAGAAGGAGCATTTTTTGTATCTTGCGTAGATCAGAAGTTATCGACATTACAAGCCATCCGTCTTTTCTTGTAATGTCGATAACTTTTGATCTGCGCAAGATATAAAATTGCTCCTTCTGGAAATGTGAATTGAAGCCTTCTGATCATGCTTGCAAAATATTTTTCAATTATTCGAAACTATGTGCTATCAGTTTTTTGGCAAAGAAAGTACACTTTTTACTACAAAAACGCGCTTCTCGATGCTTTTCGAATGAATTCTTGCAACATTATTGGCAGGAATCCTTCGATGGTGATTCCTTTGTTAGCCAATCAAGATTTAATGCCTATGCACCTCTGACCCCCTCGCTCCCATTCGTAGTACCCCCGTGCCCTTCTCTTGTGTCTCTGGTGATAAGCCCCAGGTTAACTAATACCCAGATCTATTTTTCTCAAACGCTCTTTTTCATCAAAACGAGCTAGCCGATAATTACTAAGTGATTCTACTGGTCTGCTAATACCGGTCTACCGCCGCACCGGTCTGGTAATACCACTCTGCTATACCGACCACAAATTGGATGCTTCTTTCATCTGTTGTCGGATCTCCGCAATTAGAAATTTATTATCTTCATTAGATTTGTAAATATGTGTAGATATAGCGCTATATATTATGAATACATAAAGTTTAGCCCGAGTATTAAGGCCTGGCCAAACACAGGTAGCCTACTCTTACGTAAAGAACCTTCGAAATCACCTACCATAAGATGGTACACAGTCATCCAACAATGCTACAACTTATCTCCCAATTTAAAAATTCATGCGTGAAGATGCAGGCTTTTGAGATCTTTAATTCTCAACATTACCGTAGTCAAAATATAGGACACTCTTGTTAGCTATATCTTCATACCACGTTTATAGGAAATATTTGAATTGTTTATACATAGAATTCTGGCGTTGATATTTCCATTTTTGTGTCCCTTTGTTACGCTTCACTTCTTATATCTAGACTCAATGCAATAAGGATTTTTTATCTTTTAGGCTTTCAATGTGGCCTCAATTTGCAAGCATCCATATAAATTAAAATTAACAACAATTAATATTCAAAAGCCCCCTATAAATTTCAGGGAAAGAAACCTCTTTGCAATTCACAGCTCTTTCGTTTTTGTAGGGGTGTGCTCCCCCCCTTCCTACACCCTTGAATTGGACAAAGTCATGCGAAATAAGCGAGGTAGGAGAGAAGTACGCTCTCCGCAAGAACTCTGATCGGGTCATTCAATTAGTACTTACGCACCAAAATGGCTAAAACTTGACCCCCCCTCCCCTATCGTACCACATGTAATCTTGCTACGACCCCCCCATTGTGTACGTCCTCTTACCCATCTGACCCCCCATTTCTAAGGGGAAGATGGTGTTTTTAAAACATCCAATCAATAATTCCGTAAAATACTGTAAAACATTTGAGAGTTAGGAAAATAATAATAGCAAATGTTTTAGAAAACAGAAATGAAAGTCGAAGCCAAAGACAACAAAGTATGAGAGAAGTACCTTGCATATGAAAATATTACAACATACGCGCAAAAAGCGCCTTTTTCCGTTCATCCTTAGATATTTTAACCCCCTCTCCCCTTGTACGCATGGCGTAAGCTTTTGCTTGACCCCACTCTTCCTTCGTACGTATATACTAAATGAATTAACCCAATGCTAATGCTAAAGATGTGGATTTTTGCGCAATTTGGAGTGACCAACCTTGGTCCATATTCTCAACAGGTGGCCAGAATTTGTGAAAGGTCCGGGCATCAACTGAGAAAAGCAAAAGGACCAGTTGGAGAAGAAAGAAAGTCGAAGGAAACACCAAAATTTACGCCCTTTCATTTTGCTTTCAACGAAAAGTCTGCTAAACATTTATTAAGCAAAGGGTGAATAGCTTTTATGGTTCAATTTCGGCCCTTCCGAGTGCATTCTGTGATTAAAAATACGAAAATTTCACCGATCATTGCTAATTGAGTGTTATAGCAACACTCAAGTAGCAATGATCGGTGAAATTTTCGTATTTTTAATCATGCTATGCTTGCTGAAAATGATAACGACATTAATCTAAAATGCGAACTCGCAATTCTAGAATTAAAGAGTATATAAAAGAAGACTAAATAAATTCCATTATTTTCTCTAATATAATAATTAATTCCTCAAATCAAATTTATGCTGCACTACAGCATTGTCCACCAAGATTCAGCTGTTTGGAGTAGAAAATTTTGCAACAACTAACTGCTTAGCATCGTAATCCATAAATTTGTATATATCTCAAGCTTGGATTGTGTATTTTGGTAAAATTGTCTGTTATGAACGAAACTAGAAAGAAAAATTATTAAATCAAAATGATTATAAACCATGCAACGTAAAAAAGCAAGAACTGAGATTCATATACAAAGAAGAAGAAATGAAACAAAAAATAGAATGCTGCTTAAAAAGATAATCATCTAGTAGATAGAAAAGAGATTAGGCCACTATTCAACTGTAGACCATGGTAGAATCATAATCATTAGAGGCATTTATGGCCATACTCTCAGGTGCCAAATAAACGCTCCCCGCTTATTAATTTTTCAATTTTTTCCAACCCCCCGGACCTTATTAGGACCCCCCGTTTATTAATTTTAGGGAAATTGATTTTTTTGACAAACCCGTCATTTTATTTCATTTCTTTGTTACTACTATATACAATCAATTTCCGACGCAAAATAGCGTACTGCTGTATATATTTTTGCTTTATGTTTTATGATAACCTGCTTTTGTTCTTTCCGTCCTTGCATAATCATTTAAAGCCGTTACTCAAATTCCACCCCCCCTCTTTATTTTGACCCCTCTATTTTCTAAATTTGGGAATTTTTCCGACCCCTTTGTTTATTAGGACCCCCGTATATTTGGTACTTGAGGGTAATTATGCTTAAAGCCCCAATTCCATCATATTCCCCATTTGGTAGAGAATTAAATCGAATACGAACCTTGTAATGCACATCTGGAAGACTTCGTAATTTTGCTGCAGCCTGAAAATATATAACAAACTCCAGAGTTGTTACTCATCCAAGGAGCAACTTATGAATGAAAAAAAGAGTCATCAAAAGAGTGGCTGGTGTCACGCTAATGTAAAGAAGAACGATTCTAAAACTGCTTAAAAAACTCTAATATCAGAAACCAGGATCTGTTTCCCGGGAAGTCACGTGAAGGGCTTGCATTCACATAGGTGACAAATGCAGCATGTACAATACAAAATACGAATAAGATTAGAAAAGAACAATACTTTACAAGCACGGTTTTCAGCTTCATCTTGAGTTATACCCCATATTTTGTATAGTAAATACTGTATTTTTTACCTATTGAATGCAAGCCCTTCACGTGACCCCCAAGCAAATAGATCCTGGTTTCTGATGGGCTAAGAGTATAAAAAAGTAAAAATGAAATGAAAACCAATACAATGCACAAAAGATGCGAAACAAAATCCAGAAAAAAACACTACCTGCTCCGCAGTAAGATCTCTCTGTCCTTGTGCAAGCATTTCATATCCTACCATGAACTTCTTGACCTAACAAAGACAAAACTAGGCAGGGTCCTGTATACTTTCGTACGTAAGGGAATGCCTGTTAGAGAATACACTTTCTCCTGGTAGGTGAGGTAAGGTGGCCAGAGCCCTTTACCGCCACCATTATCTCTCCAGTGCTGCTACCAGCAGGGTTTATACGGACTTTTTGACAAAAATTCCCCTGAATTTTAACTAAAAAGCAAACTTTTTTTCTGACTTTTCTAGTGAAAACCTCTACTTTTCCTGACTTTTTCAGAAAAACAACCTTTTCCCTTGACCTATGGCGTCAATATTCAGCTTCTGACAGCTGACAGCCACTATTTTTAGCATGGTGGTACCCTTGACTAGGGACTGTAAATAACAAAACTAATTACAATATTTCTAGGAATTATCACGTTATGAAACAAAATATAAAACATAAAAAAGGCCAAACTTGAAATATAAACTAAAAAAAAACTGAATGCTTCAATGATGATCAAAAATGAAATATTTCCTATGACCTACAGCATGAAAATGCTATTTTCCCCAGATCATTGTAGCTTCCCTGACTCTCCCTGACCTAAGTAAAAAGAACACTTTCCCCTGCTGACCAGGTACCGAATCACTTCTGGGTGGGCAGTGAGCGAGTAATAAAGGAAGGTTCAAACCATCGACAAAAATAACATAACAGTGAACAATGCAATCAAATAATGTAGCTCTGAAATGTAATGTACATGCCCATAGCTACGGGGTTATTTGGGGTAGAACATGCCACCCCTAGGTAACAGGGTGCTAACTTTTTGCCACCCCTGGGAAAACGCTTTTGCAATTTAATTTGCTGCTCTTTCTTTGAAGCTACGGAGGAGAGATCTCCTGAAATTCTGATTGGGCTCAACCATGATCTTTGTGACATACTAGAAAGTTCATTCTTTTCCTGCACACTCATTATCCATTTGGTTTTGATACTATTTAGTATGAAATAAGCTCTCAGATTTTGCACCACGAGATTCCTCCGAGACAATTCTGCTACCCCTAAACCACAGGCTTGGTAATGCATAAGTACTTGACTACATCAAAGGATAGCTGAAGAGATACTTGAAAACAAACAAAACTCGAACTTTTCGTGTTCGATATTTTTTTGAGCTGTAAGGCAAGAATTGGGATTTAGGAACTGCTTGTAAAAGAAAAAAACAGTTGAATATCGTCTAAGAATGTATGAAGCAACAAAAGAAAGTAAATACCGTAGCAGATCTGAGGAGTGGAGGGTAATAATGAGCATGCAACTGCCAATGACTGAAAGAAAAATTATGGAGAAGTTAATTATAGTAAATTGAAAAAATTGATATTTTGTATGGATGGTTGGTGGAAAAGTTTTGCAATTACTCATAAATTTCAGCAAGACTGATTTAATTCAAAATTGTCAAGGACGATGGTGTACCCACTTTGAAGTGTGATGGTGGCTTATTGATTAGGCTACGTTGTGGTTGCCGTGCCATCGACAAGCAACGTCCTACTCCCTAGTCCACCGAGCTCCGTCATCTATGACCAGAGAGGATGGTCCAATTGTTTTGATCTAAATTAAGAGTAACATTGCAACTGTTATGTTTAGACTACTACTACTAACACTCTCTCCCTGTACCGTAGGTACACAAGGCAGAGAGAAGAGCTCGCCACCCAGTCTGGTCCCTTGCTTTTTCATTCAGGTCAATCCCAGAGATGTTACTGGTTTGCATGTCTCGTTGCACTGTTCTTCTAAGGGTCATTCTAGGTCGTCCTCGTTTCCTCTTCCCCGTTGGTATCCATGTCCACGCCTGTGGTGGTATTCTCTTCTCGTCCATTCTGAGAGCATATCCCAGGCATCGCCATCTTCTTCTTCTAATTGTTTTTGTCAGATCTTCTTCATCAGCTATTTCCATCCAGGACTATTAATATATAGACTATTAAATTTAATATCTCTGTCTTTTAACATTTTGCCGTAAAAATAGACCTTGGGCCTAGATCGGGTCCAGTGGAAGTCTGATTTATGCATTTTACTTCTTCAATTCCCTTTTCTATTTCATTTCAGTATCTATTCCTTTCTCTAATCTACTTTTGATTACAAAGAAGAGATGCGAAGCTAAAAATGCACTTTCTAATATAGCTGCTATGGTCAATCAGTGAAGCTTTGACCAATAAGGAAGCTTAACAAAAAACACTAATCTTCTTTCCAATACCATTCCCAATTATGGAGACTTTCATTTCAAATTCCGCTCTCTAGATCCTTCACATTTTAAGTTCCTCTGCTGTCAATTGGAACAGGAAACTCAACTGTGCTCAATAAAGCAGCTAAAATTGTCTAGCCTGATGTTTAATGCAAACTACTAACATTAACAAGAAAAACAGAAAAAACAATGACAATAAAACTACTATACATGATGAAATGGTATCTTAAATCGAAAGAATTCCTGGTCTATGTCAACAAAGGTGAATTAGTTTTCAGTCTCATCCTTCTCTTCTCCTCTACTCATTATTTTGCAACTATTCCAACCGCAACTGTATCGCACATTTATCTAGTTTACGATACTAAAATCTACAAAGCTTCAAACCCTTTTTGCTACAGTAGCACCATTATGTTAACCTACTTCTCATAAGGACGTACTACATGGGTTTTGGTATCTTCCTTGGTATCTGTATTGGTATCTGTCTTGTTATCTGTATCTGTAGATACCTATTGTGTTATTTGTTGAAAGGTCTCTTAGGGTATCGTTTTTGCAACTATGTTTTGCTGTATAGTAATATTTTGAATTATTTAAAAAAAACTATTCTATTACAATTATTAACATACTGCAGCCATGAGGAGACGGCCTAATTGAGAGAGGTGAGAGGAATAATTGATAAGCTATACGGCAAAATAACGAAATTTTGACAATGCTACTAAGTAGATATTTGTGCATAGTGGCGACCTACTGTGGGGCAACCGAAACGACGACCTTAAGCTATATATATTGTTCCTTGATATGGAAATCCCTCGGCAGTTGGACGTGCAAACAAAAATTAAACTGAAATAAGTAAATATTTGTCTAGTTAAATCGTTCATTACGGTACCTGTAATCTTTCTCCTTAAATCCAGGGCCTGTTGGTGCACCTACATAGAACAGAGAGAATCCAGAACATCTCAAAGGAAAGGTCAGCTCCTTTGATTATTTTGCATTACAAACAATACAGAATCATCGCCACTTCTTGAAAGTAGTACGATGAAATAACAAAAAAATCAGAGTCCTTGACCTGATTAAAATTCCTAGAGAAAACCACACCCCATAGCAGGCACGTAGCCATGGGGTGGCATGGGTTGGCAAATGCCACCCCTGGACAACTGGATGCCAGCTTTTTGTCACCCCTGGGAAATTTTCTGCAATGCTTTTTTGTTGCCTTATACCTAAGAAGATATATCTCCTGAAATTTGTGACACACTAGGAAGTTCAATCTATTCTAACAAACACATTGTCCATTCGATTGTGAAAGCATGAAGTACGACAGAAAGCTCTCGGATTTTGTACCACGTGACTCCTCCAGGACTATTTTGCCAACCCTGAAACACAGGCCTGGCCACGAGCCTACCCCATGGATAGAAATGCACAGGAATTTCGAAATGATAACAATCTATTAGGTGGAGAAGCAATGCAGCACTGTATTACTTGTGAGAATATACACTGGATCTCATAATACCAGTCAAAGGACAAATCATTTCTCAAAATAAGCGAGCACAGTTGCTGTGATATTGTAATTCCTAAATGCTTTCTGTGAATCTATTGATTTTATGTGGCTTTTTGGAATTTTCTTTATTTCCCGATTTCTCAGCAACTCTTACGATCTTTCAATCATTCTTACGATTTTTCAGTAATTCTTATGATTCCCAGATTCTAAAGAGCATCAAAGATACACTTACCATGCCATCCCATTGAGTATGGGAATGATATTTCAAACAGGTTATCATACTTTATAAGAAGTTGCTTCATAATACTTGCTAGATCTTAAAACGAAAACAGTAAATAATGCAATTAATTTCATATCCACTGCAGAACCACGGTAGATTCTTAAGCTTGCTAAGCTACACAAAGAATAGCACAGAGTCAAACTTTAAAATAAACTGTGATTCAATACTTTGCATAAAAGCAGCATTTTGTTTGGCTTAGTGCTTAGAGATCTTCTAAGATAGAGATATATATCTCTCTCTCTCGATTCTACCTCCGTTTCCCCCAATTCCTTGGGGCTTTGGAGGGTGCCTCTCAGAGGACTTTAGTTCTGGCTCGAGCATGTAGGACCGGATGCCCTTCCTGACGTCGCCAATGGCCTGCGGTGGGCCTCGAATCGAGGACCATGTTGGTCTGAGTCGAGTGCATTACCGCTAGGCCACGGCTGCTCAAGACAGCTGTATGTTCTACTGGGCACAACACATGCTGAAAGACAAACTTATACAATGCTTTCATCAATATTACTCATTGGTTTCAGAAAATACTTGCACAGGAGTTCTACACGTATTTACCATAAATAGGGGATAAATGTCATTACAAGGGGGCTATACTTTCAGAAAGCCATAAGACTTTATCTTTGCCCCATGGGGACCAGTACTACTCCGACAAAAGGATATAGTCCCTGTCGACCCCCTAGCAGCGTCCCTGTCATGGCCATTGTAGTGCGAATAAAGCTCATTACAAAAGGATTTGGCAAATATTGCAAAACAGTTGGAATCAAAAAATGCTAGCCAAAGTTCAAACAAGATCAGTTATCATCAATATAATGAAGGATAGCGTAAATGTTGCATCACCTTTCTTTTTCTCCTCTGACAGATCCGTCAATCGTTGAATGAGGAATTTTGGAAGTAGCAAAGTTTCATAAGGCCATGTAGCCCTATAATAAGACGGTTGAGGAAAAAATTATCACTGCGATTTAAGACAGATAGTTAAGGGCTTTAGTAAATACACACACTACAGCAAGTCTTGCGCATGAAAAGAGAAATGCAGAGAAAGAGAAGGGCAGAAAGAGAGGGATAGAGATAGAGAAAAAGAAGGGGGGAAGAAGCAAGGAAATTTGGTATGAAATGATGTTGAGTTTGTTATGGGGCACATTGATTTCTAGGGGATCATTCACCCGTTACGTAACGCCTCTAGGGAGGAGGGGGACCCCTTGATTTGTTACGAAGCGTTACGGAAAAAAAAGAGGGGGGGGTTTACATAGTACCGTTTTCAAGTCAGCAATTTTCAGCAATGAGTACACGCTTCTTCTCAATTGGAGAAAGCGCTCCCCCTATCAAGCACATCCACGGGAGCTTTTATGCAGACCCGTACTTGCTTCTTTCACCAAAATGCCTGATCGTTCATTGACCATTCGCATGTTTGAGGGAGCTTGGTGAGAACTGGTGGATCTAACGGCTGGAGAAGTATACACATATCATTCCTTTTCAGCTCCCTGTACCTAATCGACCTCCATTTCATTTGACAGCAGGCTGAAAGCACATTTTACCCGTTCATATGTTTGACAATGGAAAGAACAATATAAGTAAAGGGGGAAGGGGTAACCCGATTTTTGCTATGTAACGGTAGGTTGGGTCTTGTACTACAGAGAGTTAGAGGAGGAGGAGGGTCTGGAGAACGGCAAAATTGGTGTTACGTAATAGGTGAATAACCCCTAGTGCAAAATCTAGTACACAGAACCACTCCAAGTCAAGTATTTCAGCATCTGCATTAGCTCTGGCAAACAAAAATCTGAAGTATCTATTGATTGTCTCACCAAATTTTCTACTGATTTGCTAAATTATATCAATATATGAAAGTTGAAATAAGAGCTTTAATTTACCAGTAGGGGACCACAACTAACCAGCTGTCATTTTCTACAACTATTCTCTCCTGGAATAAATGCAATCTGTAATCTAATATTTCTTGCTGAAAGAAACAATCTTCATAAAAAGAGTATGCTTTATATCACATAGATAACTTCACCTGATTCTTCTTTAAGGCATGGAATGAAGATCTTATCACTATCTTTATCATCATTACCACTGCTACCACATTCATCATCATCATCATCATCATCATCATCATCATCATCATCATCATCATCATCATCATCATCATCATCATCATCATCATCATCATCATCATCATCATTGCAATGGTGAATCATTCACTACATCAATCACTTGCTCATCAATTCATTGACTCAATCAATCATTCAATTATTTATTAAATTAGTGATAGTGGCAGTAAAAACAATAATCATGGCTACCTTTTCTCTTTCCTCCAATTCAACATACTCTAGTAACATTTGCTTGTTATGGGTATCATAGTATTTCTTCTGTGTTTCATCCTAAAGCAAAGAACAATAAAGCATAAAATGATATATTCGAATCAAGAACCAAAAAGCCTAAGAATGTCTTTTTTCTATAGATGTAAGAAATAGCCTACCAAGGGGTGAGTGGTAAAATCCCTGTAAATCTAAAAGAGCCCCAATTTTCAATAACTAGGGTACTTACTTTTATCCTAGCTTCATTTGGTAATGAAGAACTACACCAAATCTATCGAGAAAATGAATATATTCATAAAAATAATAAAATGGCAATTCATTTTTCATGTACTTCAAGTGAAACATAAACCACATGATTCCATACACATGCTTAAAAATGAGCTAAAATCCTAGATTAGAGAGTATTAGTCATAGCTAACTTAAATAGTTGATCTTTCTTCATAACAAGTAGATGAAAGAAAACTCTGAATGCATAGAATGGCTTCCTGCAGTTTCAAAGGCAGCTATCTAAATTCCTGTGTATTTTTAAAACCCTCCTGGAAAATTGCAATAGCAACAATACTGACTCAACTTTTTCCAATTACATGGTCTGAGGGCAAATATCACTTAAATTTTCCAAACAGAAATCCAAACACTCTAGTGCTAGTTAAAGTTTCAAGCTCTTTGCACAATACCTATGCTGCTGATCTCCAAATAAATAAAAAGGTTTCCATACCTGGCAATGTGGGTGAGGATTTGAGCACCCCATTATGTCTCCTTTATTCTCAAAAATCTAAAATATTCAAAAATGGAAAAATAAGACAAGTTCCTCAGAAAAAAATAATTTGGCTATGATATCCCTCAATGGATCAGTTTCTAAATAATCTCCTTATATTAGCAAAATAATGATAGTTGCAGTTCTATTGGATATCATACCTGAACCCAGGAGTACTTTTCTCCAAGTTCCTCTTGCTGTTTTATCCACTCAGCTATTACTGATTCAATTTCATCAAGTTTCATAACAGGAAGGGAAACATCTGAGTGTGGATGAAAGCACATTACTCTACTAGAAAAAAGAGAACAGGCATAGGCAAACAATCAAATCAGGGAACTTATATGAGCAGAAAAACAGGGAGCAGTGAATGCAGATGAATGCACTTTTTTTACAAAATCAAAAATAAATTAAGAACAAGACTGAGACTGAAGCACTTTCACAAAATATACTTTTGTGCAATGATGCACAAGCTTTCCATTAACCTAAAGATAAAGGTAGCCCTGTATACTTTTGTACATAGTGGGGGTGCCTATTAGACAGGACACTTATCCTGAGTCATCAGCATATGAGGTAGGGTGGCCAGTTCCTTTCCTCACTGCCTTTATCTTTTCATTGTTGCCACCAGGTACCCATTTGCTGCTGGGTGAACAGTGAGTGAGAATTAAGCCAAGGCCTTGATTCAGACTTGAACTGTAGACCTTCCACACAGGAAACATGCTTTCTAACCACTATGCTACCTTGTCCATTCCACTAACATGTGGGCATGAAATGTCCTTTCCTTGCTAGCCGGAGGAGAATTGACAGCCTTGTCACTTGTCCTTTTGATTCTTGCACTTTAGTTGGTCCTAGTAAACTAGATACTGTGCTATCATTGTCTACTTATAGCTGTTTGTAAACTTTCTCAATAAAAAACATTGATATGCAAGTGAGGCTATCTCAGATGTGGCATTTGGCTAATGGGCTCTCAATCAACGAAAACAACAAATTATTTCTAAATTGCCTACACCCTACCAGTTTAAGAACAAATTAAGAACAATTCAGCCTCAAAATTTTGGAAATATTAAGAACAATCAGCCTGAACTTCAATTTTACTGGTACTTATAAAAACTGAATGAGCGAGCTAGCATAGTGGTTAGAGCGCATGCCTCTCATGTGTAAGGTCTATGGTTCAAGCCCGATTCGATGCTCTGACTGAAGGCTCGCTCACTGTTCACCCAGCAGCAAATGGGTACCCAGTGGAAACACTGGGGAGATAAAGGTGGCGAGGAAAGGGACTGGCCACCCTACCTTACATGCCGATGGCTCAGCATAAGTGTCCTCTCTAACAGGCACTCCCCTATGTACAAAAGTATACAGGACTACCTTTACTTTTTAAAAAAATGAGTGTAAATGATAGAACACTTGAGACTGAGCTAACAATGTGTCTAGATACTCCTGTAAGCCAATAATTACCTACCAAGTTCCTCTCTCTGCTCTACACTTTAGAAGATGATGCCCAGACTCTCCTTTGAAAATAGATGAATTTTAGGTCATATCAATGAATATAGACACATAACAATAAATCAAACATCAATGGCACAGCCTCAATATAACAATTTGAGGCAAAACTCAAAACATGTTCCCAACATTGCCAATGCTCCCTATCTATTGAACCACTCCAAAAAGCATATTCTTGAGCTGCTGTACTTCCACTCATAACTGAAAACTCTTTGGAATAAGGACCGCAAATTTTTATAACAATTTCTAAGATTACATGGATGTGAATTTTGTATAATAGCTGTATATGATAAATCTCTGTTCAACATAAGCTGAGGCAAGAAGCTTCTAAGTACAAGCTGAGGGAAGAAACTTTGTGTCAATGACATACTAAATCCTGCTGAATCTACAAACCAGCATCAGGAACATCTTCCAACAAAGCTGGAAAGTCATTTTTGAAAACGAAGACACCTTCATACCTTGGATTTATCTGAAATACAAAAAATACGACTTTCTAGCTAACATAGTTCAGAAATTTTGCAGCCTTCGATATCAAATGTCAAGGTCAGTGAGAGAATAAGATTCAGGTAAAGAGTCTTATTCTTTCACTGACCTCAAGTCCTAAGCAGAGGGGATTTCTAGGGGGCTGAGGGGGGTGATTTCTAGAGGGGCTCAGCCCCTCAAAAATTCTTGTATTGGCTTTGCTTTTCAAAGTGTATTGACATTGTTTTCAAAGATTTTGTATTGCTCTGGGCAATATTGCACTGCTACATGGCTACTGAGACATTTGCAATTGCTGATTATACTAAATCAGTATTTAAATAGATTATCATATCTGCAGCTTGAAAATATGGGCATGGCTGCAGCTAGGCCACACCCAAAATGAGCCCTCCTTATTACAATTTTTATAGATTACCTCACTTGTCCTAAGAATCAATTTTGCAAGCAAAGATGTTGATAGAGAATAGATTAAAATATTGTCATACATCGCCATTTGATCTTTTATTGCCAGGTCCGAGTGGATTGGTTGGGTCGTATTTTGGTACTTCCTTCTGAGCTTGCTTCTCTGTCTTTCCTTGCCATGGCCGCTTTGTCCTGTGAGGTGACACCAACACCCACTCACCCCGTAAAGGGTTAAATCTGCTGTGAGGGTGCTCTGTGGGCTCAAAAACTTTATGAGAAGCCATGTTTCCAGTGCTCTTTGCAATATAAAAGTGTTATGCTTCTTCTTACTCTACTTGCATTATCGTAAAAAAATACAGCTTCAGATCAAGTGATTTTGTTGTGATCAGCTAGCAGCAAGTTGTAGCCTCGTTTCCGTGTAAAGAAAAAGTAGGCCTATTACATTGCACACAAACAACTAAAGCCCAGTTTATAGTTGAAAAATTATTGCTTAAAGCAAAAAGTATTAAGGAACAAGCATAGACTACAGTTGATTACACGTTATTTTGTTATAAGAACGTCATCATTTTGCCTGAGCCTCACTTTTCTTAGCTTTTCCCGAAATTGAGCCTGAGATTGTCTTAAATTTTTTTTAACTTCTGCTGAAATAAACTGGCTAGAGTGGTTTACACTATCGTTAATAATATTGCATACATGAATTTGAATTTCATCTTTAACATTTTGAATGCAATAACGACGAAATACCGATTTTTTGCCTATAAAAACACTTAAGTTTGGAAATTGAGCCTCGTGATTTTCTTACGATTTTCTTACGATTTTCTTAAGATTTTGACAATTTGAGCCTCATTTTCTTATAAACTTTTTTCTTATATAAAAAACGTGTAATCTTTTTCCTTAAGGTTATAGGTCTTTCTTAATGCTTTAAGCAAAACGCAGTTGCTTCCTTAAGGAAAATGCGGTTATAGTTGACCTTAAGGCTTCGCGCAAAAGTTATATGATCAGTCATTATCATGCCGTCGAGGAGAAAACTTCGAAAACTGTTGGTAATGAATCGGTTGCATAGAAAAGAGCAACGAAGGTCTTATATTCGGGAAGTTAATATACCTCGATCGTCAAAGGGAGAGTATCATTCCCTTCTATGAGGTATAGGAGATGCCGGTAATTTTGAACTTCGTCACATGCTTCAATGCTGTCCATAACTGTGATATATCGCGTTCAGTTTGCTTGAATTCAAATGTGATTCACACATCAGACTTTCCCTATTTTCTGTTACCACAACATGCTGAATTCAAATCATTTCGATATATAATTGAAATGATTTGAATTGAAAACAGGAAGCATCCTACTTTAAATGTGTAAAAACAGTTATAGACTTGACTACAGGAAACATTACGAGGCGTTTTGTCTGAAAAACCTCTGCGAAGGCGTTTAAGGATTAGGAAAAAGTTTAACTTTTTCAACTCCTTAATTTTTTTGTGTAAGGCCTTAAGCATTGCCATCACGCCCCCACTAAATTTGCTTAATGAAAAGACAATCTTGCTTGCCCAATGATCTGAAAATTGTCGTCTGTATATGTTTTGGCGCATTCTGGATTTGCAATAAGGTGTTGTCCTATGGCCGACTCACAATTAATTTTAGATTTGTTGTTTTTACGTATAGTACACGTCCCCTTCTACAATTTTCGGCTCCACTGTTGCTTTGGCCTCCCTAGCAATTGTCCTGCGGGCTTTTCTTGACTTAGGATATTAATCTGCAATTATGCTTCCCTGGAATAAAGCCCCATGGGGACTTCCATATCAGTCGTTTACATCCCACATAACCGACACGGCACAATTCTGTCAAATCAATGGCTACTGTTGTGAAGGGCCGCAGCGGAGGACAACTTACAACAGCTACTGCTTTAACTAGACAAAAGGCAAACAAATAAGCTTTTACAGACGATTTCCTAATGGAAAGTGCATCATACTACCAGTGGTGATTTCTACAAATTTTAACAAGGAGCTCTAGGCAAAACCACGCCCATAGTTTGGGTGTGGCCAAGTACAACCACGCCCATGTTTTCAAAGATAGAAAGGTGATAATTTAGTTTAATACTGATATAGTATAATCAACAATAAGAAATGCCTCAATAACCATATAGCAGTGCACAATTGATCATAGCACTTTAGAACCAAGGCCAATAAACTCTGGAAAGCCAAGCCAAAGCAAGAGTTTTAGGGAAGCTGGGCCACCAAAAATGATCAGAAATTTTAGCAAGGGGGGCTCCGCCCCCTGAGCTCCCCTAGAAATCACCCCTGTATACTACATGGACTATCGATGATGATAAGTTTCACTCGGGTGCAGTTTCAGCTGCATATGCAATACTCAAAGAAGCGGGAATGAATTTTTCAATTGAGTCTTCGCTTGTTAGCATTCATTTGCATTTAGCCTAAAGATGGCGATGTCTATTCTAGGTGAGGACTGACGTAAATTATGCCTGTTCCTCAATCTAAGGTAGCGTATAGCTTTAAAAAATTGGGGGCTTTGGCCCTTCCGTACGTTGTTAGGCTGTAGATCGCTGCTAGGAGGCCTGTTGATCGCTTTTACAAAATAGGAAAGGAATGCCAGCTAAAGAGATCACAGGAAAGTATGTGGTGTGGGTGTCTGTCCCGTCCCTACCAGTGTCTTGAATAGGGGGTTAGATGTAGATTCACGCATGCGCAGCACGTGCAATTGCCATCATCTGCCTTCAAAATGGCGACGTTCAACGCGAAGGCCTTTGAGAAAAAGCTCATTACGATGGACCTGTCGCAAACTAGTATACAGACAGTGTCATTGTGGATTATCCACCATAGGCAGAGCATTAAAGAAGTCATTGCAGTATGGATAGAGATGATGAAGAAAGGTAACGCTCGCTCTTATCCTTGGTCAACATTCTTATTTTGCAGGTAGAAAATGGAGGGACTGCGGCAAGATGGCTTATGTTTTAGAATTATTGTACACTGCAATCGGGAGACCGGTTTATGTTCATTTAGCATCACAGTGGACATATGCATGTTCTCTAGATGTTATAAGACATGCGATATTAGCTCGATTACCTGAGGGCAATCTATGCTCATATATGCTCCATGCAAGCTGAGCAGTATATAATCCGTCGTTTTTTGTAGGAGATCGGAGAATCTTTTACGATTGGGAAAATGGGGAAGGTTTCCCTCACGCTTAGCTTTATATCTTTTGTCGGAAGAGCTTGTTTTAAACGAAAAAATTTGCTTACTAGTCGGTGAAACTGTTTTAATTGTTTTTATTGTAGTATTCACTGGAGCATAGATATAATAATGAAACGGTTACCAATCTACACATAGCGAATTTTGACCTCAAAGGTGCCATCATAAACATTTGAGCCTGTTCGATTGTTGGTAATGTCACAGTTGGTTGTTAGGCAGAGATACCCAATAGGACATTGCTCTTTAGTTTATAATTTCTTTGAGGAATTCTAGTGGTAGTTTTATTCTAAAGAAGCTTTGGTGGGATAAGAGTGTAAGCATGTGTTTGTACCAAATTGAAGTAGATGATGGGAAGCACAGCTTCTATAAAAATTTGAATGTAAGTACGACAACAAAAAAGATAATATTTCAGCTTTTCTTCTTGAGATCAAATTCCATATTACCATATTTTCTCAAATAGAAGCTGCTATCCAATAGAAGCCGCCCTTGGATAAAAGCCACAGTCTTTGGCAAAAAAAATATTAAAAGCTGCATTTAGGAACAATAATGGAGTAGCTGCCCTCATCACTTTCTTAACACATTCTTTTGCCAGTTTCTGTCATTGCTACAACACCAAAAAGTTTCAAAAACTAACAAATTTCAATTTCAATTACTTTCCGCAGTAGAAATTTTCATAGAAATAAAAATTTTCATTGATACTCATTTATTAGTATGATAAATGCATTGCTATGGATTACCTTAATCTATTTTTGTTGTTTTTGAAGCAAAAATGGACAGAAAGTTAGCACTGCTATACTTAGCAAATGATGTTGTCCAGAATAGCAGGAAAAAGTCAAAGGAATTGATTGTTTATTTTGGTAAAGCATTTAAAGACACATTCTCATATCTCAAGTAAGTTTGACATTACAATTAAATAGTAGTGTCTTTTATTCTTTCTGCTTTGGAGTCAAAATACCAGAACATTATGATAAGGATTTTGTCTCATTATGCCTTAGCATTACCAGTTTTCCATGGCATGGATCTATTATTCTCAAAATTTCAGCACTTCATCCAGCTTTTTTGTTTAATCTGGATTTACAGATGGTCCCATGATATAAATCACTTTGATGAAAATACAGTAAGAAGTGTCATAAACCCCTTCTATGCTCTCCAACCCTTTCCAATTTAAAGTAGAGTTGAATTTTGTACCTTAGTTTTTCATTCGCATTGATTGTTTTCCTTGTTTTCCAGAAATGACTATTTGCTTCCAGTTTTTGTAGAACATATGTTGTTTTACATGGCTTGAAGTTGTAGGTCTGCTTCCTGTTAATATTTGCTGTTGTCCCTTTATGCATGGCAATTTTGAAATTTGGAAATTATTAATTTAGGCTTCTTTCTATGACCTTCTGCAACTGATGTGCTTTATTAGGCTGTGTCATATAATACATAGTAAAATTCCTTCTTAGCAAATGTTTGTGACATTCATTTCTGTATATTGCAATTTTAGAAAATACTTTTTTGCAGTGACAAAAAAATTAATGGTCAAGTAGAAAGAGTTTTGAAGATATGGGACGAGCGAAGAGTTTATGAGAAAGAGTTCCTTGAAAAGCTTCGCACTGTCCATAGTAAGTAAATATTGCATTTATTATGGAGTGTACATTTGCTGGTTCAGTTAGAGCAATTTTTCTTTGACATACATATAAATGACGGAAATTTATGTCCTGAAAAGTTATAAATGCAAACCTTGTTCTTTGGCAGAGACAGAAAGGATTACTTTAATTTTGCATGCGTATACTAGCAATCTATGCATTCTGCTGATCAAAATTTATAGTTTATGTTTCCTGTAGGTGTTTGTGTGGGCTTTTTTGTTGCAAATGCTTAGCTGATGTCATTCTGCTTGTAGATGTTTTTCTTGTTTTATACATATGCCTAGTCATAGTTTTAGTAAGGCCTGACTTTGTCAAGAAATTTTTTATGCCCAGGCTATAGTTAACTGAACCAATTTTCTACCTCTTCTTTTTATTAAACTGAAATATGTTTTGTTTCTTACTAATTATTGGGAAGCGTTTGGCTTGCTTTAAGTTTTCATTTTTAATTTATTTTTAGATTCTGGAAAGAAGGAGAAAATTAAATTAGACACAGCAAAAGTAGTAGAGAAACCCACAGAAAAGACAGTTAAGCCAAAGATTCCTGCCAAACCATTACCTGATGATTTCAAGGTATCAGGATGCAAAATATTTTAATTTTTATTTGTAGTTAAGATTTTTTTGTTTTCTATGTAGAAATTGCAGAACTAAATTCCAAATTTTAATTTCCAATCTTTTGTAAATAGTCTGTTGATACTACAGAACTTTACCACAGCACAAAAAAGTGGCAACATTCTTTTGACATACTTAAAAGCTTTTTGTGTCCGACATGCTCTGATGAGTGTCAGACGAAAAAAGCTTTTAAGTATGTCAAAAGATTGTTGCCGCTTTTTCATGCTGTGGTAAAGCTCCAATCTTTCTATAATTCCTGGGCTCAGTTCATTAATTTTAAAATTTCACATACATACAATTTGAAAGATAAATAATGACAAGAGCTACAATTTGTAAAATTACAATATAAGTATCTAAATATAAATAATTTAAATAAGATGGGAATTTCTTGAGGAGGGGTCCTCTCAGTAGCTAGGCTAACCAAGGAGAGAGTACCCACTGTTTTCAAAATCACCAATGGAAGTTATACATGTTTTGAAGTGTTGGTTAACTTTTAATACAATTTAGAAGATGGAAACATAATGTTGGTTATACATATTATGTTGCAGTTTATAAATTATAATTTGTTATGCTTTTAAAGAGTGATAGGAAACATGTATGCAGTATGCTTGAATTTTGTTTTCTTTGCTTTTAGATGTCAACTGTAATGAACATGATTGTTAGCATGAAGGAACTGGAAAGCGAACTCAGTGTACAGGATAAGCAGATGGTATCCTTGAAAGTTGATGATCTGGAGACTGTCAAGCAAGTCAAAGGTAAGCAGTGTTTGTTCTTGAGTTGAAAAGTTTTTCAATTTTCTAGAACTTCAGGTTCTTGAACTGTTTTTTTAATCTCTGTCATCTCTTTCACAGTTTTATTTTTATCTTTTTCTATTTTCCCTTGCTATTAGAATAAGGGTCAGTCCAGGCCCAATGAAAATGTTGTAAGAACTCTACTCGCATATATGAAAATATCTGTATGAGTGGTACCTCGTATTTGTAAATAGATGAATATATGGAGAAGTGAAAATATAAGTCAATGAATATATATATATATATATATATATATATATATATATATATA
>WIPJ01003781.1:489345-500110 GCA_018155075.1 Cassiopea andromeda | reverse complement strand
TATATATATATATATATATATATATATATATTTATCATAAATCTTGATAGTGATCGTAGGCAAATTATCTTTGCATTTAAGAAAAAAGAAGAGTAGACTGCCGAGATTTCATAGTAAGATGTTTTTGATTTTGGTCAAGTCTTTGAAGCTGGAAAGCAAAATAGTGCCCTAAGTCTTTCTTTTGTGCTTCAAAGTAGGAAAAGTTGTTTGTTTGGTAGCAGCAATTGTTTCTTTGATTAAAATTTCGATACTTTTGCTGAGTTCTTTTTGTTGCTCATTGTCATAAGAGAAGAGCTGAATAGCGCCAGGCATTTAATCTTGATTGTTTTGAGGATAATTTTTTATGAATTGCATAGATTTGTTATTTCTATGAATTCAAAAGGTAAAAATTTTATTGCATTTTTATGAATTGTGCGCTTTATCGCGATCGATGATGTGTTTACGTGTTTGCGTGTAAATGCGTGCACATTCGTGTTAGTGTTTTTGTGTTCGGGAGTGCCTGCTTCCATGCACAGTATATTCAAGATTATCCTGTAGTTTCTCAAGTTTAGCAATTTTTGTAATTGTGCAAGGCTCTCTCTGAAATAAACAGTTAAAAATGTTCAGTATGAGAAGTCATAAGTTAGATTTTAATTGGTTTTTGATGTCAAACTCATGATGCAACTGAACAAGAGTTTAGGCCTATTCTCCATTAATTTTTTGAATTATTTAGGGAACATGATTGTTGGAAGTGAAGATCGAAAAGAGACGGGTGTCATTCAGTTGAGTACCGCTTCATCTTTATCAACAAGTACTGGTGTGACAACATCCTCGTTAGTTGCGATGGAACCATCAGGGAACTTGTTAAATAATGAAGCCGTTTCGCCGATATCAGAGGACTCAGTGCCCTCTCCTGAGGGAACTCCAGAAGGACTTGTACTTGAAAAGGATGAGAAAATCGAGAGCTCAGCTTTAGACCTATCAGATGTCCAACATCAAAATCAAAGTCATATGTCTCAAGTCTTTGTGGGTACGCATCCCGTTCAACCAGTAATACATGAAAGTCAGTTCATTGGTGGAGGTCAATTTGTTATGAGTGGTAGTGACCATTGGCCAATGGCTACATCTGTAGCACCATTGCAACTAGCTCAGCCTGATGTAGGAACTGTGTCAGAACTTCCACCTCCACCAATGATGCAGAATTTCACTGGAGTTCAATCAGCAAGCCTCAGTTTTGAGCCATCAATGCAAAGTTTTATTGGAGAACAAGGTAGTTTGGGTGCATCATTCGTTCAAGTGCCACAAAACACTGGACTGATGGACCAATTCCAAATTGGAGCAGGAAGCATGAGCATTTCACAACAAAATCTTCAAATGCAGCTGCAAATGCCACCCAGTATTGATCAACCTTTAACTGCAGCCCCCACAACACCAACTCAAGATGAATCTATAGAGCCAACTGTTAGACCTATTGACATTCTCACCCAGCTACTAAACAAAGGGAGAAAGTCAAAGAAGGATGGCCTGTTTTCAGGTGAAAAAGATAGGACTCATTCTGATCATGACAAAGAACATAGATCAAAAGATCACGGTAAGCACAAGAAGAGTAGCAGAAGAAGGTCCTCAGATCGGCATCATTCCACAGAGCAGAAGGAATCATCAAATGATCGCTCTGATTCACATCATAGCTCATCAAAGAGATCACACCATCGCAGAAAGTCCAGAGGTCATAGTAAAGAGAAGCATTCTTCCTACTCTGATGATAAAATCGATAGCAAAGAAGGCTCAGTCGATACCTATGATGAAAGCTCGTTAGATTCGTATTTAAAGAGTCCAAAGATATCGCGTTTGCAAAGTGTTGAGTCATTTGGTGATAGTGAAGAAAGTAAAGTGAAGCTTGGCCGGGGAGATTCAGTCGATGAACGGAACTCGACCATAAGTAGTTTTGTGAATGATTCTATTGACAACAGGCCGATGACAATCTTCGATCAGAGAAGAAACTTTGATCAAGCAAGTAAAGATGAGTCAGTTTCCATTGAAAAGAGACTTTCCCAAGATCGTAGCCAACAACCTAGTAGCACACAAGGCCCAGAAGCAATGGCTATAGGCAGTGCCGAATTGAAGGATCCAGTTTTGAATCGACAGCAATCTTCAGGAATGGAGATGTTTCTTCCACAGCAAAATTCATTCAATGGACAGATTTCATTGAAACCAGCCGATGTACATATCAACCCGTCAGTTAGCCTTGCCGAAACGGAGCAATGGACACCGACTGTTTCAACGCCCCAAAAGCAGACCGAGTTTTATTTTGATTCACGGAGATCGCCAACTCCCGAAATGGATCACTACCAAGCTGATATGCCAATAAATCAGCCTCAACAGCCACATCTAATTCCATCACACTTTCAGCAATCTGTAAGTTTCAATTCACAATCAGGCGCATTATTCAGCAATGCTAACATTGTAACGCAGGAGGCAATGCAAATGACACCCAATGTCTCAATGGAGCAAAATGTTCCTTTCCCACAGGGGATGGTCATGCAGCCAATAGGGGATCACAGCATGCAACAGCCGAGTACCCAAATGGGTGGATTTGAAATACAGCCAATGTTCAACCAGCAACAGTTTTTGCAGCCCCCACGCGCTTTCCAGCCAGAGCAAAGAATGAGCACAAACGAAATCATGGTTGCTGGTGAACCAGGAAGCATGCTGTTACCAAATATTGACCCTAGATTCAGGTCTCCTGAGCCACCCCCAGTCTCTGCCGTTCACTTTGGAACCCCAGATGCTCCTCCACAACGGGCAGTTGGCCCTCGTATGCATCCTCAGTCACCATTCCATCAAGATGGACCTTTCTTCAGCAATGATGTGCCTCCAGTGCGCCAAGAAAGACCGTACTTTCCACAGATCCGACCTGATATGCATGAAGACAGACCGCCAATCCTGAACGACCGGGGTGGATTTGAACATGAAACTCATTCACACTTTGCAGGCAAGCAAGAGGGATTTGACGATCAGGGCGATCAGCCTAGACAGGACTCTATACCCCAAAGCTTTGAGCAAGAAATTCAAGAGGAAGAGAGCGCAAATATACAGCAGGATAACACAGAGATGGATTTGAACTCACAACAAAGCGATAAGCAACCCCCATATTTTGATAGCTCAGTTGTGCATCGACCTAGAAATGTGTTTCGGGGCTCTAATGCACATCAAAGTAACTTCTCAAAACACAAACCGTATCCAAAGACGAATTTTAATGATCACGGAGATGATATGTTTCAGAGTGACTCTTTTCACAGTGATGAGATGAATGGACACTATAATAGTTTCGATCGGGATCCAATTAGGCCTCGTTTCCCACATCCGAACATGCATGTTCGGAACAGGTTCAGACCACCAGGACCGAACTTAGCTATGCGTGGACCGAGGCCATATAGAATGTTCCGGCCTCCAGGGTATCCACAAAGACCGAGGTTTCGCCCGCCGAGACCCAGAATGCCACAAGGATTTATGCCCAGGCGGCCAATCTTTTGATGTATTGTTAACTGTAGTATAGCAAGTGAGAGGTTATTTTTTCCTGTAAAATTTAGCTGGGGTCGCCTACCTCCTGAAAGGGTAGGGAAGTCAGTCAGGAATGGGGAAGTTTGGAGTTTCTTTCTGCCATGTTTCTGTCTTAAGGTGGAATTCAGCAAATGGTGGCTAGACCTAGTAAGAGTTATAAGAACCATTCGTAAATCATACTCAATTGAATTACTTAGTTTTTGTTGCTATTTCCTAAGTCACACTGTTAATTCAACAGGGAATTCAACGTCGCCACTACTCCCACTAGGGAAGAAACAAGTATTGAATTTCCCAATGGCATAGCCGCCCTTCTTGTATTTTTGGTTGTTCCCTTCGCTAGTTGTTATCTTTGTGAGAACTTTTAGTTATAATCTGGAACATAGAGCCGAGTCTGAAAAGCAAAATATATTCGGTTTTAGAAATATTAGTGTTTTAAATGAATCTATTGAGACAAATTGTTTGTGTTCATAACGTCGGAACGATCATAGGGCAGTGGACCAACAAGCTGCTTTCCCGGTCCCGCATTTCCTTATGTCTCTAGTCATGTTCATCTGTTTTTCAATAGGCTGGGTTATATCTATTCCTACGCTTTGATTTGGTGTTTGTAGTTATTCTGCGCTTCTGGAATTTAAAACAAGAAATTATGAGAATGGAAATAGGAGACTTAATCGAAAGTACACAACCCCCAGAAGACAAGTTATTCTTTTGACGTATACATAGTGTATTATAGCTAGGAAGTTCTTTATTCATTTTTTCATGCTATTAATCATTGACTTACACGGTTCATTATGGCAAAGTTCGTAGCCATCATGTTGAGCAAAGTCTCTTGGGTTGCTAGTTGTCAATATTTCTGTTGACTAGAGTGATTGGATTAAAATATACCCACTTGATTGTAGCTCATTCGTGATTATACCATTTTCCTCAACGAAGCTCGACAGGCAAGATTAGATTTAAATGTTCATTTAAGACAAAGAGGTGCCCATTAATTTAACGATACACAGGTATAACAGCTAGTTAACGCTATATAGATATAAGACACACAGCCTAAGCATTGACTTTCTGAAGTTATTGTTATCAAATTTCAACTAGATGTTATGTTGTATATGCTGTCCCTCTTGGTATTTAGTTGCTGTTTTGGCTATGATAAATTTCCGTCATCGGATGTTTGTTACGGACAAAATTTCGCATACCTGCAATTATGTTTTTTCGAAATTTGACATTACCAAACTAAGTAACTTAGTTCTATTGTGCAATATACCCCAATGCCCAGTCATGAATAGTAAGAATTCTTTCAGCACCCTTTAGGGAGAAAACGGGTACACATTCAACTATATCGATGTTCTAGTGGAGTGTGTGGGTAGGCCCTTTACTTCACCAAGTTGATGTAATGGACAATGTAAGAATGCTTACAGGTTTCACCAATAGGCGTATTGATAGGACATTGCGTATGATGCTGATAGGCTGGTTGATTCTAAACTGATCAGGGATTTATATATGATGTTATGGTATAGGAAGCCTCGGTCCTAAGGGTTTTCAGCTGTCTCAATTTATGAGCACCACCGACCATACTTGCTTTAGAATAGCCAGAAATCTAGGCGTTGTTTTGCCTTGTATGTTACAGGATTTAGGTAAAGTGAAATCTTTTTTTGCATACGACCAGTTTGTCGTGTAAGGAAGGCTTTAGACGGCCGAATTTTGGTCGTGTCGAGTTCAAATCATTAAGTTCGACCAAAATGCAGCACAAGTGCGGCAGTCACTTTACACGTTTTCAACGTCGCATCTAATTCCATTCTCGGCGAATTGACATGACGTAGTGCATTGGAATGTTGCCAGAAATAAACCAGCATGGCTTTCGTGAATCAAGAATTGAGAATTGCGTTCATGTTGTATCAAAACCAAAGACAATTTAGACCTTCGAATATCAAAGAAGTTGATAGTGGTGCTAATGAGACCATTTTAATGAAAAATAGTTTGTTGGCATGTCTTTTCGGATATTACATGCAGTGCTCTGGAGAGCTGTCTAATTGTCATGGCCTAGTCGTTCTCACTGAAGTCCAACATTTTCATAAACAAGAAAGTGTTAGCACTTGCAAATACGAGAATGAAGCAAATACGTGCCATGATACGTACATGAAACGTAGTTTGCACATGCGCAACGTTGCCTTTACCTTGAATATTTGACAAACCAGAGAAAAGAATATCCGGAACTTGCATTTAAAGGCGACCAAAATTCGACCGTATAAAGCCATACCACATTTACGTCGCACTTGTGAATTAAGTTCGGCAAATCCTGCCGCACTTAATTCAAAGTGTTGCACTTAAGTCAAAGTTCACTTTGTACGGCCGCATTTGTGCCAAACTTAATTCAAATTCTGCTCTGAATTGAATTCGACGCGACCAAAATGCGGCTGTCTAAAGCCCTCTTAAAATGCGTGATTTTAAAAGACTCCAGTGTATGTTTTATTGTGGTTCTTTTACACTTGTATTCATAGTTTTATTTTGTTTGTTGAAAAGATTCGTTAGTATGTCTCTTTTGTGAAAATTTTTATTCATTCTCTAAGACCCAAGTTTGTAGGGCTGGAGTGACTTCGGTCCATATGTTGCGGAATGTACGTGATGTAGTTATACAGCTAACTCTTTATTGCTGGAACCCCGGATATATGGCACTCCTGTTATTTGCAACCGTTCCTCATTCCCCATGAAAAATGTCCTGGTACATCTTCACATACTTTTTCTCTGTAACGGGGACCCCCGGTAAGTGGGACTGATGTTGAATTCCTCCCGGCAATCCCATTTAGCGTGAGTAGAATTCATTCCAAAATATCTTGGAAGTCGTAAAATAGTCTTGATTTTGGGGATCATAACATCCCCGTAGTTTCGTCCTTGCCTTTGCTGGGAGATATGAATTTAGCAGTTTCTGTTGATCAACGTGATAACAACATACCCAGCTCTGCCATCTGCGTTGTGTTTTACTGGCTATTACATTAGGATACTAGAGGAAATACTAGTAAAATTTGCATTTTTCCATTACTGATACTCAAGTTCTTTAGATAGACTGTCTCCAATTATCTCAACTCTCTTTAAAGTGGAATATATAACGTGCTTATAATCGATCAACGAAGAGCTGTACGAAGATTTACAGAGTATGAACCCACATATTGGAACAAACGCTTTTTGTAACTAACTTACATAAGTTGTTGTTTAACAAATGCCTTTCGAAAGTTAGATTTTCTAGGCTTAATGTTCCTACTTCAGAGCGCTCACATTGCGGATTTTACATCCGAATTAAAACTGTACGCTAGATTCTCAAAAGGCATGCTTAGGGAAACTTTTAGTTATAGAAGACATTATGGTCCCCGCAAGTAATTCGTCCATAAAGAGCACACCGTTGACTGCTGCAAAATTTTACATTGATATACTAGCTTCCATTTTATGAAAATATAATGAAGATCCCAAAGATTGTTCAACAGTCAACATTTTATCGTATGATTTATTGAGAAGCTAGCTATGCAAAGGATCTTGTGCAGGCAAATAGAATTTTTGGCCGTAATGCCCTGTTAGGCAGCGTCCACACTAATGCGTTTTATTATGAAAATGCATAGAATTAGATGCGTTTTTGCACTTAAGATGCATTTAGATGCATCTAAGTGTATGCGTTTTCATACGAAAAGCTACCTTATAAGCACGCTTTTAAATGTGGGAATTACTTAACGTAAAAAGTATAGTTCGCGAGCCAGATTTGATCCTCAGTCGTGTAAATCACCTATTGAGAACAAGGTCATAATTTCAACATGTAGGAAAGTGCACTGGGTACTTAGCGTACACCGTAGCCTACATTGCACAAATCGTTGAAGTCAGTTGAAACGACAGCTGAGCATTAGGGTACAAAATGGGTTACATCAACGTATAAACAGACCTTACGGACCACTTTTTGAGACGTACTGACTCAATTTGGTTTCTTCCTTGATTCTTGTGGCACACCCCACAAAATTTAGCGCCAGTTCAATACACAGATGTTGAGTTTCCTTTGCCTCGTTACTCCACATCTTAGGAAGCGGCTTTCAATCGTTACTACTGCTATTAGAATGGGGGGTTGGTATGCTTAGGCCCTGAAGTCATGGCACGGTAGCTAACAATTGTCTGTAAGGTTTTATTAAGTCTCCAATGAGAGCGTTTACTCAAGTTGTTGTTACAAATCTCGGTTTAGGGTTAATCCGGGATCTTTTGTATTTTTCATCATTGTCTATTGTTAGCACAGCTGTAGCTGTATTTTCCTAGTTGCGTGTGGAAAACATGTAAATTTTCGCCATTGTAGACTGTTGTTTTTTCAGGGTTGGAAATGAACTCTCGCTTGCTTTGCCTAGAGTAGCATTTTTAATTTGTATATACATATATCTGTCTTTTAGTGCTTAATGGAATGTTATTATCCCATTGTTCTGTTAGATTGAGATGTATATAAAATTTGATATATTATAAATATATGATGTAAGTAAATATATGCTAGCATTTGTTAGAGTAATTGTTTCTTCATATTTGCTTCAAGATGTCCTTAATGTTATATTTGAAATTGTCTCCTAAAGTGTATTTCATTGGAAATGAAGACATACCATTCATGCTTGTTGTCTAAGTCTGGCTGGACTGAATTTAAAATCATTTATTTTATCTGCTCTTTCAGCTTGCAAATTTCTTTTATGAGGAAAACGATTTTATGTTCATTTTAAGTGTTTGAACTCTTTCTGTAAATTTGAAAGTGACTTTTCAGGCTATCATGATTGCCAATCGGAAGAATTCTCACTGATTTAACATTTAATGAAATAATGCTTTGTGAAGCAAAATAATGGGGCTTGACAAGTATCTGTCTCTGCTCCTCTGTTGATTGGCAATTGACTTAAGCTTCGTCGACAAAATCGGCCAGTATATAATTGAGAAACTATTTCACACAAAGTAAAGAACAATTGAATTTCAACTTTAACAAGGTTTCGCTTGTGCTTTATTTCTACGTTGGGGATTGGACTATTTCATCCATGCACTGGAACATTCCACAGTGCGCCAAACAAGAAAAGAAGGCTGCAAAATGAGTTTCCAAGCTCCTTGTCAGTAAGATTGATCTAGATAGCCATCTGCCCTAACCAATTCCTTTGACTGATTTTGTTAACAGGGTTAGTACAAACTAATCTTTACATATGTCCAAGACTTTTCCAAAAAGTTGCGAAAGCCAAACTACCAATTTAGCAAAACTATCAAACACGCTTTCGTTTGCATTTTGAAACCCAATAAAAATAGAAAAACGTTATTTTCAATGCTGTACTTACGATTTTTTTGGTGGATTATGTTTTGCGTTATAAATAGTAAAACTAACAAACATTACATATAAGGTATTTAATAAGACACTGAGTTATATCCATTTTAGGCTATTTTAGAATTTTCCCAAACAAAAATCAGAAACTTTTCAACAGCTATTTTGAAAAACTTCTCTTTTTCCAAAACTTTTCAGGTCCTGGAAAATGGCATTATCAATTTCTATAACTTTCCAAGATCCGAAGAAACCCAGAAGTAAATGAGCTCTTTGGATCTTGGTAGCTAAAAATAAACGATATTTTCCATAGGCAGCTTAGAAAAAATTTTTGTTTATAGATTCATAGTTTCAATATTTTGCATTCATTAAAATTCGACATCGTTTACGTGTCCACTAGTCAAGAAAGAAAAAAATGAAATCTTTCCTCATACGGCAATCACTGTTTTACACTAATTTACATGGCACAAATAGATATGACTAGTATACATAATATCTTTTTTGCAATGAACTACACACTATAGCTATGACAGCATCTAGTTTTAAATAGAGGATAGAAAGTAGACATCAATCTTTTTATTGGAACAGGGCTTGAACTCTTCTCTCGAAGGTACTGTTTCTAGTGTGCATATTTTGGTAAATATGGGAAGGTTTTACCAGAAATCGCTGGTCCCTAACTGCAAGGTCTACGCTTCTGACGCATCTCTCATTTTAAATGCCTTTCAAGCAATGGAGGAACATACATGGAATTGCTGAAAGAGCTAGAGTCCGGCATGACAAAGAAATAAACGTCATAAATTGCTCTCTGGTGTACGGAAGACAAACCTATTGACAGAACTGCGGTATATACTTATAAAACTTCAAAGGGGAGATTTAGGACAGGGTAGTAAAATGGTTGGGGAATTCTTACACACGGTTGCAAATTTTGAGAATAATAAGCCATAACAAACGTGTTTGGGTTGAAACTTTCATAACTTCAAAGATCTGCAAGATTTGGATGGCTTTCTTGTGTTTGACAGGGAACTTCTTTGAGATTCATTGCTCCATTTACAAGCTTAAAATTTTGTTCCACCCAAATACTTCACGCTACAGTTTGTGGCAACTATTCACGAATTCGATTCAAAACATGGGTAATTTGGAAATTTGCATTCATTTAACTATGTGGTTCTACCGACATCTCTACTTTTTAGCCAAAGGGCCTTCAGAAGACTGTGGCAGTCGCTTGAAAATAGCTTTGGTGAGCTTTAGCACACATGCTTGAATCACGAATTGAACAACCAGCGCACCGAGGCCCTTAAACAGCGCTGATGCTCCTTCTTCGCGACAAATTGCCTGAGCGCAGTCTTTCATACCATTGTAGTTTGTACATAACGGCACTACACCATAACCATTGTCAGTGTCATCAATAATCGTCCGTGTTCCTTGCACGTGCAAGCGAAGAACTATCGTCTCTAGAGGATACAACAGTAAATCAACAACAAGGGAAGATAGAAACCCAGCTAGCAACTGAGTATAATATGTCTTTCCAGCCTCAACTGCTATATCTCCTTTAGGTTTTTTGTTTTGCACTTTTACCGAGCCCCGTTTAATGATGGCATTCTGAATCAATGATGTCATTGCGTAGCGAAGCATACTGTGCAGGAGGGTTGGTGCTATCAGTTGATACATAGGCAGTAGTCTGCCATGGCCACGTGCCTTATACCGTCCAGCAAGTCGGTAGAGCACATCCTTCAGGAAGTCCAGCAATGATCTATTTTCACCCAACTGAAAGCTCTGAAAAATACAAAAATTACAAATATAGAAGTAATATATGACTAGCAAATTGTTACTATTCAAAAATCTGATGAAGTCATTAAGTTATAGAGGATATATATATATATATATATATATATATATATATATATATATATATGTGTGTGTGTGTGTGTGTGT
>WIPJ01003781.1:474804-487390 GCA_018155075.1 Cassiopea andromeda | reverse complement strand
TGAATATATATATATATATATATATATATATATATACATATATATATATATATATATATGTATATATCTTATCGCTCTTACAACCATTTGTATAATCAAGAACAAGAGCTAAGCAAGACAATAAAAATGCAAATATACTTGAGTACTTACTTGAATGGAGTCAACCAAACTTGCAGAGTAAAATGGCAAAGTGAGCACTAATCCAAGGCTGGAAAATTGAAAGTAATTCAGAAGTAAAACATTGCAGGATTAACCACTGTTTGTAAATTTACCCATGATTGGATGAACTGCACTTGTGATGTATACTCAAGCTTTTTCCTCACTAGATGTGCTACTAACAGGTGTTGACCCATTTAAATTCCTCATAAATAAATCACAAAAATTTTAATGAGTGTCAATATTGTGATGGCCCCAATGAGGATGGTAGCTACTTACTTACCATTTAAGAATCTGGTTTCCTAAAACTGCTTGAATTCCAACTTTTTCTTCACTTGTGAGATCTCTGTTTCAAGGAAATGATTTATATCAGCAAGAAATTCTCAGGTCTCATCTAAACAGATATTTTGAGTTAAATCAGCAAAGCAGGAGGATTTTGTGTAAAAGATATCTATTGCAAGTAAAGAATTTTACAAAATTTCTTTAAACTACAAAAATATAATCTGTTGCTGATTACTTTTGAGTAGTGTGTCCATACTAAAGTCAGAAGATTTCTTTCAATAATACATTGAAAAATAGACTGACCAGAAAAATAGGTAGCAGCAGTTAAAAATTAGAATTAAAAATAAAAAGTAGAATTAAAAATACTACTGTAATCAATAAATACCTTGGAACATTCATCACTTCACTTATTCCAATTTCAGTAAGGATTACTATTCCTTGGAAAACAAATGATGTTCCCCAACCTTTCCACAGTGCTCCCATGCCCTACAATAAGATGAAAATCTTTGATAAACTTTCTAGCAGATCTTGCTTACTATATTTCATCATATGAGAAGGTAAATATGCAGTATCTTGATGTAGGTCAGTCAATTTTTCTAGAGAGTTAATGAAGGTATAAAGGTGCAAGCTTAATCAATACTGCATTTTAAATCAATAAATGTGGCAATACAGAGCAACCAGGAGGTAGAAAATAAATAAAAATTATGGCTAGCAATAAAAGGTTCTTTATTTAGGCAAACTTTGTATCATTTTAAATTGTGTCACTACTGGAATGTTATACAAAAATAAGTTAATCACATATAAACAGAACAAAACTAAAGCTAATGAACTCACTTGTGTTTTTTGAATCTTGATGATCAATTGAAATATTGTGAATGGAGTTAAGTGGTACTTTAAAGCAGCATGATTAACCTATAATCACAGAACATATGACAAAATTGATGAAAGCATGGGTAATTAAATAGAGGAAACTGTGTCATTGCTAAATGAGTTGAGAGACAGCAAAAAAGTATTTCATGATTTCTTTCCAATTTCAGGCAATCACATCTGAAAAGAAATACTCAAAAACATGGCAAATGTAGTAGATGCAGCTCTAGGGATTTTCATATAAAAAAAATATTGAGAAAAAACACTATCAACTTTTGAAATAAGAAAAATGCAGAGAATAGACTCAATTTTGCAAATTGAAACAGATCTGTTAGCCCTATTGGTAAATTAACTTGCAGCAAAATTATACCTGGCATTGTCTTCTTATAATGCAGATTGGGTATGTGAGAGCTTCTTGCACATAAAGACTATGGAAAAAATATTGCATATTAGATGCAATAATGATAAAAAATGTCAAGATAGCATGTGTAAAATAACTACAGAAATATTTGCTAACCTTATAATAAACTTAAACATGACAACATACCTGCCAATACCTAAGCCAAAACCAGCAAGTCTTGCCCAGTTTTCTGACAAAGAGATAGAAAAATTTTCAAAATCACATGGTGCATTTGAAACAAGTGGAGTGAGCGAATGGGCCTACCAAGAGTAAACTTACTCGTACAAAGTATATTCTGAAATCATTTTGGCATCGAATAGCTGGTAGACTAAATTCATTTTAAACGAGAAATGGGATGAAGCAACAGTGCAAACTTTAGATACTGTAAGACAGCACAATTTTATGCTTTTCTAACAAAGTTTGGAATTAGATGTTTAGCATTTCTGAGCTGCGATAGCACGCATTTAATTTGCCCAAGCTTCAATAGCTTTATTCTAACTATCTGGCTTTGAGATTTCTTTACCATCTTCTGTAGAATTTATTGAACTCTTTGAAACTGCTCTCAAAATTCTTGCTTCAGCATCGCTGACTGGGCTGCCTTTTTGTCTCTGGTGGTGCTCTTTCTCTGCCTCCTTTAGTTGCTCGCTATTTTGTGCCAAATTTCTTTCATCCATTCCACCTCCGCCTGTTGTGCTATCTCTCTCCTCCACTGTATGTACTGCACTTGGCCTGTTAAACCCAAAAAGACTATTAAAAACCATTGCTTTTCTGTGCTTAGGAATAAGAACAGACACTTTCAAATTATATGTTATTGTTAGTAATACTTCATACTGGTGAAAATTGCTGACCTGGATGACGCCCTTTCAAAAAGACCTCGCTTTCAGAAATGCATCCAGTTCAATTATCTTGAGCATGGCAATTTTATGACAACTATACAACATGGCGCAGAACAGAATTGATATTCTCCAGGAAAATTCGATGCTACATAGAAGCCAGAGTGATTTTGGAAGAATTGAGAAAAAGAGAGGGTATGAAACAAAAAATAACGAGCTTGCTTAGGGAGCTTACAGTGTAAATGTATGGTTGTGGGTTGGCATTTCATTTGCAGAATTAATTCTAGAATATTTTGCAGTAGACTTTTGCTGTGATAATAGAGCCTTTTAGCGCTCGTCTTTTGTGCTGAGAGTCACGACATTTCAAAATTCCCTTCAAACCATATTTTAATACTCGCTCACTGTCCAATTTGCATCGGCTGGAGTCCTTGTGAAAACACTGGGGAATAAAACGGAATTGGCCACCCTACCTCATTTGCCGATTGGCCAGTGTAATAATCCACTGCAGTAGCACTTCCCAGTTGATGCGAATATTTACACGACCTTGTGTTTTGCTTTTTGCCTTCAGCTTGAACACTACTTGTTGAAGAAGCCCTGTGATCAGCAGATACATATTGCCCTTTGCACATATGCAGGATTAAATCACAAGACTTATTTTGTTTATTTGACTTTTTTATGAGGTTTGTTTCTTACCAGTGATGCTTTGTCATCTTTTTTGTTTTAGTGGTCATGTGTATTCATATATCCTGATAACCGGAAAGTTTTTAAATGCATTTGGAGTTTTTCTGGTTTATGGATTATTAAAGGACATTCAACTTGTACAGTTCTTACTCTTTGTTAAGTTAATGTAAGTACCTTTTCTGTTGTATCCATTTTGCAGTGTTTTCCAAAAAAATTAGGAAATTCTAAGTGTAAGTGTACAGCCAAGCTCTGTGAATATAAAGAAAAATATTGGAAGAGAGAAAATTCAGGAGAAGAGGAACATATATATTAGACCAGCATAGTTGTTACATTTGTGATGGACCAAATTATTATTTTATTGTAAGATATTAGAAAGTTTTTGAAATTTGTTTTTAATCCTAACCTTTAGAGATGATTATATTTGCACCATTCAGTGGTTCTTATAGACTTTTTAGGAGGGCAAAGAGTTCTATGGAAAAGAGAGTAGTGTAGAGTTTCAAACTTTTGAAGTAGGAATTGTTTTAAGTTTTTGGAATCTTTAACGCCAATACTGAGCATCGCATAAAGCATTTTGCTCAAATTTTCCTTTCTACAAGTGCGAACTCAAATGTGGGAATACTTGCCCCTTTCAACCATTTTTGCTACTAGGTTTCATTCTTTTCTTATGTGCTTATTTTCTTATTCTGAACCCTCACTGCAGTGTGGCTTTTCAAGAAAACTCAGGATGGGGGCAAAGGGGCTGAGTTTGCTGAATATTTTAGAAGAAACACATGTACTTGACAAATACTTGGGAATATTTGTCAATTACATATGCTTTTCATGAGAAAAGGCATACAAGAATATTGAGGCTCAAGCAAAAAGTGATTTTTTTTAATTAAAAGATTGTGTATCTGGCCTTTGGTTTCACTACTTTTGCTGAGAATTTGTTGACTTGGTAGCACCTGGGGGCACTTTGCCACCCTTGCCATCCCTAATAGCCACTACTTCATCACAGCTACTATTTTTCCTTTAGTTCATCATGTGTTTGTGTAGTACTTCAACGACCATTTACAACTGGAAAAAAAATCTCTAGGACACAGGTTTGTTATTTTCATTGATGATGAAGTGCATTGATTGATGAAGTGATGAAAGTATAAGCATCAGCCTAGGTTATTTTGATATTGAAAACACTGCTAGTATATGAAATACCAAGAAAGCATGTATTTCTTTGTATTAGCAAACTACAACTGGATGAGTTAATATGAAACTTCTGAAGTATTACTTAATTGATAAATGCAAAGTAGATTAGAGGAAGTCTATAAGAAGCATGTATTTGAAATGGTTGCTCACCTTTGTGGAATCCAGTAGTATGTAATTGTAATAACAGAATGGTACAAAAGGTGTGATAGTAAATAGAATTATGTGTACTGATGTTTGAAAGGATTACATAAATAAGATAGAAAGTCTGTTTTTATTCAGGCTCATTGAAAGTATTGCAACAATGATGATATAGTGATAAAAATAGTGATGGAAATGATGATAATAATAATTTATATTATGTTGTACCTATCTTTGATTTTATACCCTGTTCATGCTGTATGTTTGTATTATATTTATGAAATAATAGCATTAAAAATGTAAATTTTATGTGTAGATAATATCATTAATTTTATATTGCCTTGAAAATTGTAGTGGAGGGCACTAATTTTTAGTGCCATTTGTGGTGTTATAATTTCACTTCTGTGGCTGGATGCTCTTAGTATTTGTGGGCCATTAAGGTAAAGCTCAAAATTTCCAATTTTTTTAACCTTATAATTTTTCTTTGTCTTATATTTCTGATAACTTTTAGTGATTCTTGTGAATTTAGCTTCCATCAATTACCATCTAGAGTTTCAGGCAAATAAGAATGTAACTTGTTGTAAGATAGCAAGAAAAAGCCATGCATTTTATATCATTCAGTTTTTCATTATTTGCAAGTGAACATTGCATTCATTGACTAAATAGTTATTTATATTTTATTTCACATTAAGGACCATTTTGTTGTACCACCAATGTGATGCAGTTGTGCTCTCTGTTTTTGGGATCCTTTTTCAAAGTGGGAGCAGTTTTGCAACAAAGGTATTTGTTCAGTCTTGCTTACTTGATTTTATGTGATCTGGATTACTTATAAAACATGTTGATCTAATTTTTGACAATAGCACTGAAGATAGCCCAAGCTTGAGCTGAAACACATTTGTTGAATTAATTTGTTGGAATTAATTGGATTGTTTCAATATGGTAGCATCAAATAATCAGAATTCACATGTTGAGGGAAAATCAAGATGAAAATATTGAATTTATTTATGGTCACCCAAATTTTCATGTATTTTATTCATTTCTTTAGTATGCATCAGACTCTTTCTTTTTAGATAACCAAACATTTACTCTATATAATCCTTTTAATTTAAGGGGTCATAAATATATATATATATATATATATATATATATATAAATATATATATATATATATATATACACACACATACATATATATCCCACATATATATTTTAAAAGTTAAATATCCACTTCTTCAGAAATAACTTTTCATACACAGGAACAAACATACATACTTGAACCT
Organism: Cassiopea andromeda; assembly: GCA_018155075.1. Taxonomy (NCBI): domain Eukaryota; kingdom Metazoa; phylum Cnidaria; class Scyphozoa; order Rhizostomeae; family Cassiopeidae; genus Cassiopea; species Cassiopea andromeda. The sequence goes on along the minus strand of WIPJ01003781.1, from coordinate 481,574 downwards.
GATGATTACAACTATTTAACAATAAAGCACTTTACACCAATAATGAATAATGTAATGCATTATAAAAGACACGAGGTAGCCCAGCTGGATCCAAGATAGAAAGTTAGAGGACAAGGGAGAAAAGAAGAATATAAAGTAGCCCATGCCATGACATAACATAAAGACCATAGATACCAGCAGTGCATGGAAGAAATAATGAGACAATATATATTTACATTTTATCCCTACAGATAAGAGGCACAGGCTTTTTCCTCCTTGGCCTACTGTTCCTGTTGTTTTTTGACCATGATGGAAAGCATATACATGAACCTCACTGTATCTTTTCAGCATCTAGATTATATAATTTGGCATTTTATCATCCAGAGCCAGATGTATTGCTTTTTGTTCTACAATACCAAACATGTAAAGGCAGTCTTGTTCAAGTACTATCATATTTATGTGATACAGAGCAAGGCATTCAATCTGAACTAAGTTAACTTAGATCATTGTTTCATAATTTATTTTCAAATTTTTAGACAGTAAATGTGTAGTAATCTTTCTAGAAGCTAATGCTGAATTTGAACTAAATGATTATCCCAGGAGTTTTTTTTCTATAAATCTTCCTTAAGAATACTTTTAGCTCAAGGAGAGCACAAAAGTGATGCTTTCCATCATCTATACCATTTCTTTTTGTGGCTTGGTCTGCCTGACCATAAAGTAAGTTTCAATGTTATTTTGTAAATTTTTATACTCTCCAAATATCTGTAAGCCTGTTACAATGTAGTCTGTAAATAATTCAACAGCCTCACCCTTGTGAGATAAATTTTTGATTACATATCTTTATGGGTACAGGTACCCAAAAAGATATGAATGTTGCATAAGGTATGTAATTGCATAAGAAAGTTTGGCTAATATCTTTATGCATGAAAAGTTATGCAATCAATTTGGCATAAAATATGACACAGGTCTGTGTCATATTTTATGCCAAATTGATGGCATGTGTTTCTCCTGATAAATGGTATACAGTGTTCATACTGAACCTAGAAACCTGGAAAATGGGCCATTTTAATGAAAAGTCAGGGAAAGCCTGATATGGTTGGGGAATTTTCTATACTTTTTATCCAAGTCAGGGTAGACAAGTTATTTAGTCAGCATATCATTTCCATTAACTATTGTATTGGCAAGGTTGTTTGCAAAGTTGTTGCTCTACTTGTTGTCGGTAAATGTGAACTTTATGCTTTGCATTGTGAAATAACAATTAATAATAATAATAATGAAATAATAATGTGCATTACTTATCTATTCCGCTCAATTTTCTGTACTCCTTTTTGTAAATATGTGAAATGGGGGTCAGGGAAAAACTGGGTGTTCTTTACTGCCAGTTGGGGAATAGTCAGGGAATTTTGATTCATGTATTGGAAATGAACCCCAATGTAGGTCTATCTTTCTTATGCCAGGCTTTACTACAATATTTAGAGTCACTTTGTAGCTGTACTGTTCTTGTTTGGAAGTAACCCTTCTCTGAATGCATGACATTGTTGTATATATAATTTTTAGTCATTTATGAATCTTTTTCCGCCTGTATCTTTCTTCTAGGGTGGAATATTCATCTTGTTAGTTGTCTCAATATTTAGAGTATTATATGACAGTTATTGTAGAAAGTTGGCTAGTGATATTGGGGGTGAGTATACAACAGTTTATTATGTGTGTCATATTGCTAAAGCATGCATTATGGTTGTGTAGTGACTCACATTGTATAAATAAGAGGTGTTAGAAACCTTTCTTTGTTGCTCTTTTGGTTGAGTAAATAACAATGGGTCTATGTGCTTTTTGTTGATGAAATTTTTGTTTGTAAGTTTTGATATATAAAGCCAAGAAAGTTTGAGGTGCAATCATTTTTTCTCTCGATTGGACATATTTGCACCCAATAGCTAAACTTTTTGTAGTACCGTTCGAGTTTATTCTGTCATGGAAATAATCATACTTAGCAAGAACTGAGAAAAGGGGGTGCATCTTATAACACGATAAGACATGGTGAAAGCTATTTCCTCAGAATTCAACCGTGGAATCAAGGATGCATCTTATAGACGGCAAAATATGGTATTTAGCTACGTGTATATGAGCAACAGTGGATCAAATCTTGACTGGGCCCTAGCTGCCTTTGGTACGGATAGGCCTTGTATTTTCACGAGATCACAAAATTAGACCAGATGTAAATTGGATCTACTTTGAAAGTGGTCCAGAATTGGAGTAAGAGCAAGCAACATTCGTCCCAAGAGTAGATCGGATACATTTAACTTCCGATGAATTTTTTCTCGTTTAGACTTAGTGAATCTTTAGAATTGTTTATGGAGAGTGATTGAGGCGCCCAACTTCAACAATTGTTAGTCATTACCTATTGTTGAAATGAGCTTTTTGATATCTCTTTCAGGTAGCAAGCGATTGAATTGCCTTATTAATTTAACAGAAACAGGAATCTTGTTACCACTGGTATTTGCTCTGATAGTTTTTCGGGTAAGCTTACTACAGGCCTCGTTGTTGATATATTTTCATTAAGAGGCTATGCCTCATATTTTCATATTCAAGGTAGAATTGAAATAATGGCTCGAAAAGTACATGAATCTTGTTCACTGTGTTTTTTATTGTGGAAAAGTACAAACAACTCTCATTCGATTTACAGGAGATCAAACCTTGATCTCCTTGAAGAAGCTACCCATTTGTAGGACATGACTGTAGGATATGACTTCTATAGGATATCAATTTTAGGGTTAGCTATACATTGTTTACGTTTTAATGTTTTGGAAATCCGTCATACCCATAGGTGCAGGAGTACTTAAAATTTAGGGGGCTGTAGCATTTCTGCCCGAATGAGTAAGGCGATCCGTATAGCAGTAAGAAAAGTTGCCCGATTTCCTTATTGTTCTTTCAGGAAAACTGCCCGAGTGTATCAGATTTCTGCCCAACTAAGGGGGCTGCAGCCCCCTGCTACCCCTCTTCTACGCTTATGATCATACCTCTAGCTTTTCTATATATTTTTTTATTTGGTGCCTGGTTACTTTTTCCGCCTTTTTGTATAACTCTGGTACTGCTTTCATGGTTTTCACAAGAAATTGCAAACCAAAGATTAAGCATAGCATTTAGTCAAAGGTTCCAACCATCTAGGTTTACCCCCATCGTCTCACACTCAGCCCTTTGATATTTCTTTGTGCAACTTTTTTTTCAGGGGGATGAGTTCCAGTCACCAAACCTCATTCCATTAATAAGTGCAGCGTTTTTGGTGTTTGTTCTTGATTTCTATATTGAAGCAGTGGCGTCAGCAAGACTTGAAAGTCAGGTGACGTCAAGAATCAGTTCTATAGCATCCTTTTTGGGAGCTCTAACGATTGCCTTCTTTTGGGAACACGTGCCATACGCAAGTTTAAAACCGTACGAAATTCACAAGCATGGATTGGCTCCTGGAGCTGTTTTGGCAACAATATGCTTCATTGCTGGTAAGTTTCTGAAGTTTCTACATTTGTGTGCGTTATACACGTTTGTTTTTTTATAAGAGATAAGTTATATTATGTCATTCACTACACAACCATCATGCATGCTTTAGCAATATGACACACATAATAAACTGTTGCATACTCACCCCCCAATATCACTAGCCATGTCGCTAATAGCGCACTTAAATAGACAAAAGATCTTAGTCTTGAGGAGCCCCAAGCCTTGCGTTTTTCTGAAATTTCAGCGAATTTGAACCTCCATAGTCGTATAGACTACACGTTTCCTTTTATAAGAAAACAGTTTATAAGAAAATGAGGCTCAAATGGTCAAAATCTTAAGAAAATCTTAGGAAAATCACGAGGCACAATTTCCAAGATTGAGTGTTTTTTATTGGCCAAAATTCGATATTTCGTCGTTATTGCATTCGAAATGTTAAAGATGGAATTCAAATTCAAGTACACAATATTAATAACGACATTGCAAACCATTTTAGCCTGTTTATTTTAGTAAAAGTTAAGGAAAGTTTAAGAAAATCTCAGGCTCAATTTCGGGAACAATTAAGAAAGTTGAGGCTCAAGCAAAATGACGGTTTTCTTATAAAAAAGACGTGTAGTTTACTAGTGAATGATTTAATAATTGTAAAGTTTGATTTCATTTATTTCTTTAGCTGAGTGTATATACCGCCATGGCTAGGTTTATGCCATGGCTAGTGTGTTCGAAGCTTGGAATTCCACTCTTTAGGTATTCTGCACCCATTGTAATCTGATATTGATACTTGATTGTCGTCAAGGAGACGGTGAGGAAAGTCCTCAATGGCAGCGAAAACGGTGAGGAATTGTTCATTCATGGCAGAAATTCTCAAACATGCTAGATATTTTCCTCGCAGCCACGAATGAACAATTCCTTACCAAAAATTGATCCGCAAACGGTGAGGATTTCGCTGAGGAAAGTTTCCTTCGTGGAACTTTGCTCAGCAGAATCCTCACCGTGTGCGCCGGGCTTAAGACCCCTAAGTTACAATGCAGTATTCAGAATATATGTGACCTGGCTTTTTTTACACGCTCCTCCGCGTTTCAAAATATTCTTTCCTTACTCGTCATCGTTGTTTCTCTAAGTGCAATTAGGTGTCTTTAGAGTGATTTGCTCTGACAATTGATTTGTTAGATTTTGTGAGCTCCCACGATTGGAAAGTGTTAACGAAGATAGTTAGAAATTTCCTCTCGTTCATTTTTTAGCTACAAGAATCCTAACAAGACCAGTTCCCATAAAGCCAGGAGTTTCTAAAGGAATGTTCGTTGGCTATTCAAAAGGAGGCTTGCCTCTTTATAGCTTGTCTGGCCCTGGTGGCACTATCCCGCGCTCCCCTGCATCTGTTGTAAGACATTACTTGCGACAAATCCTAGAAGCCTCAGACTCAAGAAACATCTTTTTCTATTTGTGTTTAAATCTGGTAAGCTATACGTCGTATATATTTCACAGACATTCCTGATAAATAGTCTTATATAGGATAAGCCATAGCTATGCTCCTATCAACTGGTATGAGATTCAGGACCGTAAACAGCTGAGCTGGGGGAGGGGGGATAGATGTAGTACCCATTCATGTTATGATTAGAGATGTGGAACAGGTCAAAGTCCTTTCCCGCGCCCAATGGCGCATAGGGCGGCGCCTATCTCCGTTTCTATAGCCCTAGGCCACGCGTCTGCAAATGCAGTGAAAGCTGCATTGGGGGGCTGATCCACTGGTAGCTCCACGAGTTTAACTTTCCCACTCCATTCTCATATGTCGAGCGCCAGACGAGAAGGCAGTGAGTACCATTTTTAAAGTCTTTGGTATGACTCGGCCGGGGCTCATACCCACGACCTACCGGTTGTGAGGTAGACGCTCTACCACTGGGCCATCACTCCGGTTCGAGATGTGGAACACCGCTACAGTATCATTCCGCCAATAGGAAACTGACTTATAAGAAACTACAGCCTGCGCAGTGGCACCATATCCACCCTGATATAAGAAACCAATCACCCTGAAATTTTCTGAAGTTTCTTAAAAATAATTTTGATTGGAAAAAATGTATTTTTCAACCACTTCATACTACAAACTTTGAATTCAAATAGTATTTGTCTAATATTTGGTTTAATGTAACCCAAGTAAAGGCAAATTTCATGGCTTCTTTTAAATTATACACGCACATTTTGTGAATTTCTTGCTGTAACTATAAGAAGCTATTCAGCGTGTTTTATTTTTTGTCCTCTTATAAGAAACCAAGCAGCCTGGTTTTACAAAATGAGTTTTTTACTGGTGGGGTAATACTGCATTGCAACCCCAGAGAATTATTGAAAGCACTTGTCCCTCTTAATCCCCTCACTACCTTTGACTCTGCATTTCCATCTTGCAGTCTATTGGCCTAAAGCCTAGCCCACACAGCACGATTTTTGTCGCTGGCAACAGAGATCTTGTCTTCCGTCGTCAGCGACGAAAAAGAATTTCTAGCATATTTGATATTGAAGATCGTCGTCAGCGACAAAAATCTTTTATATATGTTTCCCGCACACAGCAAGTTGTCGTCGCCAGCGACAGAAATCTTCGTCCTCAGCGGCGAAAATCGTGCCGTGTGCGCTAGGCTTAAGCTTCGGATTATATCTCAAAAGTTGTGACGACACTATTGACACGCGTAGTCCGAGCATATTCGGAACAGGACATGTTTGAAAGCAGTTTTTGAGCATTTCTTGAGAGGCGTACGTTTCTGATTTTCTTTTCGTTCTGATTTTCTTTTCAGTTAGTGGAAGGCATGCTGATATCTTTTGCTTCTATTTCAGATGTTTACCGGTGTGGAATTGGCATATGGGGTATGGACGAATAGCCTCGGTTTGATATCAGATGGATTTCACATGTTGTTTGATTGTTCAGCTTTGGTTTTAGGTCTTGTCGCTTCACTCATGTCTAGGTGGAAGGCAACAAAAGTTTTTTCATTTGGGTAAGGATGTTCGAGAACTATTCCAATAATGATAGATTTGAACACATTGAAATGGTGTAGATAGCTAAATTTAATGGAAAATCTGTAAACCACAATTAATTTACCGTTGCTGATCTTCTCAGTCACATGTTCTTTTGAAGGTGTCATTGTCTTCCCGTTCTCTTGAAGTCTTAGCAATAAGGGCTGAATCTAATTTCGTGCTTGCTTCCCATTTGCTGAACGTTTGAGGTGCATTGTTTACCTTAAGGTATCTTGATTTATTGTTGATGGCATCAACGATTCTGTCTGATTTGTAATTCCACTGCACACACACACACACACACACACACA
>WIPJ01003781.1:432006-474513 GCA_018155075.1 Cassiopea andromeda | reverse complement strand
AACGCACACACACACACACACACATACACACACACACACACACACACACACACGAACGCACATACACACACATACAAACACATACACACACATTTCACTTGCTCACTCACTCACTCACTCACTTACTCACTCACTCATTTGCTCGCTCGTCTACTCACTCACTCACTCACTACTCCCACTCACTATCTTACTAATTCACCAACACATTTAATCTCCTGCCTTATTTTTGAATATTGTCGTAATACTACATTTTTGTGGTTGTCATCTATTACCACATCAAATTCTTGTTCTCTAGATATGGCCGTATAGAAATTCTTGCTGGATTTGTGAATGGCCTGTTTCTGGTGGTAATCGCGTTTTTTGTTTTCGTTGCTGCCTTGCAAAGATTGTTTGACCCTCCAACAGTAAACACAGAGAAATTAATGGTAAGCTGGCACTGTCATTTGATAATTTTTGTTGTCAATGACAGAATTTATTGATTTAGATTGGATTGTAGAATGAATAATTTGTTTTTCATTTGGAAGTGTTATCAGGACACCAAGTGGGGACTTTATTTACAATGTATACATTGGTCATTCTCACAAATTAAATTTTGGAATTAAACTTTTCTGAACATGTGACCCACAGCTATCTCTCTATATGGAGGGACCAGTAGAACTCTTATATATCCTTTAGTGTCTATATTGTTGTTTGCTGAATGGCCATTTAAGTGTCCATACCTGCCTTTCTCCCAATGACTTCGTTTTGTAGAAATATTTTGTTATAATTTATTATTTTTGACTGTGTAGGAAAGTTCATTTGCTTAGCGAATGGCTTTTTACTAGTCGGTGATGAACGTTGAGCTTCAGAAGCGGATTGGAAATGGTTGCTACTGTTTTTTCTTCATAATTAGTGGGATTTTATGGTCCAGTTGAAATAATGAGTTGTGTTTTTAAATGTATTTAGCAATGTGTTGAACAAGAACATAGAGTATTGTGGAGGTGCACATTATTGAGCGGCATCCTCATAAACAGAAAACGGGGTATCCTGCAAACTATAAGTGGACACTGTCTGAAATTGTAGATGAACAAAGAGCGCAGAACCCCTTCGTCTCCAGTTTCTGCGTCTAGGGTATTTAAAGTTCGTCAAATGATGTAATGATAATTTTTGTTGTAGATGGTCTCAGTCGCAGGGCTGGTTGTAAATATGATTGGGATTTTGGCATTCAGTCATGCCCACACACATGGCGGTGCAAAATGTGACCACAGCAAAGATGAGGGACATTTTGGGCATAGCCATCATAATGAAAATCACAACCACTCCCACTCTCATCACGGTCACGCCCATTCCTCGCCTCACGGTCACGCCCAATCTTCGCATCATGGCCATTCCCACGGGAAAAAGCAGTCGAAAGGGACAACAAATATGCAGGGTGAGATTTTCAGTTCACACCTTTCATGAATAATTGGTAGTCCCTGCAGATCTGCATCAATGCTTATGATTCCTGCTTGAAACTTTCTTTGTTCTAGCCGTTTTACCACCCACTATTTTCCATTCACTACGTCACATCATATATTGAAGTTACAGATAGGCCCTTTTGAATGAAACATAGTCTATTTTGATGGGCATTGCTCTCAAGGGAGGAGATAACTGTTTATGTGCTGGTATTATTTTTGAGCACCTTCTTGACGTACATGACAAAAACTTAGATACATCAATGCTATTTGATGCGTCACTCCGAATTGAATTTTCTTGAAGGTTGCCCTTTGCCAATGTGTTTCTTAATGTGGTCTGGGAATGGTTTTTTCACAGTTGGGATTGTATTTTGCCTTTAATGTCCAACTTAATGAAGTAGAGTTGAACCATGAGGACTGATTTCAAAGGGTAATACCCGAGATAGAATATCAATAAGCCTATTCTGCCAATCAGATTTGTTACTGTCGGCCTATCTTGCTCCACGTAGTTGCTTCATTCATTCATTTATTCCTTCATTCATTCATTCATTCGTTCATTCATTCGCTTATTCATTCATTCAGTCAGAGAATGTATTCATTCATTCATTCATTCATTCATTCATTCATTCATTCATTCATTCATTCATTCATTCATTCATTTTTTATTCAATGTGAAGCAGCCAAAATTACACTGCCTAATTTTGGAGAGGTTTATTATTGTAGATTAGTTTTATTATCAAATGAACAATGTTTAAAAATAATAATAGTAAATAAAATTTATACAGGTTAACTTGCTCAGAATCCATATTCTGTTATCAGTCAAGGACCTGTTCAAGAAACAAACATGCAACGAAAAGAGAAAGGCTAACTAACTTGTATCAATCAAATAAATGTTCAAAGTATTTTTGCTAGTAACTTAAGTTTGATCCTTATTTCCTTCCACCTACAGGTGTTTTCTTACATGTAGTTGCTGACACTTTAGGCAGCGTTGGCGTCATCATCTCATCATTTTTTATACAACAGTACAACTGGTATATAGCTGATCCTATCTGTTCAATATTTATCGCCATAATGATATTCCTCAGCGTCCTGCCATTGTTAAAACAGAGTTCACACGTCCTGTTATTACGCACACCAAATGACTTGGAGTCTTCGCTTCACGATGCGCTTGTAAAGGTAAGTTCAAGCTTCTCCTTGCATCTTTTCAGCGTTTAGTATATCGAGTCTTTGCTCCAAATATGAACAACCTCATTTCTTACACCCTCTGGACTGATGTATTTGATGGTGCAGTCTAAGTATTACGGTACTTTATAATTTACGTACTTTTATTAGTTTGATGTTGAATTTCTACCTAATAGATATTTTATCGTTTTTCTATCCTTACCTTAATATTATGTAATGTGTAATAGTTTTTTTCACAATTTTAAAATATTCCTTCTATTGCAACTAGTATTCCGTTATTTTTCATTCATTCTCCTTGCTTAGTTCGTTTGTTTGGAACTATAGGCCTACTTCCCACTGCCATTTGAGCGTGTTTGAATCGACGAGAATCTTGAAGAAATCTAGATATTTCGTACACAAATGTTTAAAACTAAAACTTGGAGACTACGAAACTCCATACTTTCATATGTAATGATTCATTTTCAGGTTTTGTCAGTTGAAAACGTATTGTCATATAAAGACCAGCATTTTTGGCAACAATCTGCAGATATGGTCGTTGGCACAATAAGTGTGCAAGTTGCTCCAACTACGATCGAAGCCAGAGTCATACAACAGGTAGTTCTAGTTTTTGCATTTCTCATGAAGTTCAAATTTATTCGAGAGGCAGCAACCAGTATGTCAATGCTTTCCAACCTCTTGATAGATTCCAAAGCATAAACGTTTTTGATAAGAAAACCTCTCTCATGGCCTAGTTCTAAAAGTTTCTTAACTTCTGGGCTCATTTTAGTTCTAAAACTTTCTCAACGTAACGAGTTAAATTGTGGTGAAAATTTTAGCAAAACTTAAATGTAGCAAACTATCAATAATGTAACAAACAAAATATCTCAGTGTGACGTGAATTCTAAAGCAATGTCATTTTCAGATTGGTTTGATTCAGTTTTAGGTTTAACCAAGTAACGGTTTCAGTGTGCTATTAGTCTTGTTTCGAAGTCCTTTACTTTCCTTGTAATTTTAGAGGATCTAGCATCCATTAAATTAGACGATTTAACATCAGAAATGGGTTGAAGAAATCGGATAGATTGAGCTTATGTTTTGCTCCAACGTATTATCACGTCTCACTTAAACATTTAGGGATTACTTTCCTTGTTATGATTTCAAAGAAGATAAAGGTGGCGTGAGTCATATCGACAGAAGCTACCCCCAAAGTAATGATAATTCTCCTTGTCTGACCAGATGTACGTTGTCTAAAGAGAGTCTAGTATCACTCTGTTTTGCATTATGCGTATAGCTGCACATCAGAAATTCTAGAAAGCCTTATTACCTTTATAAATGAATGATTATTTCAGTACCATATGAGTCAGTAAAGTTGTGTTTGATAGAATGTTGTTTGTTTTTTTCACATTGATATTTTTCTCTTTTAGTAGTTGAATATGAGTTATTGTATCTTTTGTAGATTTCCTCCATATTCAAAGAGCATGGAGTTGGAAATTTAACAATACAAATAGAAAAAGAGTCCTTTTATTTCAATCTTAACAAACTAACAGGAATTGGTCTGAAAAATGTAAATTTCCGAAAACATACTAATGTAGATACGTATGAACGTGTGAATATAGTAAAATCTGTTTAGCACTAATGTTTATTAAGAAATATTTTATCATTGGTAGATTTGAATATTCAATTCTATTTCGTAAAGTAGTATTTTGTTTTCTTCCAAACCAAATTTCTCACTTATTTTCGTATCGAAACAGCATGTTACCAGGAAGCCCAATGGTTATGTTTTCTGCACTTACATCATCTGTTAAGGGATCTCAAGGTGAATTCACCTGACGGGGGGCTCTGGAGGCAGAGCCTGGATGAGCCTGGGCTTTATTGCCACAAAATGATCGCTAAAATGTCTTAACTTATTGTTAGTACCCCTGATTTGTTTGTGGCACTTTGATGGCCCAGTCCCTTTGCAGCCCATACATTTTTTATAAGAAACAAATCATCTCTGGTTTCGGCCTGGATGTTTCTTAACATTTCGTCAAACCCAGCTTTAAATGTTTCTTAAATTTAAAGACTTCCAATGACAAGAAAACGCAGATTAGGCAATCGTAATGCAAGAAAAAGGATATTCAGGTTTGTAAGGCATGTAATGGATGTTAATTCTATTTTCTTGCTAGTTTGATCAAATGTTTACTAGTAGGAATAATTTTTGCAAGTTATTATTTGAAACTCAGCCTGGCTATGTTTCTTAAATGTTTCTCAACTTTTGCCTAATTTCAGCCTCATGTTTCTTATAAAAATAGGTGTACTATCTTTACACTTTTCATCATGGGGTGTCCATAAAAGTTCTAATGAGGACAGTTGTTATCCAAAAGCCGCGGCGGCGAGCTTGAGATCCCATTCCATTATCACCATTATTACTATTACACGATACTCCTTCAGCTCTTCAGTTACATAGTTACACGGTTACATAAATAAAGGTATCTACATAGAAAACAAAGAAAAACAAGCTGCTCTGCATCTGCTGCAATGAACAGAGTTTATTCTGGGCAAAATACCCCATATCAAATTTCCATATCTCGGTGACTTTCTATTAATGCTTGGTAGACAAACAAGTCCAAGACCTAGGTTATGAGTCACCAACCTTTTTGGGCTTCTGGGTCACACACGTTTTTTATGAGAAAAAAGTTTATAAAAAAAATGAGGCTCAAATGGTCAAAATCTTAAGAAAATCTTTAAAAAATCACGAGACTCTATTTCTTAAAATAAGTGTTTTTATTGGTCATAAATCGATATTTCGTCCTTATTGCATTCGACATGTTAAAGATAGAATTTAAATTTAAGTATACACTATTAATAACGAAAGTGTAAGCAATTTTAGCCAGTTTATTTCAGTAAAAGTTAAGAAAATTTTAAGAAAATCTCAGGCTCAATTTCGGGAAAAGTTAGGGAAATTGAGACTCAGGCAAAGTGATGGTTTTCTGTAAAAAAAGACGTATACACAAACCTTTCTGGGCCAGATTCCAGCAATAAAGAGTTTAGATTTTAGATTAGATTAGATTTTAGAGTTTAGATAAAGATTTTAGATAGTGCTGTTGAGTTTAAGGGCTGTAGAAACTGCAAAATATAAAGGAAACAACAGCCCGTTGCCAAGAAAGCATGTTAAGTTTAAGAATATGTGTACTTTTTCCGGAAGCACTGGGGCCGGATTTGGCCCGGGGCAGGAGGAAAGTGGCCCCTTCACCAAGACAAATGTTGGTAGATTGGATGCTGTCTCCTTCGAAGGAGCAGAAGAGCTCCAAGATGGCATCCTCAGAAGTAATAAAAAATCGTTCAAAAGGCAACAGCTTACGTTTATCTACAACTGAAGACATGGATATTGAAAAAGTGAACTCAGCAATAAAGGGAGTAGTAGTTCTTCTTTCTGAGTCTGATAGGCCTAGCCTTGAAAAGAAGGAAGTCAGCACAATAAGAAATCTGCATCTGATGCTGCTTGATGCGACTAGACTTTGTAACGGAATCACTTCTTCAACGCTGTGGCACGAATTTGTGAAGATTTTGTTGATGAAACTGTTGATGAAAGGAAAAGACCAGTTTGCTTCAGCAAATGAAAGTAGAAAGTTTCGTCTAGTTGTGGGAAATCAAGCCAAATTATTCGTTAAAATGATATTGAAAAGCTCTTCCCCTTTCGTTGATACAACAATATTACTGCATCACCTTCAACTAATGAGCGACCGCACAAATACGCATAACTTGTCAATTTTGCTTGATTGTTTGCTTCAAAACATTTGCAATAAAGAGGAGCATGATCAGATAGTGAACGCATTAATGAAATTGACTCAGAATTCTCTCATTAGCAGCAGAATTCATAGAGTGTGTATTGGTTTGTTCTGTTCCTTGGAGAACAAGACATTATTTTTGGAATCAGCAAGGGAGATTAGTGTTGATTGTCCTGATGTAGTTGCAAGGAAAATCGTTAACTGGTTGATAAATGTTTCTTCATTACAGAACATGTCTACACCTGCAGATAAAATTAGACAAGCTTCTATGAAGAAGGTATATGGGCTGTATGGCTCTTGAATTTTAGTTTCTCTATTACATCATATGAAAATTTTGAAAGCATTTAGGGCTGAAGACCTTAAGAAAAATGGAATGGAAGGTAGAGATCAAGTAACAAAGACATAAAGTTGCATTATATGCCATTGCAAAGCATGCATCTCAGAAACTTGGCTTTCTCTCTAGAGCTTGTGGTTATTTCTCACCTTCTCAACTACTAACTATATACAAATCCCAGAATCTTCCTTCTCTGGAGTACTGCTCTCATGTCTGGGGTGGTGCTCCTAAATCTTCTCTCCCTCTACTTGACAGAGTCCAGTCTAAAGCTTTCCATCTCATCAACAATCCAAACCTTACCAATTCTCTACAGTCTCTCTCCCATCATCGTCTTGTTGCAGATCTTTCCATTTTCTACTGCTATTTTCATGGACATTGCTCTCAGGAAATCAAGAATATTATCCCTGATCCAGTGAGGCGTGTTTGAACCACCAGAAGCTCCACCTATTCACACCCTTTCCAAGTTACACTACCTAATCCATGAACTCTATCTCACAAATCATCTTTCATTCCTAGAACTTCTCTACTGTGGAACTAATTACCACCCACTACTTTCCCTGAATCATACAATTTTTCATCTTTTAAATCTAACATCAACAAGCTTGATCTTATCTCCCTCTCTACTTAAATTTCCCCATTTTCTCAGTTTTTCCATTGTGGGGGCTTTGTTATAAGCCCCGCAGCCTTTCCCCAACATTACTTACTAAAAAAAAATAGAATGCCATATAGGGGCTATAACTCACATTTATCTGGATATGAGCTATTCACATTAAAGTAAATGCCAAATTGTTTTCAATTGATTACATTTTGGCTTTTTGTTGTAATTGCAAGTTTATTTTCATGTCAGTTATTTCCCATGAAAAATATCATGTGCTCACAGAGCTCATTTCTTCCATGTGCTAGGTCCTATATGTGACATATTTAGCTAGACATTGTTCAGGGCCTATTACCAAGGCTAGCTTCCTCTAGTGACATGCAGACTCACAACAACAGGGCTATCCTATAGACCTATTGGTTCCTTGCTCTTTTCAACAAATCAGTAAAAGACTCCTTTTGAACTTCTTTTGGGTTGAGAATGCTGATGAAACTTTTTTCCCTTGAAGGTAATGAATCAGGAAAACCCCTATAACATTCCTTCCATTTCTAAATCAACAAATGTTGTCACATGCTATATAATGTTTTAGCATATCTTGTTTTGTAGATTAAACCTGATGTATCAGATTTCTACTTATAGTGCCTGTCTATTTTGAAGATGTAGACCAGTTGGCTAAAATTTCACCACCAAACATTAACTCTGAATGTCATTGAAGTGCAGTTTGGTCATTGTGTATTCTGAATTTTTTTGCTGACATCTATTTTTACTTTGATTTTCACAACTAATAGTGAATTTTTATCTCCCTTGAGGTTGTCATTCAAGAAATTGATGGAATGCCATCTAGGGATATTTTCACAGCCTTGAATCTTACATCCACATACAGAACAGAACATATTAATAACATCTATTCCTTCTCAATTCTTCAAAGATGGTTGATTGTCTTGCAGAAGCATGATGCAGAATTGTGGAACAATATTGTCAGGAAAATTTCCAAGTATGTAGTTAGTTTCTATGCTTGATTATTAGGAATTTTTTCAAAGATGATATTATGAGTGCAAGTGAATTTCCCTTCGATATGATTGAGGCCTTTAGAAGTACAAAGGGCTGTAGGTCTTCTATCAGAAATCCCCTGCTTTTCTCATTGCTTATTGCTTTAAAGTAATTTGGGCACTCATCTGTTTTATAGCAGGTTGTTTTTGTCAGTAATTTTGCTTGTGTTTGCTGAATTTTCACTCACTGTTCACCCAGTAGTGAATGGGGACCTGGTGTCAGCATTTGGGAGAAGAGTCAGGATGTAGCTGAACACCCAACTATGCTATGTTGTTAATCCTGGAAGAGTGTCTTCTCTAAAAGCATTATGCAAATTCTACATGTGACTTAGCTTTACTTGTTTTTAAACCTATAGCTAACTTAGTTGCTCCAATAGACCCCCATAGTTCCCCAGTTTTGCTGCCATGAGCAAATCTTGGATTTACTTTTCACCAGAGATCAATTTGTTCAATGTACCTCTTATCCACAGTAGGTCCAAGCTGGGGGCCTCACAAAATTCTTGAGTGGGGGTTCCCAAAGTTGAATTTTCCAATGGAAATTATTATTTCCATTTTAGCAACCATCACTGCCATTTTACTGATAATCTGTATATTTACTGAGCACCAGCCAAAGATATTGAGAGTGTCTCACCCCTCATCTCTCCCAATAAGTTTGCCCCAGGATCTATGGGAGTACTTTTCCAAAGTTTCAAAATTCAAAAGTGACACAGCACTGTAGTGAAGTAATGCTAAGGTGTAGTGATCGTAAAGTGACACTGTTCTAAAATCATGCCATTCTGAAGTGAGAGCATGAAACTGACATTAATTTTGATAACACTTTCTCTGTAGACCAACACGGGCAGCAACAGCCATCCCAAAGTTTGTTGGCCAGAGCTCTTTCTACTTAGCCTCGTCTGCAAGCAGTGGGTCATCTGGTCATTCCTCTCTTTCTTCATCGATTTCGTCATTGCATAGCTTTCTGTTTGTCGAGAATGAAAACGACAAAAGTCAGGACTTTGAAGATTCCTTTAGCCAGAGTATAGCAGATGGCTCGCCACCGCAGCACCAAAGTCTGTTGATTAGTAGCACCTTGGAAAGCCAGTCGTCTCAAAGCAGTTCTTCCCTAAGGCGGCCAATGTCAGTTTCGACACTGAAGAAGAATTCTACAGACGAACTAGCAATAGGCAGCCGTACCTCTCTTCCTTCACTTTCCGCTGGTGGACTTACCTTGAAAAGTGCCTGTATTCGCTATTGTGGACGTATTCTGAATCAAGCGGAAAGATCCCCAAGAAAGCTGGAAGATAGACGATTGCTGGAAGCTGCTGCCATTGAAGCCGTTAGAATTTTGACAATACTCTGCCAGCAAGATGACTCCTTGGTGAAGAAAATCTTCCCGGAAATAAAGCGAGTGCATGCTAGATTTCTCGGAAAATCGAGCGACGTACGATGCCTTTATCCAGCTGATATTCAGTTCTTTGTAGAGCATTTTGACAGCATGATATTCAATACGGAAGAGCTTGTAAACTCGTACCTCAGCACTATACCTGTGCAGCTGCATACAAGTTCATCTGCGTGCTTTGAGATTTTGGATTTTTGCTTGAGAAATGCTGAGTGCCTTCAACGTTTCTCTTTTCTCAGCAGATTTTTCCCAAACCTTTTGAAGATCATTGCCTGGCATCCAAGAAGCTTTCTATACGAATTCTTAGAATTAATACCTCTGTTTATGATGAAAGAGACAACGAGCGAGGTCTTCCATAGCTTACTTGATATACCTTGTACGTCTGTGATGCTTGAGTTGGCACTACAAGGGAATATTGATCAATTCCTATTTGAGAAACTGGAAACAAGCGTCGGGGATTCGGTTGGATTTTTTAGCAAGTCACACCGACAGATATCCGATTTCTTTTTACGGTGCGAATCTGGTGGGCCGGAAACAATCGATAAATTGGACAGGATTTTTGCCGCAGTTGCTCCAATGTCAAACAAAACAAGAGTGACATGCTGCTGCCAAGTGGTACCAATATTGCTTCAGAAATTCTTTGCATGTTTGATTGCACAATCGGATAAAAATGCTCACAGAAAGTTGTTTCCATCCCTACTGGAGCGTGTGTTCATTTTGTTCCCAAATGCATCGTTACAGAACGGTGTCCGGTACATTTTGTCTGAGCAAGTCGTCCGGATCTGTTCTCTAAATCCGGATTTTATATCTGCTTATCAGGACGAAATCCTTTACGTTTTCAAAGAAATGCGAACATCTTGTTCTGGTCTCGATTCAGTCCTATCTAGCTTGGTCTACTGCATAGGAGAGTTCTCAATTCGACCTGGCGTCTGCAGTATGGAACAAATTGCAAAATATTACGAAGTCATTGAAACTCTGCTCTATGAGACAAAGACTTCACTTTTCGTTGTGAACGAGTTTCCCGTCGACGCGAAGCTATTGTCGTCGCTGATTTCCACCGTTGGAAAATTGGCCGCATTCTCGCAAGACTTCGTTCCTAAAACTGTTATCTGTCTCTCTAAGCTTGCTGGCACAGAATGGCGAATGGACACTTGCAGATTGAACCAACGTGAATTCGATATTGTTATGTCACGTGCTTCAGATATAATCAATATTCTGCGTTTGCCGACCGTCTCCCCAGCGGTTCTTTGCAGCACTGCTGACGTTGCACCTTGGCATTTAAACAAGGACTCTTCACTTCAATTGAAGATTCAAGCCATGTCGAGGAAGGAAGTAGTTGGTACAAATGGTAATTGAATTTTTCATAAGCTTTTCCTAAATTTTTATGATATTTTGTAAGTTTATTCGCAAACAAAATAGTTCTTTTAAATGAAGCTCATTTCCACTTTTGCATACTCTTGTAAGGCTCTATCATAAAACTTTGCAAGCTATAATATTTGTATTTCACACACCGTATTAAAAATTTGAACTCCATGGTGAGTTTTGAATTAGATGGCGGCGTGCATTGCAAGCTGAAAAATGGAACTTTTGCATAATGTTCAGCTTTCATCGAGATGGAGGCATGTGATTCCCCTTTGCAAGAAATTTTCGTCTTTATCTTTATTAGTTATGGAAAAATTGTAAAAAATGAACATGCAACAATGTTATTTCATGTTTGGTCAGATGTTTGATCAGAAGTGCGGCGTTCTGTACAGGAAATGCTGTAACTGCATGGGCTAGATGGCAAAGTGGTTAGAGCGTATGCCTCCCATGCGGAAGGCCTACGGTTCGAGTCCGACTGAATGCTCGCTCACTGTTCACCCAGCAGCAAATGGGTACCTGGTGGCAACACTGGGGAGATAAAGGCGGCCAGGAAAGGAACTGACCATCCTACCTCACATGCCGATGGCACTCCCCTATGTACGAAAGTATATGGGTCTACCTTTACTGTAACTGCAAGGTGACTTTCCTATGATTAATAGCCCCTCCTAAGCTAATGGTCTCTGCTTTACCAGCAGCTCTAAATTTTTTCATACATATGATAGAATGCTGTGGTCTTCCATCTGGAGGCAGTGGAAAATACTGAGAAGTTCTTATGATTTCTTGAAAAATTCATAATCCCAGTATTCGTTGTTCTAATTTCGCTGTATTAATTTCATATAGTTATTAATATAAAGGAACCTTTGCAAATACTGGCTGTTAGGAATTGGATTACATCGCTTAGATATGCATTAGCAAAAGGATTTTAGATAAGAGTTTGGAAGTGTCAAGCTTTGCAAATCTAGACTTTTTGGTGCATACAAACTTGTAGGGTGCTGCTAAGTCGAACTACCAATGCCAAACAGAAATGGTACCAGACATTTTTTGCGCATCGTTTTTTTTATGTATGTTTTTCTCTCTGCTGCGTTTTAGCAGTTTGCTAATTTCAAGTCATCCATTGCATATTCTATCAAAAATCGAGACCTAATGCATAATTTAGAAATGGGTACGGTTTTCTTATTAATTCTGTGTTGGAAAAAGGTTATTTTGATCAATATTATCGTGCCAATTGGCCTTAAATTGTTATAAATATATGAAAATTCTTATAGATTTTTAGTTTCAGAGAATTTTATAGTTTTATTAAGTTCATAGAGTTATTGTATGTTATATATTATTTGTGATGTTGTAGCAGATTTATGAATTTGGGTATTAAGAGGTTGTTAATATTTAAAAAATGAATTTCTTGAATTTATATGTTTTATCTTGTGTTTCCCCGAATTTTTCAAATATTTCATATTATATCGCCTACATTCATTTGATATATGCTAACAGTGCATGGCTGCACTTTTCTCTCCTACTCGTTTCACATGCATCTTAAGACGATGAATAACTTCGGCAGTTCTAGCTCCAAGCAGTCTTCCACAATACATACAAGTTACCATTTATACAAACCTTCCTCCAAATCCTTCATACTTGATAGTACACCAATGACATCCGGTTCAGGGATTCAAAATCTTTTATCCCCCTATGCTAGATGGATTTACTTTGACATTTCAGGAATTCCGAAATTATATTGGCAACACTATTCCATGAGGTCTTGTTACCAAATGCACTTTTTGCATCCTTAGGCCTATGGTATTTTATTTTCAATGTCGTCAAGACTTCGTTTAATTACAATTGTAGAAGTCGACAGTGACCCAACAAAATACAATGTACTGTGGTGCAACACATTGCAATACATTGCAATACATTGCAATACATTGCATTCGATTACGACTTAGCCTTTGCATTCATGCTATTTCCTAATCTTCGTAAACAATATATTATTGAAGAGATGCTCTAATCTATGGAATCCCCAGCTGTTGCAGTTGAGCGAAATATATTATCCAAATCTAGAGTGCTTCCATCTTCATAATGAAATAAGAAATAAATCATATCCTCTAATAAATATTAATGAATATCAACAGTCCTGTCAGAGACATTCTCTAGTAAAAGTACAGTTCCTAATATCAATCTCCACGCCTATACATGTTTCATCAAATCAGATACAGAACAGTTTATTGCCAAGCACAACATCTATATCTGTTATCCTGTTTTAAATGTGTCCCACTCCCAATTTGCAGTGTCTCTTTCTCCTCCACCAATGGTGTGCCTAGTTTCTCTTTCAGCTCGGCGGCCATTGTCATAAACAAACGATCAACATTTATTGCATTCTTGGCACTCGACTCCAGGTACTTGATAGACAATTTCTCAGCGAAGCTAGCTGCAGCTTCAGTATCAACCTCTCTGTCAGTTTTATCACATTTGTTTCCCACAATTAACTTAAGCACTCCTTCGCAGGCGTGCCT
Source organism: Cassiopea andromeda (assembly GCA_018155075.1). NCBI lineage: Eukaryota > Metazoa > Cnidaria > Scyphozoa > Rhizostomeae > Cassiopeidae > Cassiopea > Cassiopea andromeda. The sequence goes on along the minus strand of WIPJ01003781.1, from coordinate 460,933 downwards.
CTCTATTTCTGTTAACCATGATCCGCAATTGATGAAAGTGTTCCTATCTGTTACGTCATATACGACAGCAATGCCATGTGCCCCGCGATAATATGTTGTTGTTAGCGTCTTGAACCTCTCCTGGCCAGCACTGTCCCATATCTATGTAAATATAAGTGATTGTATGTGGTAATTCATGTAAAAATTATCAACAATGCATTAAATGACACTCCTCAAATGAAGCTGAATTTTTGTGATAGCCAATGGTGATTCTCTATGTTTCACGCAAATATTTCATTCACTTATTTTCCTTACATGTGCATCTTTATCCCACTTGTTAGCTATAGTTCTGTAAATGCAAAATTTTTTGTTTAAATCCAGCGGTATCTAGAGGACACAATTATTACCTTCACAAGGGTCTCCTGGAAATTTCCTGTCAGTAGTCTGAGAAGACATTCAGCATGAAGTATATGGTTTCAAAAAATACGACATGATATCATTAAAGTCCTTATGAATAATAAGTGTTAGAAATACTACTTTCTGGCTGGGAAAGTAATTGGTAAAACTAAAATTCGAAAAATAAAGCCTATTTCTTCAACAAAATCTTTTACTTATGCTTATGATGAGATTAGTGTGTTTCGAAAAGCTCATTGTGGCCTAGGTCTTCCTGTAGCTTTTTGGAACTATATATCTTTTATACTGGTTTCTATAATTTTCTATTATTGTACACTGCTTTGTCTAAAGTATAGTGGATTGTCTGCACTGGACTTTTCAATGGATTTTTCACAAAAGCAATGGATTTTTCAAGTGAATTTTAATAAATACTGCTTAACGTATTCAATCGGTTTTCTGTGAATATGACCTTATTGATCGTCATGGCATTAGTTATAGAGCTCGCGCTTAAGCTGCATTTTCCACGACAAGTTAGCACACCATTCCTGCCTTTGTCTAGGCCTGCTTCCAGGCAAAATGATAAGAAGCTATAGCAAGTAACGTTAGAGTAAATCTTTTACCTGAAGCTTTACGACTTTCTCATCTAATATCACTGTCTTTATCTTGAAATCGACACCAATTGTGCTGATGTAGCTATCGCAAAAGGTATCATCGGCAAACCGTAGTAATAGCGAGCTTTTGCCAACTCCACTATCCCCGACTAACAAAATCTTGAACAAGTAATCATATTCTGGATTCATTGCCGTATGCAAACCAATATGTAATCCAGGAGTGGATTGATAGCCATTGCGATGTCTTATGCTCATAATCTAGAAAAGGTTTTCAAAGTTTATCCCAACAGTTCCAACAGATGCTGGGAGCTCTACTGAGGAACAAAAGCACGTTACTTGCAACTCAATGCAGATGTGGTATTGAATCTTGAAAGAACTGCTGCAAAACCCGCAAACCCTTGCTTTGCTTCTGAGATATTACCTCCTTGAATTGGCTGTGGCGACTCTTCCTTCAGATCTGAGACAACTTCCACACGAGACCACTATAAAACTACTTCAGTTTTGTGAAGACTTGATGGAAAAATTTTCTTTACACCTGGGAGAAGATGTGTTGATTCTTTACAACTGTCTCTGCCAATGAGTTGAAGATATAGTAGCAGCTTTCAAATACTGATGTAAAAGTCTTTCTGATTTTAGAATGTCGCCTGTTATTAATAACTTCATCTAGAAATCCCCTAACAGTTATGAAAATATGAGTGTTAAACCAACTCGTTGAATAACTGTGCAATCAGCTCTTAGCAAACTGTCCCAGCTGCTAACATATTATGAATTCAGATACGAGTTTTAAATCACACGGATACACTATACACTCTCAATGCTCACCACTTCTGTATATAGGCGAATACGCTTATAAGTTTCTAAATTTTTGTAATAAACCATGAAGTTTTCTTTCCTGATGCGACATTACCATTTTTATTTCCTTTTGCCGCCTTTCCCGTGTAAACGAAGGCCCCCATACGTTGTTTTGGTTTGAGAAAGTTATGCATAATTTATTAACAGTGATCTATGATCTCACAAGCAAACAGGTAAAGATTTTCTATCGATACACAGTAAATTCTGGATGGATAGCAGGTTTGCACGTTAAATTACGGATGTTCCAGAAAAAAATTAGCTCTGACTTCCTCAGCAGTTCGTCCTTTTAGAATTCTCAACAAGACATTCCACTCGTGAAGACCATTAAGATCAATTTGATACATAGAGCTAAAACTCTGAAATGACTTGCCATTGGAGATGAGAAACTCTACCTCGAAATTTTAACTTTAAAGAAAGCTAAAAATTCATTGGCAAAATGCCATGTAAACGAAAACCAAAATCTATAGCCTACAATAGTCGTCAAAAGTCCTGGGACATTTTAGCTATTTTTATTCTACAATTAACACCTGTCCCCCTCCTCCTCTTGAACAATGCTGGTTTATGAGAAACTTGCACGCGGAAATGAAAAAATTCATTTGAAAAATAGCACCAGGTGTCTCAGGAACAGAACAACATTTTTATAGGACGAAAGGGGGTGCGTACACGTGCGTAGGGCTTAAATTATGAGAGTACTACATTTTTTCGCAATTTTTGTGAGTGTCCCAAGGACTTTTGGCTACTATTGTACGTATCAGCCATTGACTTTCAATTAACTGAAATTCCTGGAAAAGTAATATACTGATGGCAAAAACACTCTGCTTACATATCTTGCTATTTTTAGATGTATTAGTCAATTGCTTTGTCACATATTTTAATTAACAATTATTAGAGTTAAAAAGTTTCACTTCATTGACAATCAAAAAGAGCCTCGTGTTCAAATCACCTTACCTCGCATTTGGGTAATCTCACTTAATCTTACGAAAATGGCGTCCACACAAGTGAGAAGGATAGGCTCCTGTTTAGGTAAAGTTTGCTACCAAGAGGGCCCATATGCCAAGGTACGTTACCCAAGTCTGCAGGAGAAGTGCACCTTTACTTTGTTTTATGTTCTTTTTCATTTGGTATTGTTTTAGAAGTGAAGGGCAATGGGTATACACGTATTTAGATTCCAGGTGCTAAAATACACTCTAGAAGTATACAGAGATATTGTATTTGCGTTGCAAGATTAGAGTGAGCTTGAGCCCCAGTTATGGTCCTATGTATCTTCATGTGCTTCCATAGCTATTGAGGCTATAGTCATTTTGCATTATGTTTGATGAATCTTCGTTTTATAGACCGCCCTCACCCAGATTGGAAACTAAATGACGCGCAAGGAGCTGTTGTTTTTTGCGCCCTAGAAATTGTTCGGTTGCATTTAGTTTGACTAGGAATTTGGTGCGCCCACGAGTAATGACCATAGAGGTATGAAATTGCTTTGCCATAAGCATCCTGCGCAGCTGGCATAACCATTTTGTAGGCATTTGCATGTATGACAGCTGATTTACACGAGAGATGGATTCCCGCGCTACGCAAAAATTCAAATCTGGCTCCGTACCAACAAATATCTCCAGTTTTTTTTTGAATTTTTATATTCTGTTATAAGAATGGTAGATGACAGTGATAAGACCTTAAGCCACAACATAGGCCTATAGGTTTGAGAGTTGATTTTGAAATTCTTGATTCAACAAAGCAGGTGCTGCACATAGAATCATTTTCTTGTATGGATTTCTCAGCTTGCAAGTACACACAGACATACTGCACATCCACACAGCATTCTTCATTTTCAGCATAGGCAGTCAATGCCCGGAAGAAATCGGTGCACGAGCGTCAATTCGCACATGCACCCTCGTTTGCATGAGTGATTGCTGCTACTTATTTCTTACTTGCTTACTTATAAAGGTTGTGGATCTCAAGGCATTGCATCCGGGGAAGGATCTTTCAAGTACCTCCAGTAGGGCTTCTACCAAACTCTTATTAGTTTATTAGTTGGAAATGCAGATGGAAACAGTTAAAGTGACATGGGGAAGATACTCACTGTGCACGTAAAAAATACAGTCTGGCTATGCATCAAAGATATTGAATTAGGACTCTCTCCATTGCTGTTTGGGTCAGACTTATAAACCAATACCAACCAAATCTATCCAACCAACCAAATCTTAAGCTTGATTTCGTAAAGCAGCAGATGTTGCATTTAAGGATAATTCCAAACCTGTACCTCCCCTAGAATTAGAGGGTTGTGGAGCTAAACTGCAGAATCACCCTATTTTCATTTTACTAACATACTAACCAGCATGTATGCAATACCAAATAATTAGTCATGTACAGTAATGTATAGATATATAGATAGATTATACTTTCATGAAGGCTACATTGCCTTCATTCTACTTGAATTAATTTTGGAACATTGATTGTGGAGTATTGCTTTGAAGTATTGCATTTCATTTTCCCCAGGCATTGCTTCAACATGGAAAAGCTCTCTTCATCCCAGGGATAAGAAGATGTATGAGCACTGAGGAGGTAATATATCTTAATTTAAATTGTTATGGGTATATTCTATTGAATCTGATCTCTCAAATTTTTGTTATTGTGGTAACAATATTTGTCAGTAACAATATTTGCCCTCACATGAATGGAGGCATGCAGGTGTTTGGAGAGTTGAGTTTAGGCATGCAAGTTTACATGCTGTATATTGTACTGTTTGCTTCTGATTTAGGGGCTGCATATAGTATGGTCATTAGCTGATCTTATGGTATGCTGTGTGTTTTCATGTATTTGTTATTGTTTGTGTGTGTTTGTTTGTATCTGTGTGTGTTTCTTTGCATTTGCAAATACAATTGTATATGTGTATAGTTTATAGCCCCTAAGCTATCTTCCTTCCTCCCATTCACAGAAGCCAACTGTTACATTAATACCAGGTGATGGTATTGGACCAGAGATTTCAGAATCAGTGAAAAAGATTTTTAGTGCAGCAGAGGTATTTTTATTGTCATTACAGAATTTGTTATGCTCCAAGATAGCAGAGGAACTAATTTACATCTTATAACAAATCTCATATCTTGCATCTTATATCTTATAGCCAATTAATCATTCTATCAGATAAATATTATTATCACATGACGTTTCAGTTTCATACAGTGCTAGTAATGATTTCCATAAGATTATTCTGATGATTCAGTTTTTGCTTTCTCCAAAGCATCCTTAGTTAGTCTCTTGGAGCTCAAATTTTTGTTCTATTAAGAAACAGAAGTCAAAGAAGTTGTATTCCTTCCATGTTGCTATGATGATTTCTCCAAATTCAAGACTAAAAAGTTTTGGTAGAATCTAGCAGACTCCAGATATTACAAAAATATGTTTACTTGCTTGTAGGTCCCAATTCAGTGGGAGGAAGTTGATGTAACTCCAGTTCGTGGACTAGATGGCAAAATCCAGATTCCACAATCATCAATAGATTCAGTAAATACTAATAAAGTAGGATTAAAAGGTGAGGTACTTTGTTTTTCATAAATTGCCACTATGTTATATTTGCTTACCATATGTTATATTTTCTATAATCTTGCATATATGTGGTGCTCATATAAAGGCACCAGCACTTGTATCCAGATAAAGTTGCAACTGTGCCTTTATCTGGTCCTGCTTTTCAAATATCAGATTTCTTTTATTGGCAATGAGAAGTAACATAAGTGGGGCAATTTTCTGAATGCATATGTATTTAACACACAAGTCTTTAATAACAGGCTCTAATTTTGAGAAAATATCCCCTGATACCTTCATAGTCACTAAACAAGGGACCTTATGTCCCTTTCCTCTTTTGTTTTCTGGTTTTAGTGACACACAAGCTGTCATGGACTAATAGATAGTACCAATATATATTAAATCTGCTATTGTATATTGAAAGTTAATTGAATGGAATTGAATTGAAGAATAGTGCATCTTTAATTTGTGAGGTTTCTTTAGTTGTTGCAACTCCAAAGCTGTATTTTATTTGCTCACCCTATAGAATCCTTATAAACAAGGCTAAATAATAAGGTGATACAAAGTGATATTTAGAGCATTGTTGAGCACTAAAGCCCTTTGAATTTAACATCATATTGCATGAAATATTTGTTGTTGTTCATAATAAAGTTAATGCTATCTATTCTCAGCTCTCAGGAGAGCCACCCCTGTTTTTAGCAAAAGAGACTTAATGCAAAAGTCTGGATTTACCTATTTCTTGTCAAAATCTGCTATTGTATGTTAATAGTGGGCTTTCAATTAAATTCATTTATGCAGAGAGTTTAAACTAGGTTGCCACTCACAATCTGCAAACTAGCAAATGGATTTATAGTATACATGAATAATGACAAACAGAAATTGGCTACACAACCCCACTTAGCTGATGGCCAGAGAAAGAGCATCTTGTCTAGTATGCAATCTCAAATATACATATCAGATATGAAGCAACACTTGAGTATTATCAACTGGGCTTTTTCTATTCAGTAATTAGGGTGATTGGTATTTGTATATGATCTCTTTGTACCTGATATCAAGCTCTGGGCTGTCATTCACAGAAAACCACTTAATTTTTTAATTGTAGCTGTTGCCTCTTGATATTTATTGCATTCTTATTCTTTAATTCCCTTGGTTTTGTTTGTTTTAGGCCCATTGGCAACACCAATAGGAAAAGGCCATGTTTCCCTGAATTTAACTCTTAGACGGTATGAGTGTTGTACAGTTAGTAGACTCTTTATCTCCAATAATTGAGCAATGCTGGAAGACCATCTGTTAGTATTTAAAATTGCTACAGTTTAATTTTTACTTGATATCTCTAAAGAGGGACTTTATTAGGGGAAAATATTAAAACATGTTTCTTGTTGAATATAACCAAAAACTGAATTTTGTTTTAATCACCTTTTTTCAGATGCATTTCTACCTTTTGCTATTCATTCTTTATTCTGTGTATTGTCACATTTTCTCACTTATCTCTTTATCAGAAAGCTCATTAATCGGGGTGTGACTTCCACTGGGATTCCCATATAAACTTTGGCCAAACTCTACCCTCTAACTGACAACTGCACAAAAACTCCAATGGTGGACCATGGAAGTTTTAACAGCATTGCTCTAACTTACCTTTCTGCCATTGAGTTTCATTTGTTTTCTTCCATATCTTTTTTAGTTTGATGCACACTATCATATATTTTGATCAGAGAATGCTTTGTTCTCAAACAATGCCCTGTGTTTTTACTCCCTTGTCATAGGTCATACTCCTATTCCTGAATCATTCATTAAAACCAAAAACTTTTGGATAATCAAACTTTCAGACAAACTCCTGTTTGAATGTTTGTTTGTCTGAAATACTTTTTTGCCCAAAAGTTTTATCCTCCAAAAGTCCAAAATTTTGTCTTTTTCAAAAAATGCACAAGAACACAAATATAGGCTAATTGAAATGTGTTGATCAACACTAAGCATTCTTCATGAACAGTTTCATATTGTTCTTTCTCATTTTCATCATTTCAAAACATATATGCAACTCTTCTCCATTTTTTGTACACATATTGCTTGCTATTTCAAAAGAAGATGTGCTTCCTGTATTTATTTTGCTTTCTTCTACTGTCCTGATTTCATTGTTGGCATTAATGATCTCTCTAAAGTGATCAATTTTCATGGTAGCCAAATCAAAAGACTCCAGTCTTACTGCAACACTCTGAAAGAGTTGAGCTGAACTTTGATCAAACACCTTTATCATATGTGAGCCCACTGAGGGCTTTAAGAGGAGCCTTGGCAATGATCTATACATTTTTTTCTTTTGCATTTTGGCAACTATAATAAGTTTTTATATTTGTCCAAAATTTTTTCAGTCCTGAAAGTTTTTGGTTTTAATGTATGTTGCATTTGTTTTCTCTCCATAGAACATTTAATCTATTTGCTAATGTCAGACCATGCAGGTCGGTGCCTGGTTTTGAGACAGCCTATGAAAATGTAAATATTGTGACAATCAGAGAGAACACAGAAGGAGAATACAGTGGCATTGAACACATGGCAAGAAATATTCATGCATATTATTTCATTTTTACATTTAAATTTCAGTTTGTAGATGAGATCTAATCATTGCTGCAAGCAGCACAAGTTCATGAGTTTTAGTTTGCCACCAAATATCTTTTTACAGTAAAGATAAGGTGTAATTTACAAAGAGTTAAATCCCTGAGATTAATTTCTACCATTGTTTCTTCTTCTACTTTCCTTTTCCTTTAAGTTATTTTTTTAACTATTTATTTAGTGTAGTGTGATTTTTTTCCATGTACAGGCCATAGGGTAGTCATAGTCTTTTGCTCCCCCATGGTATCTTTCTTGTATTGTTTATACATATGTAGTATTATTGTGTCATTTATATATTTATAAAAGGAGTTAACTGTTAACTGAGCCTTTCTATGTGAAAGTTTAGAATTGAGTTTTGTCCTCATTTAAAGAGCCTACATGCATGATTGGTAGTAGTTTTTGATGCACCATGGCTATCTAAATATGATTAAAAGCATTCCTGAAGTTGGAAACAGCAGAGCTTATACTTATTGTTAAAAGCAAGCATTTGAGGGTACCACTGAGAACAAACTGAGTTTTATGGATGTGTTGAATTTGTTTTGCTGTGGTTGAAATACAAAGATACTTTTTTGTTTTGTAATGTAGTTGCATGGCATAGCTATATCTGTGTTGAAATCTATGTTAAATTTTCATATTAATATTCCAATGTTGATTTATAGGTTGTTGAAGGCGTTGTCCAGAGTATAAAGCTGATAACCAGAGAGGCTTCACAACGGATTGCGGAATTTGCCTTCAATTTTGCAAGAGACAACAATAGGCAGACTGTAACTGCAGTACATAAAGCTAACATCATGTAAGTTCATTTAATTGATATCTTTGTTAGCCATTCATGTTTTTTTCCATAAAGTAAGTTTGCAGGGTGAGTAGCCAAGTGGCCTAGCCAGTTCCATTAGTGTAGCTGAAGTTAGGCATGGCTGTGTGTGGTCAGAAACTGGATGGGCGACCTCCACATGGACAACCAAAACAGCTCACTCCACCATCCTTTGGAAGGGACATTAAACCTGGGGTCCCATGCCTCTATGTGGCATGCATAGTAGGCAACAGTTAGCTGAAAAAGCTAGGTATAACAGCCTACTCAAAACAAAGTAAACAGCAGCAGCAACAACAACAACAAAGGTATTTTATTTAATTACTAGTTTATTTATGTTTCTACATTTTAATTTTTATTCTGTTTTCTTTCTTTGAACTGATTTTGGTAGCCAATGTGTTTATCATCCATTTTTCTCTGTCCTTTCTGCACAGCTATTGTTTGCACTGTTTTCTTACTAGTTTTTGTTTTGACTGAGAGTTTTACATTTTTGGTTTTTGATCATTTTCAAAGTTAATTTGTTATTTTATTTTTGCTGATTCTCATTTTGTTTAATTTCTTTTCTTTACTCCATATTTTTATGGGTGCAAGCAGACATGTTTTAATTCAATAAAGACCTTAATCTTAGGAAACTTTTTTGTCTGTAGTTATTGAGCTAAGTGAACATGTAATATGTTTATTGCTCTGTGAGTTCCCTGCTAGAATGTTATTGTAATTGTAGAAAGAGGGTAATGAACAAAAGTATCATGATTCATTCTGAATTTATTTCATAGGATTATTTGGAGAAAAAGTATGCACAAAATTGAGCCACATTAATTTTTTTTGAAATTTCTCATTGAAAATATTTTTTTTGAAACTTCTCATGTATATATTCAAACTAAAATTTACAAATACAAATCTCTCTGAATACAGGTAATTTGTATCTGGCTGAAAAGTTTACATTTAGTCATTAAATATAAAAAAAACAAAACCCAAGCTACAAAATGAAATAGCATGTAACTACTTTATAGTTCAGTAAGTAAGAAGATCAGGGTTAGTCCAAGGCTTGTTTCTCATGTAGAATATGTAGTAGGTGGATCGGATGATGATGGTGGTTATTTTCCTTAATGCATAAATACAGCAAAAATTGACAGTAAACATGATCCAAACATGTTGAAACATAAGCCTTGTATCCAATATAAGTATTAAACAGCAAAAACTACGCTAAAGAGTAATAACCAAGTCAATAAAGTGCTGTGAAATTAGAGCTGTGTACAGAGATGTCTGAACGCCTCACAATATATATGGCAGTGTATAATTGTCTGGTTTGTAACAAGCATAAAATATTCAACATATTGTAAAAAGTAGGGAAAAAACTTCAAAAAAAAACAAATTAAAAGGAATGGAAACATTAAAGTGTTAAAAGTTCTGGAACAGTCCAAGGGTTATTACGACGACAGAAGATATAGCAACTAGATCTAATTGAGATATTCATAGCTTTCATCATGATTCTTTTTTGAATAGTCTCATCAAAGTGTAAATCATTAAGCAAGGACAAAAGAAAATTGCAGGAAGAGCCCATAGCCCCAATAGCACTCATAAAAAGATTGACAAACTTGACTCTACTGTAGAGAAAGAGAGTTAGTTAATCAGTGAACTATATTTGACAGCTTTACAATCGCTATTGCTTTGCATATTGGTTTCAAAACTTACTGTATGCTCAAGTATGCAAAGGAATAATAATAATAATAATGCAATATTTAGACAGGTTTCCTTGTTCAGCTGGTTAGCTGCTATAAATCAATGGCCTGTTTAAAAAAAGTCTTTACAGTGCTGTAAAGTCCATCTTGAGCCTAAGAATATATGTTTCTGTTTTTAATGTTGTAGGTAGTTTGTTGTAAATTTGAGTTACTTGGTAATAGAAAGTCTTTCTTGCTGCATCTGTTCTTATAGGAGGAACAGCAAGATTCGCATTATTCGGTTCCTTTTGGTTCTAGTTCCTTTTGTGTAATGTTTTCATAAAATGAAGGTGTTCCTAGATATATTGTTATACCAGATAGTTTATATGTTTTTTTTAATTTTTTTCCAAATCTATTTTACTAGACAAAGCATTACTATCTAGATATATTCATTTTATTATTTGTTCATCATTTGTTGTGCTATCTATCATTCTTTCATCCATTATTGTTATTTTCCAGGCGTCAGTCAGATGGACTGTTCTTGCAATGCTGTAGAGAAGCTGCTGAGAACAATCGAGATATCAAATACAACGAAATGTATCTGGACACAACTTGTCTGAATGTAAGTACTCAAAAATTATTTTTTATTTGCCCTATGATAATAATGCTAGATTGACTTTGCGGAGAAGGCAGCTATAGATTTCCGTATCAAACTAGTGATGTAATGCAGTTAAACATTTGTTTGCTTACGATTGTTATTTTCATGTCCTCACACGTCGTGGAAACAGTTTTTTTGAGCTTCTAAATTCAACTTCATACATTATGAAAACCCTGGCACTTTTTTAAATATGGAATATCATTGTAGCCAGGAGAGACAAGGGAAATGCTGTTGATGTGAGAGAATATGATGTCTCCCCTTATGCTTTGCAACCTTGTGAATAAGCACTATACAGATGCATAGCACGGTTGTCTCAAAGATATTTTTCTTGTAAAAGTATGTCTTGGTCGTAGAATTTGAGCTTTCACAGTCCATGCCCGGAGACACGTTCGATCGCACGTTCGTGTGTCCCACACGTGCAATATCGCACATGCCAAATACTAGCTTTGTTGTCGCAACTGCAACGCTAGTGACAGTCACCTTTTGCATTCATAACTCTGCTTTGTCCTAAGTAAGACATTTGACATGCTTCAGCGACAAGAAACTCTCTACTTCGGATACAAAAATCTTTGATAGCAATGGCTTAGCAGATAAGGCCACACTTGCGAATTGATGCTCTTGCATCAATTCCGTCCCTGCATGGACTGCTTTTACCCAGTCAATAAAAATATGCCACAAAATTGCTATTCCCCGTTGGCACACATTGAACCAACACAAGTCCAATATTGTTTTAGATGGTAAAAGACCCAACAGAATTCGATGTCCTTGTTATGCCAAATTTGTATGGAGATATTCTAAGGTAAGTTGTGATTTTTACTCTGATTTTTGACGACCATTATTTCCCCTATCTTTCCTTTACAAGATATTTGCAAAAATTGGTTAAATTTTTATTATTGTTAGCAAGATAAGGCAATGAATTTTACTTTGCACTGAAATGTCACCCTGTGTCTATAAGCTCTTTCATTTTATGAAAACAGTTAATTTATTTTCATGAAAAGTCACACGTTTTGTGATTTTAGTTTCTTTTCACGTAACTTACCGTTAAGTAGATTCTGCGCTCTCTGTTTTTCATAGCATCGTTCCGGTTACTCTATTTTTAGAAAATATCACCAATGTTTTGGAGCGTTTTCCTACAATATACAACAGTTCAATACCATTTACCCTTTTTTGTATATATCCATAAAAGTTACAATAGAGCAGCCGTGGCCAAGCGGTAATGCACTCGACTCAGACCAACATGGTCTTAAGTTCGAGGCCCACCGCAAGCCATTGGTGACGTCAGGAAGGGCATCCGGTCCTAAATGCTCGAGCCAAAACTAAAGCCCTCTCAGAGGCACCCTCCAAGCCCCAAGGAATTGGGGGAAACGGAGGTAAAATCGAGAGATCCATAAAAGTTACAATACAAATTTACAATACTGACAAAATTACACGCTACAATACTACTAGAACGATACCCCAGGGAGCAAACGACTATGACTACCATGGGGCCACTTGAACACAGAATTAGAAACCACGGTCGGTCTCATCCGAGACAATTGGTGTTTTCCTTTCCTTTCAACTAGGACTCACATTGGTAGCCGAGTTAATATCCATTTCAGTTCGTTATAAAGAAAAATAATATCACATGTCGTTCTTTTTAAAGACTGAAATCGCCAATGTTATGTCAGTATCACTCCTTAAACTTATTGCACACCTTGAAAATTCCACAAGAGACTATGCAGTTTCCTCTCTTGTTATTCTCTGTTGAGTATTGAAAGGATTTCTGCTTATCTTGCCTTTCCTATTATTGGACTATACTGTTATTTTTTAGTGATTTGTGTGCAGGCCTAATAGGCGGACTGGGTTTGACACCCAGTGGAAATATTGGAAGAGACGGAGTTGCAGTATTTGAGGCAGTAAGTAAATGAGCCTTAAAATTCCATTACCACTGCATTGATTCCTGGACATACCATTGTGTTCTATTTATACCCATTTTTCATGTAGAACGGTAGAAATTTTCCTTAGAAAATTCCTTGAAAAGTCAAATAATATTTCTAAGCTAAATAATGAATTTTCGTCTACAAGGTACACGGGACAGCTCCAGACATTGCTGGGCAGGATAAAGCTAACCCTACTGCCTTGTTGTTGAGTGGCGTGATGATGTTGAAACATATGAAATTGAACACATATGCCGAGAGAATAGAACGATCTTGCTTCAAGACTATCAGTGAAGGCAAGGTAGGCCTGAATTTTCCATCTTAAAGTCATACTATATCAATGCATTTGATCTTTTGTGTTTTGATGTCAAATCTTCCACTCATGCAAACTGTCATTTCATGTCCACATTGAGAGAGTGCCCTGTTTTGAATTCCTTAAAGTTCTGATGGTCATTTTGCGTTCCTTCCAGAACAGCTATCTCCTCTTTTTTCTTTCTATTTGAATAGCTGTAATCATCAGATATGCCACCTAGCGAGTTGTTTAGGAAAGATTTTTGTTGTTTTGGTCTTTTGTTGTAAACGAGTCTAGGCTATAACTCCTTTCCATTGATGATTCATTTTAGTAAAGTTTTGGCAGAGTCTCTTATATTCTATCTTTCAGGTAACCACGGGAGATCTGGGCGGCCAATCAAGATGCTCTGAATACACCGATGAAATCATTAAAAATTTGGATCTTTAAGAAGCGTAGATTTACATCTACTTTCGAGAGGAATTGAAGAATTTCGTATTTGATTGAAAATCATTGAACATTGTATATTATTTATAAAGTATTTTAGTGATTTCCTATAATGTTGAAGTATTTGTCATTCCTTCTCAAGCATTCATAAACAATGTTGTTGGACTATAAAGGATTGTTATGTAAGGAAAGAATATTCGTTTTATTTTATTTTGCCCTGTTTATACCTTTTTAATTATTAGTTTATGCTATTTTGTTCATTGTTGTGTACTTGTTGTGCTTTTAAGAATTATGTTGCAGTCGTCATGGCTGTTAAGAACTATGTATTCAAATTAATAGATTTCATGGAGTGGTTGAGAATTTAGAGTTATGAATTTTATCTACATTTTAAGTATGTCATGGCCTTTTCTGTATTTCTGTTGTCTGTAGTATATTAAGCATCCCAGCTCGGAAGGTTTTAAGGGCCTTGTGAGACAATGATTAAGTCAGGTTCTGTTGCTAAAGAAAGTCCCGCAATTGGAGAAGGGAAATGTGCTATGGCAGAAGGAAAGAGAGAATTTGAAGAGAGATTTTTCAGATGGTTTGAAATCCGAACAGTGAGCATTGCCACCCGCTTTGAGGTAGCTCGACATTTCGTTTTCTAGGTAAGAGAAAAGAAGTACAATTTTGCTTTGAAGAGAAGACAATGGATCACAAGGTAGAGTCTTGTATCTTTTTTGAGAGACGATGAACTTTAGAATTACGGAAAAATTAGAACATTACGGAAGCAAACTCAAGATGGCCGAATACTTTAAGGAGCAGAAGCGGCAGTTTTTATGTTTCAAAGCGATTATTTACTTCTTGGATAACAGATGGGCTACTATCAAATGGAAGGTAATTATGTGGATTTTGATATCTTCCAAAAACATTCTGTTGATTATTATGTTCTACCGAAGTGCTATCAAGATGGAGACACAATAGTCAGTGCAATATTATTTCAATAGTTAATGCCAAGTTTTGCTGCAACATGCTCTTGCAGAAGATTCCACTTTCCTACAATAGTTTTTACCAGCAACGATTTCTAGATGGGCCCTCTCCTGTAGTGGGGTACGACATCGTGAACACCCCGCAGACAATTATTTTGTTGGTAACCATATTTGCCACTTCGGTTGCAAATTTTCCAAAATTTGTATTCTGGAAAATCACTGGGAAAACTAAGGCAATGTGGCCAACCGGAAACTGGGAGTCACAGCAATTTTGTCTCCAAAATGTAGATCGTATAGCCCCCTCCCTCCTCAGAGAGAAATCTAGGAATGGGCGTACTTCTAGCATGTCTCATATACTATAGAGATGGCTCTTTAGAGATGATTGAAGCAAAACCTAGTAGATGGACAGTATAGAACTGGACTATGGAATTAATTACTGAAGGCCTCCTGGTGGATCAGTTTAAATACCCTTTTATTTATGTAGCATTTTTTATTATTTTACTTTCTATGTAAATACCTTTATCTATTTATGTAACAACTGAAGGAGTATCACGATAACATTAACAAAAATTCTTCCGAAATCTCTCAATAAAAGACAACTATTTGTTTAATTCTGCAATACATGTTTCGGATTCATCATCCATCATCAGTTGCGAATACAGACTAAAGGTTTAATCTGAAGAGCAAGTACATCTATATATATTTGAACAAAAGAACGACAACCCTTATAAAGAAAATAAGGAAGGTTAGAAGTTTAATGAAACACCGAAGTGCTGAACCTGCTTATTTAAGATAGGCTTTTCCCACAAAATATGCAAAGCTTCCTTAATTTTAAGTTGATGGTAAGTGCTTGCCGAGTCCAAAATTGTGTTACAACTATCATTGCAAGCTTTTTTACATTCATCAGAACTCTTTAGGTGTTTTAAAATGTTAGAGTTTTTATTTGTAGAAAGATGCTCACGCGCTTGTGTAGCCAGATGTTGGCTTGTCTCACCAACATAAGCGGAATTACATCCAACACAAATAAACTTATAGACTACATTAGAACGGAGCGACCTAGGTACAGTGTCTTTGACATTCATTAAGTTTTCAATTTTAAAATTACCACGAGATTTCCCTCAGGAGAAAAGCAGCTTAAAGATTTTGCTATCCCTAAATAGTAGTTGAACATGAAGAACGTACCCATTGCGACATTTTCATCCCATCTTCAACAGTTGCATGCTATGAGAAATCCTCGGAGGGCATTTCCTCTTAATATTCTTGGCACCTCTGAGTATCAATAGTGCTTTGTACTGAATCAAATCACCATTTGGTTGAATGAGCTTTTACTCCTATCTGCTCCCAAGGAAAGCATTACCAAAGAGAGAAAGCCTATTTACTTTCCCAATTGTATGCTATCACTAGCTTTTGCTAACGTTTTAGCGTAGTTACTTCTCGCCCATTTGATGTTGGCTTTATTCATAGTTAAGGAATAGATATTGATTGCCTGAAATAGCTGGAAATTAATGTAAAGAGTTACAGAGTTGAAGCGCACTCTGCAAAGCGAATAAGGTTATTTGTTGCTTTCGCAAATTGTAAATCAATGCCATATTTCAGATTGCTTCGGCGTCTTCAAGATTTGTAACAAATAAAACATGTTTCCTCATTTTCTTTATTTATTCAGAAATCAAGTGAAGAGTGGCTTGGAGTAAAGAGTGAGACATTTGTTAAAACTTTGGTTTGAGGAACGGCAGAGTGCGCTAGAAAAATTAAAGGAGTCAGAGTACACGCAAAGAGGCGACAGAGGTAGACATATTGTGAGTTTTTTTATTTTTTATCCCACTCCCACAATATTACTACAAAATAGTTGCCAGTAACCAACACCAATTATAAATAAACAAATATATTGTAATCAGTGAGTGAATAAGTGCAAAAATTGATATATTCAGCGAAATTGGGCATTTGTGTCAAGATGTCTGAGAGCTGAAGTCAAAGTATCTCATAATGTGAATTGATATATTTCAGAATTTAAATCCTAAACACGTCTACTATTCGAGTAAAAACATTGCTCATGTATTCAAGCGATACATGAAATTGATGGAACCGTGAAATTATCTGATGCTTTTAGTTGCATTCTTCGGCTAATAGAAAGAAGCTATAACTATTGATGAGTTATTTCTCTGTTCTATGTTTAAATATGTGCAATAAGGACAAATTAAGAAACATTTTATATTACATTGCACGCTAAAGACTACAAAACTTCACAGCCTTGTTGTAGTCCATTATAAGAACAGTATTTGCAATCCATGCCCTGAAGAGAATCTTGCAAGAGGATCAATTTGCACGTGTGCTTGCCTCCGCACGAGCGATTGAACTGAATTGTTTGGATCTGCACTTGCGATAAAAGGTACGTGTATCTGAAATAAGAACATGGTTAAAAATAGAGTTTCCTGCACCTAAGCTAGGCCTGGTATCTGATTTATTATGGAACAAGATGAAGTTCATGTATGAATGCAGTCAATCATCGGTGTCGCAGTTACGCAAAGACCATCGTATTTGACACGCACATCGCACGTGTCTGTGCATGTGGGCATACAATAGCACGTGTGTCAGGGCATGGAGTGCATTTGAAATTTTATTAATTTCTTGGTGTTGACTCAATTTGTTATATATGCTTGTTCAGCTTGCTTAGTTGTCAAAATTTCTCAACAGCATTCTCGCTGTCTTGTTTTATGTAAATAATTGTTTCCCACATCCTCAAATGCTAAACTAACATTGAATACATATGATGCATTAGTAAATATTGCATTAGTAATTGATTAAAATATTTGAAAATTAATCATACGTTTCAATCTATGTTAGTTTGTTACTTCTTTTTTTAACTGCTGTAATTAAGCTATTCGATCTGATCAATGTTCTTAATTTCTCTTTTTCTAACTTTGGCAAAGAGCGTTTCTTATACGTTCTTCTGAAATAGTCCCAAATATTTGAACGTGGGTTGGAAAAGAGTTCTACAGACGCTGCTGGGGATCGCCATTTATATGGGAAGCTAGGCCGTGATCTCTGAGCGGCTTTGAGTTGCTGTCTTTGCACCAGGTAGTAGTTAGCAATGCTTTGCGACTGGAAGTTTCTGGCGTTAAAATGCTTCATGTAATTTGGGCTGTATGACATGCTACTTCGAGCCTGCATAAATGGAAATGGGTTGTTGTGAAAATTTGCTGGCGGGAACGTTGGAGGACGAGATACACCAAGACTACCATAGCCCTGGCCTCCCCTTGGAAACGATTGATCATGAAATCGAGATAATTGATTCATAGGAGCTGCAAGAAGATTGTCAATTATGTGCGGAGGAGCACCTAATGCAAGACCTGCAGCCTTTTGTGCTTCATTATTTAACGGTGTTATTGTGGGAAGGTCGGGCAGCCCTTGCGGAATATTAGCCAATGGCTGTGGAGGAGGTTGTGGTTGTGAGACTGGGCTTGATCCGAAGGTATACGTCACTTTGGTGATTGTAACCGAGGGCTGCTGGTTTCCCTGTACTTTCTTGATATCGTCTTTTACGGCTTTGCGGTGTATGGGAATTTCTGGGTGTGTCACAGCTTGGTGATGTGGCTTTTCTTTGGTACCGAAAAGAACCAATTGCCAATCCCTTAGCGTGCCTGTATTTGCCCTAGCATCACCCGCATCACGTATTTCAAATGTCCATTTACCCCGGGGATCTTCACCCCAGGCATGAGTTGTCATAAATGGCCACTTTTTGAATCCCTCATCTGACGAATCTTCAGATCGTGTCGGGAGCAATACTGTTTTGGTTCCCATTGGAGTCGTCAAAACAATAATAAGATCACCTCTACGACTGTATTCAAGTGTTAAAATTAGTTGAACGTGTTCGAGATATCGTATTTCATTTTTGCTGCCAGCACAACCATCCGAGTCGATTTCTACAGTGAGAGGCTGATTCCACCGCAGAGACCTAGAATCATGAGGTACATAATGAAGTTTATTTATTTGAATAGAAACTGCATCGCATCGCAAGAATCGGCTCATTGAAATTATAATGATAGTTGTAATCCAATCATAACCAATCAATCGAATATCACTGTTCAGCTATCCATGATGGCCTATCTTCAGTTATCCATAGCCAATCTTTGTCATTATCCACCTACTATATCTCCTATTGATCATTGCCTATCGTGAATCACCTATGACGACTCACCAATCATTAATCGACGACTCGCCAATCATTAATCGCTTATCAATAATGCCTTAGCATCGATTATTTAGCATCATTTGTATGGAGCGTGCTATAATATTACCTTGCATTATTAAAGTTAATGTTCTGTACAAAATTTTTTACCCAATATCATTCAGCATTAACTTGAAGAACAAACTCATCATTGTTTAGATTAGCGACCACAACTTTCAATTATCAGACTACTGAGTGTAGAGAACCAATCATTAAATTTCAATGGCTTCTCAGAGCGAAAAATCACTTACTTTGCTTCAGAAAAACTTTTTCCTCTACATTCCCTGCTCTCTGGCACGTTTCTCCACGTTTTGGGGTCTGCTTTGCTCACTATCCTTTCAGAGTCCAGCAACCCAAATCCAAATTTTTCATTGACATGAAGTCCAACTCCGTTCATTCTCCAGTCCGTGTCATGCTTCAATGGCTCCCAATTAGCACTGGTAACTACTATGTGTTGTACGTCACGCCATGTCAACTTTGGGCTTCAATACAAAGAAACTTAGTTACAACAACTAAATCAGATATCCGTTATTCCTTACCATAAGTACATTAATCAAGTATTCAATCATGTTCCCAGTTGCAAAAACTGGCCTTATTCTATAAATATGAGAGCAATGGAAAATTCTGTACTTTTTTGTCAGTTATTGAAGGCCTTTTTGGTAGTAGCCTGCAACTTTCTATCAGGTAGTTAGTACTTGCTGCAGTAATAAGAATACCTGGTGGAAATGCTTAATCGTACATTCTGTAAAGTGAAGGAAATATTGAAGAGAAAATTCACTATGTGATTGCTATGATATTTACATGTTGAAAGAGACGAAAATGAACAATATTTGCATGTGGTCCACCACGCCGGATGCTTGCAGGAGGTATTTAAATGTGCCTCGGAATGAGTCGATTAGATGACAAATGTCTTTTGGTGAGACCAATCTGAATGCATAGTGTATATATGATTTTCATTCAATGAATTGTGTTGAACGTACACCATTATAATCAGCGTACTGGTAGAAAAAGTATTTGTTATGATAGACGGAAGAGTAGGAAATTTATGAGAAACTTGGCTTTGTTATTTCAAAAAGAACGTGCCATTCGCAAGCCAATGAAATAGATAAGACATAGTGTTGATAGGTTTAATACTTTGCATGAATACGCAACTGTTCCCTTCTTGATTAGTTTGTCTATTGAGGGAGCCCCTTCTCTACCAAAATTCTTCTTTCTTACATACCTAAAAGTCCTAATTATTTCTATGTAGTCTTTTTGTATTCTTCTCTGTAATTAGTCTCAATTCTATATATCTTCACTTTTAATAGTTTTTATGTATGTAGAAGATCAATTTTCAAAGGAGAGGAGCTGAACTAGTCACATTTATGTCTCAATATAAGATCCAATGATAAGCAGTTTTTTTATTTCTGGGGAAATGTGGCTTTCACAGGCTAAATGCCCCCATAAAATGATTGTTTAGTTCACATATCTAAAATTTATTACTTGGTGATTTTTTGCAATACGATCCTACAGGTGCAATTTACTCCATCATGAAAATACAGAAAAAGAACGGACGAGAATTAATTATAAGCCATATTTAATGCAATATAATTTTTCGACAGATCCCAATAGTTCCCCAGACTGTGCCCCGTTCTTGAATGACACTTTGAGCTTGTTTTTTCTTGCGTAGTTAATTCTATTGATTCTCTTTTTACACCATCATCGTCAGTAAATAATTTACTTACTTCTTTTCAAGAGCAAGAGCAATGATTCCTGCAGCTAATGGTGCCGAAGCTGATGTTCCAGTGTGCCTCTCTGTGCAGAGGTTATGTAAGTCAGTCGTTACCTACAATATGAAAAGTCAGCTGCTTTAGCAGGGGAAGCGAGCATCATCAATATTCAAGGTAACCATTTTACTCACTTTGAAATGCATAAATTATCTCTCGATTAAAAATTTCTTTAAAGTTGATAATGCCAATAATGTCTTGAGATATATGGCTAACATAGTTAACATATGTAAGAGATATAAAGCCACAAGCTAATTGATGCCAGCAAAATAAATCAAAATTATCACACAGTTATCTACTCAACAACTACAAAAACCCTAATTCATTAATGAAAGCTTTGCGCAGTCTGCAGATGCATGTATGCCCTCTCCATGATTTTCTTTCCTACTTGCATTTAGTGCGAGAGAAGCTAGTTTCTATACACTACTCTCCTCGTAGGCCGTAAGATATATTTGACGTATTCCTTTCAATCACCCAACATACAAAGGACAGAGACATTTGGGGTACGATATGCGTTGACTTCGGTAGGAATGAAACGTAGTTTAGATAGTGTAATTTAGAAACGACCATTTCAGGCCCCTTGAATCCAAAGTCAACATTTCCATTTTGTATATTATGCAGCATTTCTGACTATCAAAGTTCGTACAAACTCCTTTACAAATAATTCCAAAACTTTTACGAAGCCAAATTACCAAATTTTCAAAACCATGAAACACATTTGTGTTTGCATTTTCGAGCCCAATAAAAATAGATAAACATTAATTCTAATGCTACATTGTTTATTTTTTTTGGTGGACTATGCTTTATATTATAAATAGTAAAATAACAAACAATATATATGGTGTTTAATACGACTCTATGTTATATCAATTTTAGTATATTTTAGAACTTCCTAAAACAAAAATCCAAAACTTTTCCATAGCCATTTTGAAAAACCTCTCTTTTTCCAAAACTTTCCAGGTCCTGGAGCATTGCATTATAGATTTCTTTAACTTTCCAAAACCCGTACGAAGCCTGGACTAGTTATGGAATAGGAAAAAACCACGTTAGGGCGATTATTTATTATCTGAATTGGCCCTTGTACCACGTTGCCTAATTTAAATCTCCTGTAATGCCATTAATCCGTCGCTCCAGAATATATAGTTATATACAATTGCTGAGGTTTCGCATTTTAATCATCCTTAGTAGAGCAGGATTTAGAAACAGTTCACCTATTGATCATTCAACAGATGATGATATTGAATACAAGGGGCCACGTTCCCTTTACAGACAAAGGGCTTCTTGTGTTCGTATGCATTGAGCTCAAGCTCCCTTTACAAAGGTGCCATGTCCGTGAGGTTGTTAACGAATTTGAAAAAGGTCTATCTGTTGCAGAAATAATAACTAATTTATTTACTGTTGATAAACTTGTATTGTTGAATTGCTAGAATTCAGCCTGGACTTTTGCCAATAGCATTATGCGCATATCAGTAATAATATAGCAATCAATACTTTATTTAAAGTTGGCTGTACAATATATTGATGTCCGGAGTGATGGCCCAGTGGTAGAGCGTCTGCCTCACAACCAGTAGGTCGTGGATTCGAGCCCCGGGCGAGTCATACCAAAGACTTTAAAAAAATGGTACTCACTACCTTCTCATCTGGCGCTCGACATATGAGAATGGAGTGGGAAAGTTAAACTCGCGGAGCTACCAGTGGACCAGCCCCCCGCTATAGCTTTCACTGCATTCGCAGACGCGTGGCCTAGGGCTATAGAAATGGAGATAGGTGCCGCCCTATGTGCCATTGGGCGCGGGAAAGGACTTTGACTTTGACTTTTTTGTACAATATAAACAAGTCCAATTACAACTGAATCTAATTGATGCTACAAGAAACCTAGGCTTTGAACAAAATTTTTACATTTTCTACAGCCGCAGTCAAAAGTTCTAATTAATTTTTTCATTTGTTTGAAAATGTTTAATGATTGGGACACTTCAAATTCGATTGGGAGTGTCTGCCATAATTTCTTTCTAATAAACCTGATGGTGCCTATACTAGCAAAGTTGCCTTACTTTTAGGCGAGGCAAGGATGTTATTTTCATGGAAGTTTTATGGTACATCTTTCGCCACAAATAATCATGTCATAAAAGTTGGATTTAAGTTATGTACTGTTTTATGGCACAACATAAGTTTGAGGGTTACTCTTCAGCTGGTACTGAGCATAGCTCTGCTCATTAGTAGGTCATGGGACTAAGTCAACACATATAAGTATCTGCTATTTGCCACAAAGGCAAGTAGACAAGAGACAGAGAGAATATACAGAGTGAGGTATACACAGAGAAAGAGAGGGAATGAGGAGCGAGAAGGAGCATGAATATTTTCTATTATACTTACAATTCTCTTTTCTCCATGTGCACCACTACTTAATGTTGTGGCTAACGTTGATGCGCATGCTTCACTATACCATGGACTCTCTCCATGATCTGAACTTGAGCTAATTGATAGTGTATATATGCTTGCTGTATAGCCATCACAGTTGCAACTGTCATCATGACGACCACCATTGCCTGATGCCCATACGTAGATAGAGCCGAGGCCTCCTCGTCCCTATGATAATGATTTGTAATGTCAGATTTGGTGCTAGGACATAAGGATTATTAACAAAAAGTCGTTTGGTATTGTGAAAATCAGAGAACTTGAGCTATATGTTAGTGGTAAGGAACTGAGGATTGATTAGTCCATCCAGTCGATGTTTTCTATCCTGTTACACAAGCGTGGAATGTGAAAAAGCGATTATTGTTGTAACTATTGTCATGTTTCGAGCCAATTTCTCTCTATTCTCTAGCAGATAAATATCTAAAAGTAAACACTGATCACCTGACCTCTTTTTAGTCTCATCCCACCCTCTTTCTAACCTCTTTCGATCCGCAGTCTCTCTTTATACCTCTTCATCTCTCATTTTCTATCCCCCTTTCTTACCTGCCTCTTTATCTCCCTCTTTATCTTTTCAGCTTTTAGAAAGCTCAACTTCCTTTGTTCATATGTTCATTTTGGGTTTCACATAATCTCAACAATTGAAGCAGATCAGCGTTGGCGCTTCTGGGGCTGCTTGGGGTTGGAACTTCATGACCTGTTCTTCTTTCTTTAAGCCAAATTTAAGCGTGTGGTCCGCTAAAATTTTCTCGTTTAGCTCACTGTCGCACTCTGACAGTACAACTTAGTGTCAATCCTTCAGTGGCACTTACAACTATTAATGTCAGAAATATACAAGACAAATTTAGGCCTAAACCCTTGCTTTATGAAAAGAATCTTTGCGCAGAAAAGAACCTCATATAATTTACGAATGAACATATCTGAGAGTTACCACAAATTCAGACGGTATCCTATGGAATACAGAGTGCAGTGTTTTTAGGCAGCTCATTGTGGCTTTCTGTGCCAGATGAAGCTAACAATTCCAGAACTATAGATGAATTCAAAAACGTTATAGAACGTTGGAAAGGTCAGGGAAATTGCCCCTGTATGATATGCAGACAATATGTAGTGCAAGTTGGCTTCTTGGCTTAGAACTACTAATAATATATTACAATTAATATATAGCTTATTACTTTCTCAATGATGTAAATTTTTTGTTTTTACCTTTTATGACACTATTCTGTAATAATATATTTTATGTTTTCTTTAAGCTTTTGCAGTAGGCGTAAATTAGCTTCCTGTCGCTATGTGTAAGCTTACTATAAATAAATTGATTATTGTATAGCCCCCAGCATTTCTTCCCTGGCGTCCCCTATGCAGCATATCAATAACAATATGAATTACATAAGACTATGCTATCGTTTGTTAATTGCTTATTAATCAGGAAGCGTGTTGAAGGGTGCTAATGCTCTTACTACGCCTAGAGACATACGCCTAGAGACATACGTGAGTTGCCAACAATAAGTACTTTCAAAAGGCAACTGAAATTTTATATGAAGAGCAAGACATAACTAAACACAACCCCCTGGAAGAACAGCTCCACGCTAAATAGGTTTTGTTTTTATTATCCAATTTCATAGCTACTTTTCGTTATAGATAACTTAGTTCGTAGATTATTTTTTTCTGTAATTATGCTGAAGGGTTTTGTGTATAAGATATAAAGTATAAATATAAATATATAAATATAAATATAAAATATCTTATGCAGCAGAAAGTGTAGTGTAGCTCAGAGGCGGACTGGCTATATTTTTCAACCCTGGCACAGTTTTACTAAACCGGCCTATGACTTCTAGAAGGCGTAAATCGGTAGGCAGAGATATTGAAAAAGCTGCAATTTTCTGATAAATCCGCAGCTTTAATGACAGTTCTTTCCTATATACATTGTAAAGCTCTCAGTATTCAAAATTTAATATTATTGCCACTTCTAGCAGCCGGTCCTTCAGGCACTCCCGACCCGCCAGTCCGCCGGTGGTGTGTAGTTTTACCTTGGCTATGCCGTTGGCAAAAGCAGCTGATGCTAATGTTCCAGGACCTTCAACTGTCGTCCCATCATCACTAGGTCCCCAGCTTGCACTGTATATATCAATATATTGTGGATTAAGACTAAGAGATTCTGCTTCTACACGATCAGTCACTCTCCCATCCAACATACGAACTCCTCCAATCCTAGCTCCATATGCTACACCAACACCACATTTGCTGTTATTTGCCTCTGCTGCGACTTCTCCCGCACAGCGGGTTCCGTGTCTGTGGAGGAGATGTGATGTCATTAACTACTGTTGATGAAATAGTTTTAGGTAAATATCTTTGAAATAAAGAAAGGAAAAAACCTTTTAAAATTGATTATCACATAGTGAGTCCACTGATGCTTACTCGACATTGGATATGAGTTAATATTTACATACATGATACATAATTTTGTTAGTCTTCTCATACCCCATCAGATGTATAATATAATCCATAAGTATTTGCCTAGCCCATCAGATATTTCACAAATAAAGGATGCACGTTGCTGCTGCTTTTGGTTGGTGGCTCTAACTCACTTTTAAAAGCAGCTCAGCGATACTGGCAATGTTTACGATTGTTGCTGGGCAGACTTTTCCTGAGGGGTACTTTGAAGCACGATGCTATCGGCGAGTTCCCATGCAAACGAAAGTAAATGAATCGATTGCTGTCCGTGTATTAATTTGCTGTCTTTGCTTTATGGCTGAAAGCTTGATTTGATGTAAAACTGATTGTCATAAAGAGTTTATGGACTTGAGGGGATCACTTTATGCTCCCATCTGCCCCTTTGGAAAAGAAAAAGCGTGCAGCTGCCCTCTTGCTTCCCTCTTCTGGTGTTGCTGAGGCAGGTTTAAATTTTTTTTACTTTGAAGCAGAATTTTGACTTCTGCTGTTGCCTCTTTCGGAGAGTTTGCTCATTAGAGTTTTATTGGCAATTCGCTGGAAAAATTCTTGATCACGATAGCAGAATAAGTAACTTTGGCACACATTGATTGAGCCACAGTTACTTATTGAGATTTGATACTCACTTGTTCTCATTAGTGGGGTCGTATCTTGGAAATGGGTCTGGATCATTGTCATTCACGTCCCAACTTGCTGCTGGGTCCTTAAAATGTTAAGAAGAAATATAAAGATTTGAAATCATTGTATATTTTTTTAAGAGATTCATATAAATACTAGAATTCCTAGAAGTAATCAGTTTTCATGTTTGGAGAATACCTCGTTGATCATTTTGAAATTTTGCTAGCATCCATCCAAGGCCTAATTTTGGTTGATACGCCCCAATGGCATCTCAATACAAAATAGTTGTCATTTTAGATTTTGGGAAACACATCATTTGACAGAGACAAGGTTAACAATACCAAACTAGTATAGGCCCCGTCGTATGATGTTATGTTGACCAAAATCTAGAATAATTCTTTTCCTTCTATGGATTCTACAGTTATTTAGCAAACTACATTGTTCATAGGATATATTAATCAAAGTTTGAGTAGAAAAATTGAAGATTCCTGTATACTCACATAGTTTTTAACTAGATCAGTGTGGTTGTGCTCTATTCCTGAAATAGAATTTGATATTGCAACATCAAACAATCAGAATTACTGTTCACATGTTCACCTACTAGCTCAATTCCTATTAAGAATGATATTTCACCACACCGTCCCGCATTTAAAATTATTTTCGTTAACCACCATGTTACAGTTGGCTCATACTCTGTTGAAACGATAGCATTAACTGCAAAATTAATAACCAGTGCTGTTACAAGAGGGGGTAGGGGCCTATGGAGGAACCCTAGCCCCTGACGGGGGAGAAGTCAATCCGATCAGGTTGCTTAATTTTCTTCTGTGCATATACGTATCTCCACAAACTTTTGAGGTGTAGCCCCCGTGCTGCGAAAATTTACTCCTCCGTTGAGGAAATCCTCGTCACACCTCTATTTAAGAATTCTGGTATACTTAGATGTATGATAAGGATCATGTCAAAGGAGGTAATCTTGAATGACTTACCGTCGTCTAAAATGGAGACAACGACACCTTTTCCTGTTATCCCTTGATTCCAAATTGGTATTACATTTATGTCGAGATCGAGGGCGTTCCTTTTATCATCCTGAAATGGGGTAGCATTTTATTACCAAAGACTATTTGCGCAAGAAAACAACCATCCTTTCACTATCATAACCAAGAAAACTCTGTTAAACTAACTGATTTTAGGCTATGGAAAGGGAGAAATTATTCTTGAGTCAAAACATAGCTCTTCGCCTCACTAAACATAGCAATGAATTAAAACTCCGTGCTTAGAAAGCAGATAAAATAGAAAAGACAACATGGCATTGGATTTCGTTAGTCCCTGCATACTTAAGCACTTACGAAAGCACTTTTTAGAAAGGTACTTATGCTGGACCATCGGCAAATAAGGTAGGGTAGCCAGTCAAATGAAGATGAGCTACAATATAAATTGTAGCTCATCTTCATTTGACACCTACAATTAGCTTCAAATACATGAAAATGCTGGAGGAATGATCATTTCATTTTCTTACCAAATACCATTGCTCATCCCACAGCGGATCTGCAAACCGTGGCCTAATTCCTCTAGCTACAACTTTCTGATGATGGTGACCTCGTTTTTCTCGTACTTTTTCATGCTGTTGCTCAACCCAAAGGACCTTCAAGTGGAATAGATATTTAATAACAGTTATAAGAAACACGAGTTAGTCTATGCTTCAAGCGAAATTGGCTTCCTGATAAAATGCTAGAAATTATCTTTTTGTTACAACAGAGTGATAAAGCACTACATCCAATAGCGTTGTGTTTTTCGTTGCAAAATTTTGAGGTTATACAGAGTCTGCTGCAATATTGTAGATTGTGGTGGATTGTAAAGAAACGCTGAAACATTAAAGATTTATAGAAAGTTGCTCAAGTGTTGCAGTGCTGATTCGATCGAATTATGCACTGCTGATAGAATTGTGCTGAGGTATTGAAAGATTAATAACTTTGAACTCAAGAAAGCTGACTCTTACATGTTCCTCTTGCTCAAGACGCTGCGTTCTATCTTCAGCACTCCTTCGCGACCTCTTTGGGTGAGTGGGATGTTCAAGATGATAGTAGTCGTTCAATGTCCCGATCTAGAATGACAGAATAGCCGTTATATTAAGGTGAAACTAGAGTCCAAGCTAATCATTGCTATTTGAGAGCAATCTTTGGTTGCATGATGACTCTGACCCTAACCTTTAGACGTACTATTTGGCTTATAGCTTATGAACATACAATTCCACTGTTCGTAGTAATTTCCCATGTAAGGTGGCTCATGAAAATCACCCTTATTGCCTCCATGCGTTCTAGATACTCCCCTAATGCACTCTTTAGGGAAATTAACTCAAACAGTAGAGCTCTTAATTGGAGAATTTGCAAGCCTAGAGCTAGATTTTAGTACTAGTGTATGCTGAATATTTTTTACCATACAAAAAAATCTGCTTTCTACTCCAAAGATCTAGCACACTTTTGCCTTTAACTGATGACTTAGATATCTTGAGTTGGTGCCTAGATATCTATTTTAGCTCCAGGTCCATTCTCAGACTGTGAAGAGGTTTGTCCTATATTACAAGATTTTTGTGCAAAAATATGTGGTTCTCTAAAAAGGTGGTACTTTTAAGTAGACAAGGATCAAACTTGTCCTGTAAAGAAGTCATTGTAGAATATATATATGTAGAATATATATATATATATATGTATATATATATATATATATATATATATATATATATATATGTATATATATATATATATATATATATATAT